>WAAB01016238.1:90910-119424 GCA_013389865.1 Piaya cayana | reverse complement strand
CAGCCAGGGGCCCCCGAGGTGCTGTCCTGGCTCCCAGCACCCCCAGCCTCGAGCAGACCCTGGGGTCCCAGAGCCTGGGGCCAGGCTGGCTCTGGCTGGGAAAAGCCATCCCTGTGGCACCCACCCTGGAGGTGGCGGCATCCCTGGCATCCCTGGGGATGGCCTCATCCTGTTTCCTAGGTTACTGCCTTCTACAGGAGACTTTTTTCCATCTGGGAAAGGAACCTGGTTCCCTCTTGGTCCTGATGCCCAGGCTGAGCAAGGCTGAGCTCACTCTGGGGCTGGAAGGAGGCTGGGTTGTGCCCAGGGGTGCAAGATTGGGAGCCGGGGTCCCTTTGGCACCTGGTGCCACAGCCAGAGCATCGCGTGGCAGAGCTGGCCTGGCCAGGCACGAGGTTGTTAACACTGAACCCTACTGATAACTGGCTGCCGTACCATGTCGCTGCCCGAGCGAGCAGTCTGGGAGGAAGGAGAGGTGGTGTGAGAGGTGATGGAGACCCATGGGTGAGGGCCAGCTGGGTGTCCCTCAGGATTTTGGGGCTGCTAGGAGGGAGCACTTGTCCCTGCCAGCCTGGTACACGCGCTGGCAGGGGTTAACAGCGGGCTGTTCCACTTGGATGGTTCAGGCAGTGAAGGGAGGAGGAAAAGGAGGAGGAGGAAGATGTCACCCGTTGATCTGTCATTTCTCTTTTCCAGCTAGGATGGGGGACACTGCTAGCAGGGAGCAGGGCCGTCAGTGAGGCAGGGGGAGTCAGAGGAAGAGGATGGAGAGGGGGGGGCGAAGGTGAATGCAGCCCCCCCCTCCCAAATTATCCCCCACCCCATCGGGCCATCGCCATGGCGACAAATTTTAACGACATCATCAAGCAAGGCTATGTGAGGATGAAGAGCAAGAAGCTGGGGGTGAGTAGAGGTCTTGGGGAATGAGGAGGGGGAGACACCCGCAGGTTTGGGGTGCCAGTTGCTGCAAGAGGCGCTGTGGCTGGGGATCTCGGCCACATTACCTCTCACAGCAACCTACACCCTGGTTTGGGTTGGATAAGTGGCATTTTGGGAACTGCAGCGATGCGGGGAGGGACAGAGCACTTGTTGATATCCGTATCATCCCAAAGCCCCAGGAGGTTGGGTCCTGTGCCAGATGGCCATTTGCACCGGACACGGGTCACTGTGGTGATTTGGGGGGTGTCCCTGAGCCCCAACCCCACCCCCTGCAATTTCCCAATTTCCCTCCACTCCCAGTTTTGGCACTGGGGATGCCCCACGCTGGGGGGGGGGGCTGATGAGGGCAAGTTAGGGGGGAGCTGGAGTGCAGCCCCCATAGGTGTGGGGTCAGGGGAGCTGCTCGCCTGCCTCCATCCATTGCTCAGAGCCGGCGGCAGCGAGCATGCCGGGTAATTTTGCGCTAATTAGGGAGAACAAAGAGGGAGCGGGCTTGAGGGGGTGGGACAGGCTTGGAGACTGAACCCCCACCTTCCCGGCACAGGCTGGGGGACAAGGGGACATAGGGACGAGGGTGCCTGTGGGAACCTCACACGTGTTTGTTTGTTAAGCTCTGTAATTAGCAGTGGTCGGGATGGAGGGATGATGGCAGACCGGGATATCCCCATCCCCAGCAACCCTTCTTGTCCCCAGGCCAGCAGGGTCAGCAGGAGTCCCGGGGAAGGGGATGGGGACATAGGGACAGGGTGGAGACAGGGACCCCCGCGCTCATGCTCGCAGCTACCGACACACTCTGTCCGGCAGATCTACCGCCGGTGCTGGCTGGTCTTCCGGAAATCCTCCAGCAAAGGGCCCCAGCGCCTCGAGAAGTACCCGGATGAGAAGGCGGCGTGTCTGCGCGGGTGCCCCAAGGTGAGGGCAGCGCTGAAGGGGGGCTAGGGGGCTGCCCCATGGCCCAGAGAGGACCTCTCCTCGCCTCAGCTTGCCAGGCTGGAGCTGGGTGCTTGTCACCCGGTGGGATGCAGCAGGGTCTGGGTGTAGCAGCTGGGGTCTGGGTGACACGGTGGCCAGGTCTGGGTGCAGCTGGGGGCTGAATATAACAGCAAAGACCTGGGTGACACAGTGGCCAGGTCTGGGTGCAGCAGCCAGGGTCTGGGTGCAGCCGGTTGTGGGTGCGACAAACTGGGTGTGGGCGCCACGGCGGCAGGTCTGGGTGCAGTGGGGCTGGGTGCAGTGGCGCTGGGGCTGAGAGTGGGACTAGGTCTGGGTGAAGTGGTGCTAAGTCTGGGTGCAGCAGCTGGGTCTGGGTGCAGTGGGACTGGGTCTGAGTGCAGACCTCAGCAACACCTTTCCCCATCCCCCCACCTTTCCCCCCTGCCTCTCCCCACCTCCTTAGGTGACTGAGATCAGCAATGTCAAGTGCATCACCCGGCTGCCCAAGGAGACCAAGAGACAGGCCGTGGCCATCGTTTTCACCGATGACTCCGCCCGGACCTTCACCTGCGATTCAGGTACGGAGAGGGGCTGAGGGGGCTGAGAGGGCACCCTGGCTTGGCCAGGGTTGCCCAAGGGCTGCGTGGTGCCTTGCAGAGCTGGAGGCGGAGGAGTGGTACAAGACGCTGTCAGTGGAGTGCATGGGTGCCCGCCTGAACGACATCAGCCTGGGGGAGCCCGACCTGCTGGCGCCCGGCGTGCAGTGCGAGCAGACGGGTGAGCACGCGGGAGCAGGGCGCTCGCTCAGGGCTTGGCCTCGCTACGCCCCTCACCCCCTTAATTATTTTATATTTTTTTTTCCACTATCCAGACCGGTTCAACGTGTTCCTCCTCCCCTGCCCCAACCTGGACGTTTACGGCGAGTGCAAGCTGCAGATCACTCATGAAAACATCTACCTCTGGGACTCGCACAACCCCCGGGTGAAGCTGGTCTCCTGGCCCCTCTGCTCCCTGCGCCGCTATGGGCGCGATGCCACCCGCTTCACTTTCGAGGCTGGACGGTGAGATCTCACCCTGGCCGGGATGGAGACCACCACTGGGTGCCTTCATCCCCTCTGCCACCACCCCAGCGTTGGCCACAGCCCACGTAGGATGCCCCACAGGGAGGTTTGGTGCTGGAGCTGTGCTCAGCTCAGCATCATGGAGGAGACGTGGGGACAACGCTTAAAGTGGGGGAAGCTGGGCTGGCTGGTACCTTGGGGGGGATGTTTTTTATCATCCCTCAGCTTGGGGACGCCCATGACACCCAGTGCCTTGTCCCTGCAGGATGTGTGACGCGGGGGAAGGTCTCTACACCTTCCAGACGCAGGAGGGCGAGCAGATCTACCAGCGCGTGCACAGCGCCACGTTGGCCATCGCTGAGCAGCACAAGAGGGTCTTACTGGAGATGGAGAAGAATGTCAGGGTGAGCTCCAGCCCAGCCCAGGCATGCAGCTGGGTGGGCACAGGGCGCCCAGTGTCACCCTCACCCTCCTCTCATCCGCTGCAGCTGCTGAACAAGGGCACTGAGCACTTCTCCTACCCCTGCACCCCCACCACCATGCTGCCCCGCAGTGCCTACTGGCACCACATCACCGGCTCCCAGAACATGGCTGAGTCCTCCAGCTACAGTGGTGAGTGTCCCTGTAAACCCACCGAAGAGCAACTGCTCCTCCAGCCGCAGGGCATCCTCCTCCAGGCGAACCCACCCTCTGCTTTGTCCCCAGGGGAGGCATATGCAGGTGCCCAGGCCAGCTCGGACACCGACCTCCTCAACAAGTTCATCTTGCTGAAGCCAAAGTCCTCCAAAAGCGACAAGCCTGAAAGCAGGGAGCCCACAAATTCCCCGTGAGCTGTTGGGGTGGGGACCGTGGCAGGGGTCCCATTTTTCTTTCCTGAAGGGTGGCAAGAACACAGGCAGCCACCTCTCCAAGTCCCCAGGGAAACTGCGCTGGGGTATCCTCCATGCCAAGACCTTGGGGAGCTGGCAGTGGCCTGCGCCCTGGCCTGATGTTAGTGGAGGTGACGGCTGGCTCAGCCTCAACTGACTTGCAATATATATTGAATATCCGTATTATAAGAGATTTTTCCTTTTCACACGAATGCAAACATTGTGGCTGCCGAAGAGCCCTCTGGCAGAGATGCTTGGAGGTTTTTGACTCTTGGGGATCCAGCTGGAGGTAAAGCTGAGGGGAGGGGGCTGGTCAAGAAATTTGGTGTTTTCTGCGAGGGGTTGAGGCTGGAGCATTGCCCCCCACAGGGATGGAGCAGCGCTGGAGGATGCAGCTGTGCCAGGCTGAAGGCACGGGGCACCACCTCATCTCCCACAAAGAGTGGGGTGCTCCTGAGGATGCCTCATCATCCCTGAGCTGATTTTTGCACTTCTCAAAGATATTTAACCACTTGCTGTAGAATTGAGATGTCTCAGGAGAAACTGGTTTTCCTTCCGGGTAGGTGGTTGGAATGACCAGCCAGGCAGAGGCAAAGCCTCCAGCCTTCCGAGGCTGCCCCCAGCCCAGCACCCCTTGCTCCTCCACCTACAGCCACTCCCTCGGCCATTCCCCCTGGTTTATCTGCTGGTGGGCAACCCAGGGACCCGTTTTGGCCAGTAGCATCTGTCCCTTGAGGGGCAGCTTTGTGGAAATACAAAGTCCCTGGGCAGAGAAGCCGATGCTAATGGGGGAAGTCACATTTCTGTCCCCCCACATTCCGATAGTCCTTGCTCCCTCCTCATCCAGCAGTGCAGCCAGGTGAAAGCTCTGGCCCTGGGGGAGCTGGGCTTCACATGCTGAACTCAAAAGCAATTGATTTTTTTTCTAGTTCTCCTATTTATTGACCTCTTTAGAAGGGCTATCTTTTTATTGCTGTGCAAACCTTGGTGTTTCTTTGGAGTCTTCTTTCAGTCTGGGTTGGGTGATTGGTGGTTTTATTTCTGCTCTTAAAGCTCCAGGTCCATGCTTCGGGGCCAGGGAGCATCGTGATGTGGGAACCTGTGGTCTGTAAATACTGTGTCTTGGGTTCATGTAGCTTGTGGCTGAGGCTGGGGGGATGGAGCAGAGCTGCTCCCCACAGCACGGCTGGGCACAGAGGGGCTCAGCAGCACCCCAGCACCGCCTGGTAGCGTGTCCTCCCCTGGGTGAGAGGTATAACACACGCTCTTTTCCTGGCTACACACCTCATGTGGAAAAAGATTTAACATTTATTACCAAAAAATGTTGGGTTTTCTTTTTTTTTTTTTTTAAGGAGTTGCTCAATGAATAAACAACCCTTATCCACCCTTCCTGTCTGTCTGTTTCATCCAAACATACTCGGGAAGTGCAAGTGGGAGTAGTGAATGCCAGAGAGAAAAATGCTGATGGGGGCAGATTTCCTGAGGCTCCTAGCACTGTGCCTGGCCAAGGCTTTGTTCTGCCTCCTGACGAGACATTTCAAGTGAAGCCTGAAAATTGCTGTGGAGTGGAGAAGGGTGGAGTGAGTTCATAGAATCATAGAATCACCAGGTTGGAAAAGACCCATTGGATCATTGAGTCCAATCATGCCTATCAAATAATAAACCATGCCCCTCAGCACCTCATCCACCTGCCCCTTAAACACCTCCAGGGAAGGTGACTCAACCCCATCCCTGGGCAGCCTGTTCCAGTGCCCAATGACCCTTTCCATGAATTTTTTTTTTCCTAATGTTCAGCCTAAACCTCCCCCGGTGGAGCTTGAGGCCATTCCCTCAAACAGCCCAGCACACAACCCTGCCTGGGGCTTCAAGCACACTGGAAGCTGCCATCCAGGGGTCATCAATGACAGACTCCCTGCCATCCCAGCTCTTAAAATAAAGATCACGTAGTGCACAGGTAGAGTCTGCTTCAAAGGAGACTTTAAATACAGCTAAGTCTGCCTGGCCCATCTGGGCTCCCCTGCAGCACTGCCTTCTGCGGCATCTCACTTAGCAGCCCAGCCTCAACCATCTGCTCGAAGCATAGCCCTGGGTTGGTAAATGATGGGCTACCTGCTGGAGGGGGTTCTGCTCTCCTTAGGAGATAATGTCAAGAGCAGCAATCAGCACTAGAGAGCAATGCTCCCGCCATGGCAGATCTCATTAAGTTAACGTCTACTGGAGAGAAGTAAATGATGTGACATGTCCTCCTGCAGCCCAGGACAAGCTTTCAGGGATGACAGAGCACAGGGGGTATGGCTTTATTCAGCACAGTAAGGAACAGACATGCAAGTAAGATAGGGTTGTGTAACCGACTCCCAGAAGCCACATGGCCCAAATCTGAAACTCGGGCCTAGAACTTCGGGATCACTTAGAGACAAATCCTGTTCTAATAAAGATGCTCACCAATTCCCTTCCTGCTTCACTCTACATATCTACACGATGGCTCTCCCTGGGAAGGGAGGCCAGGGAATAGGTGTTACCAACCAGCAGAGCTAGGCCAGGCAAGTCAGAGGGAGATGGGAAGGAAGGCAAAAGCCTTAGTCTAGAGTGCTGCCAGGCAGAGGCAGGAACCTTCCACATCACACACACCTGAGCGCTCTCTTGCAAGGGGCCATCTCAGTTTATAGTGAGGACGTCGCTCTGAATCTCATGGCTCAGCTGGGTCTGGAGGTCACTCAGTTTCTTCTTCAGGCCAGACAGCGCAGAGAGAACGATGGTCTCTGGACGCAGAGAACCGCACGACTCCACATTGTAATAAAACCTGAGGTTAAAAGTCAGGGATAAGTCACAACTTGTCCCTCAAGGAACTGCAAAACCAGAGAGCACCTGCAGAGCAGTTCCAGCTTGGACTGAGCCACCACAGGGAGCTCTGCAGGGAATCCCAACCATCGGCATCATTCACCTCCCAGCCGGGCAACAGTCAGCGCTGCCCCTCTACAACTATCACATCAGCACCCATGACTCCATAGCTTGCAAAAACAACTCTGAGATGTATTTCTGTTCAGCACTGTGACCTGCAAGCCAGCACAGGGTGTACAACTGGCTGTAGGCACTTGTGCAGTGCAAATAACCCAGAAAAGGGGGTACTACCAGCAAATGGAGCAGAGGACCCACATGGCTGAATACATATTCTAAGGCATTTTTCACCACAGGCCTCACACTTCACCGAATGCTGCGCTGCACTATCCTGCTTGGCACCATGAACTCAGGGTAACTCTCTGTCATCTCCCAGAGGGGAAAACGTGCCAGGCCTGGTCACATTACCAGTTAATTCCAACTTCTGCCCAGCTTTTCAGGAAACAACAGCTTCCTGGGCTGGTAAACTGCAGCGCAGAGTAGACAGTCTCATAATAACAGAAGTCAAAGAGATTGACCCGGAGTCACCCCATTTTCCAGCTGCAGTAGCACATTCAGCTTCCTACCTCTCCGGCTTCCCGTTGGGGTCATAGGGAGCCTGAGCATCCTCCTCGTCGATCTCCGAGTACTCACTCTTGGGCCTGGAAACCAAGAGCAGGGAAGGTCAGCATAGAGCCCATGCTCTGGCCTGGCCCCAGGGCACCCAGGCACCCTGCACCACTGTTTGGCCCCAGAGAGCAAGCACCAAGGCTGATGTCCAGCAGACAAAGGAGCAGTCACTAAACAAGTGACGGAAAAAAGCTTGGTCCCATGTGGCCTTTTCTGGCTCACCAATGCCCCAGAGGCACCCAGCAGCGCTGGAGGAAGAGGATCAGCCACAAAGCAGTCCACCTTGCCGCAGCTCAATCAGGCTTTGGCATCCTAACGCAGGAGCAGAGCCTGCATAGGGGGAAATGACAGGCACGCTCACCATCACCAACTCGCTAACTCATCTCAAGGACTGAAATGCAGGTGCCTGCTGGAAAAACCTTTTCCTGTTCCTCCAGACAGACATTAGGACATACCACTCCTCCGGTTTGGGATACACGGTGTGCCTCAGCGCGTTGTCTGGGTCGTACTCAAAGGCCACGCCTGCCGTGGGGTTCCACTTAGCGTGCTCCTTGCCAAAGCCCTTCTTGGCATAGGCGCGTAGTCTCAGCTCCTGGCCCTTCCGCAGCTTCACAATAAGGATGTCTGAGGAAAAGCACATACCTGTTTGAGAAGGCTGCAGAGGAGAAACGCGTGTGCAGATCACTCTGGGGCAAAGGCAGGAATTTTTAGTGCCCAGAAAGATGTCACCGGAAGCATGGGCTCACTTGGATTCTTAGAAAGGTTCATCTGTGTCCCCAGGGAAGCTGGGAAACTTCTCACTAAGTAAAAAGGAGTTGCACATACGCCCAGAGGCACAGCTCAGGCCCCTGGGTAACAGCAGACAGCACAGTATTTTTCTTCTTTGCTGTCTCTCAAGTTCTCATAAGGAGGTAAAAGACTCTCTGGCATAGAACTTTAGTTCTAGGGATAACTTTTAAGTTGCATTAAAACAAAACACTAAACCCCCTGATGCAACGATGCCAGTGTCTCTCAACTGCCAGGCTTTACAACTGCCTTATGGTTGCACAGCTAGTAAAAGAACAACAAGTTCAAAGACTCTGAAAGAAAAAAATCATTTCCTCCTCCAGCTCTCAGACCCAGTGAAATGCCGCTTACCATCCTGCTCCACATAGTCATTGGGGTCATTGTCTCTGCTCCGAGATGTTACCTGCAGCAGAACAAAAGCAAGTGACTTAATGGCAAAATCAGCTTCTCTTTCCACATTAAACAGCAGTTGCCTACAGATACTGGAGACTGCTGAGGACTGCTCTAGAGCGACTCACAGCAACAAATCCAGTCCACCCTATTTAACAGAAATGAGGACAATTCAGGCAACTGCAGGTAGGTATGTGATATCGCACTGCACCAGCCTCTCTCCTCCCAAACTGTTCTCCCCACACCTTGCTGTGCCCAAGGACCAGAAAATCCCAAGCAGTTGGGCTGCTGGCTTTGCCTGAGCCCCAGCAGCAAGTGGGAAGAAGGCAGTGACATGGCAGCAGGACACAAGCACATGCTCCGAGTACCTGAAGTGAGATGGAAGGGCTACGCTAAAGTTTGAGATGAGGGATGCTAGATGATGCTATAACAAGGCCATACTGCTTTGGCACGCATCAAACAGCAAGTGAAGAACAAGAAGGTGAAGAAGAGGAGGGCACAGGCACACACTGCTGTTTCTGCAGATATTCCGGCTTTGCTCTCCCACTAGGTTTGAAGTGGGGCTTTAGGTAAGATGAAAAGCACTCAAAGGCCTTGTTTTGTCCAAGTTCTATTTGTCTGCCAACCCCAATGAAAACAGAGAGAGGGGACTCACTGACAAGCAGAGATCACACTGACCGGTATGACCCGGGGGTTGTTAGAGATGAGATCGCGAGATGTAACATGCCGAGTCTGGTCTTCATTGCACCGGACATCAAGGGTGAACTCCACGGAGCACTCTGGACAGAACTCATCACATGTACAGTCCTGGGACACATACAGGTCAAGACCCTTATGCCAAACCTCTCCCAGCAAGAAATCAGTAGCACCTCCCATCATATTGGATCCCCACCAACATCAAAATAAGCACCCACAACATTTTGCTTGACTCACTCTGGAATATTGCATCTTATCCACAATGTCATCGCTGGTGAGGGGGATGAGACCTGAGGGAAGAAAGAAATTGTGAGAAAGTCTGAGTGAGACCACAGGAGCATCGACTCACCTGCCGAGATGGGCAGAGGGATAACAGCTTCCAGACAAAGGTGCTTCAGCACCTCCTGACTGATTTAGCTCACAACCTCTGCCTTGCTGCGCATCTGCATCCCAGCACTCACCCAGCCTGTGCGCAATGAATTCATCATGGAGCACAGAGGAGTTGGCGTCTATCTGGACCCAGTCAATGGCTGCAGAAAGGGAAAAGTCACCGGCTGAGAAATACTTCTGTGAGGAAAAACTGAGCAGTTCGCAAGGGCACAGGAAACATAACAGAGACTACATCCGGTAGCACACAGTACTGGTTAAACACACACACAGGGTGAGCTGAAGGAGCTTGGAGATGGAGGGGAAAAGGGAGGGCACCTAGGGTGCTGCTGAGGGCAACAAGGAAGCAGCCCAAGGGCCCGCGTCTGGGGCAAGCAAGGCAGTACCTATGATGGGCACTTCTGCGATGAACACTCTTCTGATGGAATTGGCCACCCTGATGGACAGAAACACCCGTGGTGAGGAGTGCTGGAGCAGAGTCTGCAATGTGCTGGCTTGTCCGTAGTGTGGTGGCCCAGGCTCTGCTGCAGCGGCTCCAAGCGGGGCAGCAGGTGCCCACCCAAGGGGGATCAGCACCACCAACCCAAGCAGGGGAAAACGGCACCACACCAGCCCAAAGAGGGGGGAGATCGGCACCACCAACCCAAAGGGGGAGGAAGGGATCAGCACCACCAACCCAATGGGGGAGGAAAGGATCGGCATCACCAACCCAAAGGTGGTGGTGGGATCTGCACCACCAGCTCAAAGGGGAGGGAATCCGCACCACCAGCCCAATGGGGCGGGGTGACCGTCCCGGCCACACGAGCGGGCATCACTCCTATCCCTGCCCGAGGCGGGGAATCGCCCCGTTAGCCGTAGGCGGGGGGGTAGTTCTCATCCCCGCCGCCCGCCCCGTCCGGCTGCTCGTCCCCCGTCTCGTTTTGCCTCGCCCCGCCCCGCATCCCAGCCGGTCCCCGGCGCTCACGCCAGGTCGGTGTTCTCGATGATGAACTTGACGTTCTCGTCGGTGAGCTCGGTGATGCGCACGGTGGGCTGGTTGGCGTACGGCATGGCCGCCCCGCGCTCCCCTCCCCTCCCGGCCCCGCCCCGCCCGGTCCGCTCCCCAACACAGTCCGGGTCAGCCTGCGCCGCCTTTATTGGTGCCGGGGAAGGACGCGGCCCCGCTCGCTCCCGCGCCGCCGCTCCCGTCTCATCGGCGCTGGTTCAACCCCGTCAGGTTCTTGATCTGCGGGGCAGAGGGAGAAGGGGGTTACGGATCGTTCTGCTCAGCCCTGGAGGCGAGGAGCTGGAGGAAAATCACACTGGACTCGGGCACGGGTATCCCTCGCATCCTAACCTGCTCTCAGCCAGCAGCCTCCAGCTCGGTTCTGTTTCTGCACCTGCTCAGCCTTCTGAGCGTTTTTACAAGAGCGATGCCTTAGATGCTTCTAAGCATTCTTAGAAGCATCTAAGGCATCACTCTCGATTGTAAAAGACCTGGAGAGCCCAGCAAAGCCGACACCACACTTGGGCACGGGAGGTCTGGTTACTTACTGGGAACAAGTAACTGTACTGGGATGATTTGCCTTAAAACCAGCTGGGCACAACCCGCAGACCCGCCCCAGCAGCAGTCGAGTTCTTACCCTGTCTGCACAGTGGGTCTCCTGTGCAGACAGGCCAAGCATCCCATAATAGCCAGCACCTCAGACCCAAACTGCAGAGATGTGGATGTGTGAAGCCTCACATCCACGTCCAAGAGCAAAAACAGAGCATGGGCATTTCTCTAGGTAGAGTCTTCTGGGTGTGTGCAGGTGTGAAAGGAGAGAGAGGCTGAGAAATGATAAAGATTTTAAACTACCCAACCATAACTGCACAGGGAGGGAGGTGGGAGAAACTTAGAACTGCTTTGTACAGTAAAGACTATTTCCAATTTATGTTCCAGCCTATTTGTTTTGTACTGGTACAAGGAAAATGTTTGTGATAGCATGGAAATTACTTTGCTGCCAAGTGCGATGGGAGTTATCCAAAAATAGAATCACAGGCAAGTCCTGGAGCCCTTTAAAAATCATTCATGGGTACAAAAAGGATTGTTTTGTATCCCAGAGGATGTGCAGCTCCCCCTACACAGACACAAGGCAGTCCTGGGTGCTACCAAGAAGTGAATGAATTCTTGGAAGGATGCTGCAGTCCACTGTAACATCTGGAGGTCACGCTGCTGTGACCTAGGGACAGTGCCATCTCTGTGCATCCATGGGTCAGTATCTCCATCAAGGTCTCCAGTGCAGGGACTGGCAGAGGAAGATATCTCACGACAAGCAATGGAGAACAGTTGTATTTATTCCAATTGCCTGTCTCTCTTCCCTAAAGCTCACCCTGCAGCTTCAGACATTTTTACGCTCTATTAAATGTTCTTTCACCGCAAACCAGTGAATTAACCCCAAATGACTCAGAAAATCATCCTTCTGTGTAGTTAAGTTGTAAAAGATAATTCTTTTTCAGGCCATCCTCTATTGTTGGGAGGAAAAACATGCTGATATTCAGCACAGCAGGGAAGAAAAACAATTCTGCTCTTAAAGCCCTGCTGGTTTCAGCATTACTTACAGTAACCGCAGCTCCCATCAGGCCCTGGACAATTGCTTCTCCGGTTGACTGTACCTAGGAGACACAAGGAGAATGAGCCCTTTTGCTTTCTTTTGCAGTTATATCTGTGGCCCCCCAAACACAAAGATGTAATGCACAACATATAAACTCTATAAAGGTGCTGAGAGAAGCCAACCACAAGTGACACCCAGTGATAAAACACATGGAAGAAGTTTCCTGGCAATGTATGTCCCCCAGCCATCAGGCCAGTCTGACAAAGAGAGCACCTTGCTGTGATGTTATGAGAAAACACTGAAGAATTTATTGGTGTTGAAGCTACAGCATTTATGCCATCACTCACCAGTACAAGGCGGTCTCTCAGCAGATCTGTGGTGTGTGTGGCTGAAAAGCCATGTCTGTCTGCACATATGTTTGGGCAGACAGAGGACACTGCATGTAACCTCGCCTCTAACGTTACCTGGTTAGCTGTGTCGCCCATCTTCATGGCATCAGCTACTCTGTTTTCTAGGAAGCGCCAAGTGTCTTCAAAGTCAGGGGACGAATCCTGCATCATCACCAGTTCAGTAGTGTTGTAGATGCCAGTGAGCACAGCCCGACGAGTGTACCAGTTAATCTGCAAGACCGTAACATCAGAGAAAGGCGTGACCTGAATGCAGATCAAGAATGCAGCTCGCGAAAGCAGAATGGAGAACAGCAAAGGAAAATTGCAAACTGATTGCTTAAACTCTGCAGCTCATCTCTCTGATGCAGTGGGCTACCAGCCAACATCAACATCTGACAGCACAGCTGCTCCCATGGCACCTGACAGACGTCACATGTATGGTGTCTAAAAATGCTGAAGAACATCCCCACCGCCTGCTTTTGGTTGCAAGCCAGTACCTGTGGCAGCCAGCAAGGCATTCTCCCTTGCCCAGTTAGCCTGTGTGTGGTGCAAGAATTCACCTTTGCTTTGCAGGCAGCTAGCAGGCAACACAAAGCTGCGATTCTTGATCTGATTTAGGTGAGAAACTGCTATATTTAGTACTGAACTTGAGCTGCAGTTTGCACCAGGTACAAACATGAAGAAAGGGAATAGCTACAGGACAACTGTGCAAGACATCACACAGAGATCCACCTTTCCCAAATCCTGTCACTGAAATACCAGCACTGCCTGCTGAATCACTAAATGCATCAGTACCCAGCTGGAAGCAATGCTGCAGGATGTGTTACAATAGACTATACAGTGCAGAAGTGCACAAATAACTCAAACTCTTGAAGTGCACAAATAACTCAAACTCTTCAGTTCTTCCAGTTGCACTTGAGCCACTGGCAGATGAAATACACATTCTTAAAACTGAGTCTTCAACTTCATTTGCTGCTATTACAGTGATTAAACTATTTGGGTGCCTAAAAAAACCCATTGGTTGTTCTATTCATGACTACAAAGCAACAGAGTAATTAAAACACTGGTCTTGACTTTGAAAACAAGAGTTTACTGCAAAGCTCTACTGTCTGCACTGTGACCTGCAAGCTTTGACAAGGGGAGAAACATGAGGGATGCTGCCACTTGCAGCTGACTCTTTCATGTGCCTGAGACCAAATTCTTTTTATTGATTCTCCTCCTGCTCTGAAAACACCTGAAGGGGTCTCTGAGCCATGGGCATACTCTACCAAGCTCCTGGCGCTGCGAAGAGGGCTGTGCTGCAAGTGACATTAAACTCCCTTACTGGGAAGAAGGGAGCATTATAGCTTCCCAAGAGAACTACTGTAAACAGTCAGAGGTGCAAACAAAAGGCAAACTTCAGAACTTCTGCTCCCTGCATCAGTAAGAAGACTTTTGAAACAGCTCAGTGCAGACACTGACCCTGACATGTCGATTTGACTTTCAGAATCCGTAAGGGACTTGCAGTTCCTGATGTCATCACAGCCTTTTGGTGCTCTTCTGGCTTACTCCTTTTATTTTTCGTATCTCTTATTTATTTTTCACTACAGTAGCTTCTTTTACACTCAAATAAAAGAAGTTTATTGAAGTAGTTTGTTAAAATGGTTCATCTAGCTTTTCCCATCTCTCCTTACATCTGTATGAATTAAAGTAGTCTATTAATTGCTTTAATTAAGGTTATAATTTTCTTTTATTTCCTGCCAGAAAGATGAAAGCTTTAATAAGCAACTGGTATTTTTAGGTTGGTTCTTTAATGGTTTTCAAGTTAAATCTGTAAATGTTGCTGCTGGTGGAAGAAGGGCTGCTTGGACAGGCACACAGCTCACTCACTGAATGCTGGATCAACTTCTTAGTCTCAAAATATCAACAATTTTGTCTGCGTCTTCAGGAAAAAAAAAGCACTTAAAAGAGTCTAGGGAAGCAGGTCCTTCTAATTTGTACTAATCCCATTGGCACTAATTTGCATGTAGTCCCTTTGGCTCCTAAGTTGCTTTGGAAATTAGACTACAGCCTATAAGGACCCTTGGGTACTTCTGAAAACATGTTCCTGGCTCAGCAAATGGGATCACTTCAAGAGAGGTGTGGCCCAAGGCCTACTTCAACCCATCATTTTGCTGACAGGCCAAGGGGCAGCACCAGCCAGTCTGCAAAGCAAAACACTTACGTCTGTAGACTGGTCTCCAGCATAATGCCAGATATCATCAATCATGCTGCTGAGGAGGCTGAGGCTGGAAGGGATGTTATGTGGCATCAACAGGATGCTCAGAGCCTGTGAAGCAAACACAGAAAAATCAGAGAGTCAAAGAGAGAAGAACACAGCATTAAAGCATACGAACAGTGCTCTGCTGTTATCCTCTCCCTGTTGCTCTTGACTTGCCTCCAGCTCCCAGTGACAAGTCTTCCCAACTCTTTTCAGCTGACAGTGGTCTTTCCAAGTGGCAGGATCTGCTGGGAATGCACAGTGTGGCAGCCAAGCTCAGGCTTACTGGAGCTCAAAGCTCCCCATTTACTTCAAACACCACTGTGCTGCCTCTCCCAAGCTACCTCTCCAGGCACGGAAACGCAGCACGGCCTGAGCTGACTCACACTTGTGCTGTGCGCCTACAGGCAGGGAGTCAAATCTCTCATTTCTCTGAATTTGACTTTGAACTCAAAGCAGCTCCAAGGGCAGAACAGCCAGTTGTAATGGCCCTGCTGGGATCCTGCAGCCTTTGAACATAATAACACAGTGCCAGGAGAGTCACAATCTACCCCCATCCTCCACAAGGCAAGTTATGCTAATCTGTAACAATAACATGAATCCCATCTCCCTCTGCAAGGAGCACCAAATTCAGCTGCCCAGAGGCCAGCAGCGGTTCTGAACAGACAATGACTTTGCAGCAATCTTCGCATCCCAAGGTTGGGAACTCTTTGCTTTGTGCTAAGGCCACAATTTGATTCCCTTCCCACCCTGGGAAGAAACGCTTGGGACTCAAATCTGAATTTTGAAGCAGCCCCCT
This sequence comes from Piaya cayana, assembly GCA_013389865.1. NCBI lineage: Eukaryota > Metazoa > Chordata > Aves > Cuculiformes > Coccyzidae > Piaya > Piaya cayana. Next base: position 103,859 of record WAAB01016238.1, on the reverse strand, counting down.
CAGCTCTATCCTCAGGTTGCCAGGGGTTTGTCATCCACACACTAGGCAAGCAGCAGCTGCTTGCGACAAAGCAGTAGCTCTGCATTTCCAGGCACCAGACAACACCAGCACAATCAGAATGATGCTGCGAGGAGCCCAACTTGCTGTGACACTGCAAATAGGACTGAGCAGAGACACAGGTTATTCTCTGGGGATCCCTGATGGGTGGAGTGAATGATGGTTTGCCTTTCTGGAAAAGCAAGAAATACTTGGTTCTAAGGACACCTTTAACTGCCTTCTTCCAAAAGTGGTTTCCTCTTCAAGAGTACAAGTCATCTGAAACTAGCAAAGATTTCCTTTACAACCCTGAGCTACTCTAGTGGACTGACTACATTGAAGGCCAGAGTGTTTAAAATACCAAAAAAGAGACAACCCTCATAGTTATCATTTACCTGGGGCCATTTCTCAATATATGGAATCACCATCCTCAGTCTGGCTTCCACAGCATCTCTCAGAAACTGATCCGTAGGCTTCTTCCTGGGTGAGAAAAACAAAATACAAATATGAAGAACATCACAGTTAAACTCAATTCCAGACCTGAAAGATTGATACATCGTCTCCCTCAGCAAGAGATATGTAAATTATTATGCACCCTTCACACCTCTGGTCCAACTCTGTATCAGGGAAGTTGGGTTTTGGGTAAATTACACTTTGTACTTAAAGCATCTGAGTCCCAAGTGGCCTCTTGTCTATGCAGTCCCCAAAATCTGCCAAGGAAGATGTCCTTTCACACCCAATACTCACTCTGCTTCACCCTGCTCTACTAGTTTTTGTTCCTGCTGCAGCAGTTCAGACAGCTTGGTGTTGCACTGAGACACAAAGTGCAGGATCAGTTGACTGCCATCACTCTGAAACATCCCTGCAGCAGCAGCAGAGAGACCCAGGGTCTGCAGTGAAGAAGGAAAAAGAACAAATTGGGTCATACACCGCCATGCAGGTTCCAACTAGGAAACAGATTGTATTCATTTTACAAATGAAGTTATGTGAATTTAAACAAAGCAATATTGCATTACAAAGTGTTTCCTGTGCAAGTTTTCCTTTCTTTAGGATCACTACTCTACATTGTGCCTTAATTTAACTCTGATAGGGTTATCTTGTAATAGCTGTCACACCTTTCTACCTGGTACCGTTTGCTGACCAGGGTGCATCACCCAAGAGTATGTGGGGGAAGCATGCAGGCCCGGCTGTCTTTGGACTTCAGCTCCATCCAGTTTTCAACTGGTTCTTTGCTTCTCTCCCCGCATACCTTGGCTCCCTCTGCAATGGCTTCTGCAGTCCAGCCATGTTCAGGCACAGACTCCAGCGCTGCTGTGAGGATTCGATGCTGCAGCTGCTCCTCGCTCTCATAGTCCTCAGACTCCTGGCCGCCCTGGCCAGTGTAACTATGAGAAGGTATTGTTACAGTGAGGGGAATGTCACCATCAAACATCAGTAACCTGGACTCTGCCACTCGCTTGCCGCCACTGCTGCATGCAGGCACACTTTGAGATCTGCATATTTAAGTTTAAGTCTCACCTCCTGTTGTAAAATCCTTCCCTTTCCAGAAAAAGGATTCTTAACAAACCTTTGCCTTGAGAGAAGAGAAAAATAAGGAAGGGCTTACTCTAGCTGCCTACCTGCAAACTAATCAAGCCTCAGATTCCCCTTCCTTTAAAAAAACCTTTTCCATCAGGGGTTTAACAGCCAACATATTGTCCATACTTTGTGTTGATTTACACAAAAATCCAGAAGCGAAGGCTTGCATTTTGCAGACCAGAGAGGTTCCCTCTTGAAAGAAAGTCTCATCCTGTCTCCATGGCAGACAGTGGAATTTGCACTGTCACAGCAAACCAGCATTCCAGCTGCTGTCGCTTAAGGCCCATTAACTCTGGAACTTGTTGTCTCTGAGTTTCAGATCCTGCTGTTGGCAGGACAGCACTAGAAATAGCTAGCAAGTTACCTGGGGTCAGGGCCCTGAGGTTCCTGTTCAGGCTGGTGATCGGCTGGCTGCGAATTGAACTGCTGCTGAGAGGAAGATGCAAATGGCTCCTTCTTCTGCTCATCAGAGACTCTCCTCAGCACAGCCGAGGCCTGGAGAGGACGCTGTGGTGGGCAGAGCTGCCACCTGACCACTACAAGGAAAACCAAGAGAGTCAGAGAGGAAGCACAGAAAATTAAGGTGAAGAAGAGAGTTGTGGTAAACACTGCTGAAAAGAACACAGATTTGTAGAGACGGTTTGACTTTTTTACACTGCTGAGAAGGGTCCTTCTCAGTTGAGCTCACATTTACTTGATGAAAATAAAGCAAAAATGTTTTGTGTGGAAAAGTACCACACAGACATCACATATTGCAAAGAAAAAGGAGTTTCCCAATCTCACACTGGTAACTGGGTGCACAAGCAGGCATTCGGGCCCCTGGAACACGCCCTCTCTCCTTTTCAGCCCCTGATGGAGGAGAGGAGTTAGCAGGAGGCTAGAGCCTCTGAGCCTGGGGCAAGAGGCAAAACCGAGCAGTCTTAACAGCCACACCATGCTGATCATGTGTGTTTCTCAGATGACTCACAGGCAAAGCAGCTTTCAATTACAGCTACTCTGTAAGAATCTTTAATTTAACTGCAGCGAGGTTGGTTTGGTTTTTTTAATAAGCTGGGGTTGCACAGCTCATACTTAAAAAAAAATCAAAACACCACCAGACACTGCCCCCTGCCCCAAAGCCCCTCCAGGTCTTTCACATGCTGTGTGGAGCAGTTTCAGGGCCAGGGAGCTGTGAGGAGCAGCTAGCCCCCGTAAGGGTGTCTCCTCACTCCAAGCCTGGCATGGCCTCCTTCTCCCAGAATCATGGAATCACTAAGGTTGGAAATGACCTTTAACATCATCCAGTCCATCCACCAGCCCAACACCACCCATGCCTACTAAATTGTGTCCCAAGTGCCACATCTATCAATTTTTTCAATATCTATAGGGATGGTGACTCCGCCACTTCTCTGGGCAGCCTGTGCCAGTGCTTCACCACTCTTTCAGTAAACAAGTTTTTCCCAATATCTAATCTAAACCTGCCCTGGCACAGCTTGAGGTCATTTCCCCTTGTCCTGTCCCTTGTTACTTGTGAGAAAAGACCAGCATCCACCTCACTACATCCTCCTTTCAGGCAGTTGTAGAGGGTGATGAGGTCTCCCCTCAACCCCCGCTTCTCTAACTAAACAATTCCAGACCTCTTGGCTGCTCCTCATAACCCCTGTGCTTCAGACCTTTTCCCAGCTCCGTTGTCCTTCTCTGGACACACTCCAGCCCCTCCATGTCTTTCCTATACTGAACCTCACAGGCCTGGCTGCACCTCTCTGGCCTCCCAGCTCCACTGGAGGCCTGTGTGCAGGCCTTGGCCCAGCTGCATGGCCTGGAGCTGGAGCCCAGGATCAGAGCTGGGGTACTGGAGCTGAAGCCAGGGACTGGAGCTAGAGTTGGGGCTGGGACAGGAGCCGGGACTGGAGTTGGAGATGAGGCTGGGACTGGAGCTGNGGACTGAGAACTTTAGGTGGGGGCTGAGGATTGGAGCTGGGAGCTGAGGACTGAGAACTTTAGGTGGGGGCTGAGGACTGGAGCTGGGGGCTGAGGACTGAGAACTTTAGGTGGGGGCTGAGGACTGGAGCTGGGAGCTGGAGATAGAGCTGGGTCCGGAGATGGAGCTGGGGGCTGAGGACTGGAACTGGGGACTGAGGACTGGAGCTGGAGATAGGGCTGGAAGATGGGGCTGAGGACTTTAGCTGGGGGCTGGAGACTCGAGATGGGGACGGGAGGTGCAACTGATGATTGAACTGGGGTGTGAGGCCTGGAGATGGGGCTGGAGGATGGAGCTGGCCCCGCCCCGCCCGCCGGTGCCGCCCCTGCCCTTCACCTCACCTTCCCCGCCGCCTCCCACACGGCTGGGCACGTGCACGCTCACTACCGGGCACGCGCACGGCCTCCCCCCTCCTCGCCCCCTCCCCACGCGCGCCCGCCGCCCCCTCACCCGCGCGGCCCCGCCACAGCCCCCAGCCCGCGCGCCGCAGGCTGCCGGCCGCCGCCGCCGCCATCTTGGAAGCGGGCAGAGCGCGATGACGTCACGGGGCGGTGCGCGGCGGTGACGGCATCAAACGGAGACCCGGCGGCGTGGGCGAGGTGAGAAGGTTCTCGGGGCTTCTGGGTTTGTTTGGGGGTGTCCGGGTGTTCTTGGGGCTTCTGGGGGGCTCTGGGCCTGCCTGGGAGCTCCCGGGGTGCTCTTGGGGCTTCTGGGGGGTTCTTGGGGGCTCTGGGCCTGCTTGGGGGCTCTTGGGGTGGTGTTGGTTGGCGTCGTAGGCGGCGTTACAGAATCACAGTAATTAGTGCTAATTCCTACCAGCGCAGCACAGACAAGATACAGAATTGTCCTGTTCTGACCTTATTTGCGGTTTCCAAGGGAGAGGGATTCTTGGTGCATATTGCTCTCTGCAGCTACTTGAAAGGAGATTGTGGAGAGGAGGGAGCTGGCCTCTTCTCCTAAGTGACAGGGGACAGGACAAGAGGGAATGGCCTCAAGGTCTGCCAGGGGGGTTCAGGCTTGACATCAGGAAAAGATATTTCACAGAAAGGGTCATTGGGCACTGGAACAGGCTTGCNACTAAGGTTGGAAATGACCTTTAACATCATCCAGTCCATCCACCAGCCCAACACCACCCATGCCTACTAAATTGTGTCCCAAGTGCCACATCTATCAATTTTTTCAATATCTATAGGGATGGTGACTCCGCCACTTCTCTGGGCAGCCTGTGCCAGTGCTTCACCACTCTTTCAGTAAACAAGTTTTTCCCAATATCTAATCTAAACCTGCCCTGGCACAGCTTGAGGTCATTTCCCCTTGTCCTGTCCCTTGTTACTTGTGAGAAAAGACCAGCATCCACCTCACTACATCCTCCTTTCAGGCAGTTGTAGAGGGTGATGAGGTCTCCCCTCAACCCCCGCTTCTCTAACTAAACAATTCCAGACCTCTTGGCTGCTCCTCATAACCCCTGTGCTTCAGACCTTTTCCCAGCTCCGTTGTCCTTCTCTGGACACACTCCAGCCCCTCCATGTCTTTCCTATACTGAACCTCACAGGCCTGGCTGCACCTCTCTGGCCTCCCAGCTCCACTGGAGGCCTGTGTGCAGGCCTTGGCCCAGCTGCATGGCCTGGAGCTGGAGCCCAGGATCAGAGCTGGGGTACTGGAGCTGGAGCCCAGGATCAGAGCTGGGGTACTGGAGCTGAAGCCAGGGACTGGAGTTAGAGTTGGGGCTGGGACAGGAGCTGGGACTGGAGTTGGAGATGAGGCTGGGACTGGAGCTGGGGTCTGTGGACTGAAGATGGAGCTGGGGCCTGGAGATGGACCTGGAACTGGGGACTGGAACTGGGGACAGAAGACAGAAACTGGTACTGGGGATGGAGGATGGGGACAGAAACTGGGGACTGGAGATGGATATGGACTGGAGATGGGGGCTGGAAACAGAGACTGAGGATGGGGATGGGGGCTGAGGACTAGAGACGGAGACTGGGGACTGCAAGTGCAACTGATGGTGGGACTAGAGATGGAGCTGGGATCAGAGAGCTGGGGGCTAAGGATTGGAGCTGGGAGCTGAGGACTCAGAACTTTAGGTGAGGGCTGAGGACTGGAGCTGAGGGCTGCAGAGTGGAGATAGGGATTGGAGGTGCAACTAATGATGGGACTGGAGATGGAGCTGGGACCAGAGATGGAGCTGGGGGCTGAGGACTGGAGCTGGGAGCTGGAGATAGAGCTGGGTCCGGAGATGGAGCTGGGGGCTGAGGACTGGAACTGGGGACTGAGGACTGGAGCTGGAGACTGGAGATAGGGCTAGAGGATGGGGCTGAGGACTTTAGCTGGGGGCTGGAGACTCGAGATGGGGACGGGAGGTGCAACTGATGATGGAACTGGGGTGTGAGGACTGGAGATGGGGCTGGAGGATGGAGCTGGCCCCGCCCCGCCCGCCGGTGCCGCCCCTGCCCTTCACCTCACCTTCCCCGCCGCCTCCCACACGGCTGGGCACGTGCACGCTCACTACCGGGCACGCGCACGGCCTCCCCCCTCCTCGCCCCCTCCCCACGCGCGCCCGCCGCCCCCTCACCCGCGCGGCCCCGCCACAGCCCCCAGCCCGCGCGCCGCAGGCTGCCGGCCGCCGCCGCCGCCATCTTGGAAGCGGGCAGAGCGCGATGACGTCACGGGGCGGTGCGCGGCGGTGACGGCATCAAACGGAGACCCGGCGGCGTGGGCGAGGTGAGAAGGTTCTCGGGGCTTCTGGGTTTGTTTGGGGGTGTCCGGGTGTTCTTGGGGCTTCTGGGGGGCTCTGGGCCTGCCTGGGAGCTCCCGGGGTGCTCTTGGGGCTTCTGGGGGGTTCTTGGGGGCTCTGGGCCTGCTTGGGGGCTCTTGGGGTGGTGTCGGTTGGCGTCGTAGGCGGCGTTACAGAATCACAGTAATTAGTGCTAATTCCTACCAGCGCAGCACAGACAAGATATAGAATTGTCCTGTTCTGACCTTATTTGCGGTTTCCAAGGGAGAGGGATTCTTGGTGCATATTGCTCTCTGCAGCTACTTGAAAGGAGATTGTGGAGAGGAGGGAGCTGGCCTCTTCTCCTAAGTGACAGGGGACAGGACAAGAGGGAATGGCCTCAAGGTCTGCCAGGGGGGTTCAGGCTTGACATCAGGAAAAGATATTTCACAGAAAGGGTCATTGGGCACTGGAACAGGCTTGCCCAGGGAGGTGGTTGAGTCACTTTCCTTGGAGGTGTTTAAAAGACGAGTGGATGAGGTGTGAAGGGTATGGTTTAGTGATTGATAGAAACGGTTGGACTCAATGATCCAGTGGGTCCTTTCCAACCTGGTGATTCTATGATTCTATAATAGAGCCACAAGGACAGCAAGTCAAAATCACTCCAGCACTGGCTGGAAGGAACTAAGCTAAATCTGGTACAGCATAACTGTAAGTTGTGTTTATGTGACAATGTGGTGGCAATAAGGCATTACCCGGGATGAATAATGTAATGATTTCTGGTGAAGACTTCGCTTTCAATAAACTTTCCCAAGGCACGCGTGTGGCTTGCCGCTAAGTGAAGATATGCTGGGCAACTCATGTGCTCACCAGTGGTCATGTTACGTTGGAAAGAAAATAGGTTTGCATTGGATAGGTAGAGTGGAAAAGGCTAGGTGATTTGTTTCTGTAGCTGATGCTGCTGTGAGTGTGAGTGACAGTATGATAGTACTGTGCCTCTTCTACAGGGCAGATTTTATTTGGACTCTGTCAGCAATGCAGTCTTTTATGAAATATTAGCACAGCCACATTTCTCAGAATGGTTACTTCGCTGTACATTCTGTTCTTTTCCTCCATCCGTATAATTGCTCACCCAGCACCACCAATGATAAGAGCTGAAAGAGCCTCCATCTGGAATACTGGGAATGCCGGCAGTTATTTTTGTGTCTTCTCATGTACCGCAGAAGGCAACTCACTAGGTCATGTCCTAGGTAGGAGAGACAAGGCAGTGTTTAATGCCAAATAGTTGTTACTAGTCTGGAAATCCAGAAATCCTATGTATGTCTCTATTCAAATCTTTAAGAAAAGCAAGTAAGGATTTTTTTTTTAAGCATGGCTTGCAGTGCCCCCACAAAACTACTCTCTGAACTGGATTGAGACTGAGTTATGCCCTTAAGTGAGGCTATTTCTTAAAGTCGTGTTGACACTCAGCTTGGAGTAACTCTGTGCTGCCTGTCTCCAGATAATAATCCCCACACAGGGGATTTAGGTCACAGTCCACAGAGGTTCATGCTGTGCTTGGCACTGACCCTTACTCTCTGTTTCCTCCCTGCCTGTTCCTCTCTCTACCACTGTCAGGTCTACTGCTGCTGCGAAAATGGGGGAGTATGGAGTCACCCCAGGCCAGCGCGTGGCCATCGTCTGGGACAGTTCCTCGCCAGTTGAAGCCCTGAAAGATTTAGTGGATAAAATTCAGGCTCTGGTGGGAGCTGATAATCGTGTTGCTGTGGAAAACGTTAACCAGCTGTCTCAGTGTAAGAATGCACTTCACTTCTCACTGTTCTATTCAAAAGGAGAGCTTGTGTTGTGTGAGCCGACTTCTTCCCTGGTTTGTAAGTCAGCATTCAGAGCAATAGCACCTACTGCTGACTCTTAGTGCTGGCAGTACAGGAAAGAAGGAGGTATATACCCTGCCGTGTTTCCTGTGGCTGGTGTCTAATCAGTTATTGATGTACGCAAGCATAAGATATGAGGAGGGAGGTGGGACTGATGTATTAAGCAAAGCTGTGTGCGTATGTGTGTAAAATTATACCATCTTCTTCTTTCTTTTTAGCTGCTCACAAAGAATCTAGTTTTGATGTAATTCTCTCTGGCATGGTACCAGGCAGTACTGCGCAGCACAGCGCGGAGGTGCTCGCTGAAATAGCTCGGATACTTAAACCAGGGGGACGTGTCCTCCTGAAAGAACCAGTAGTTACAGAATCAGGTAAGAGAATTTGCGTCTGCCTTGCTTTCATGGGAGCACTGCAATTCTTGTGAGGATTAGCCTTGACTTGTGTTCAGATACTTTTCATTCTCCTGACACAGTAACCTGAATAGAAAGGTTTTCATCCAGTGTTTAAGCTGGTAACAGTCAGAGATGTTTGCAGACACTCTCCTTCTGTCAGAAGAGCTGGACAGGCTTGTTCCTAACCTACACTGAAAAGCTCAGTGGACATCGGCCTTCTAGGGCATGTAGTGTCAAATAGTTGCAGAAGCTGTGTTTATGAGGGGCTGCTGAAGTGACTTTAAAAATAGGTGACAAATACTGAGAGAAAATGTCCTGGAAGCCAGCTGAGAAGTAGTTATCCATAGAAGGTAGAGTTGTTCACTTTAATAAGTAAAAATGTTTTGGAGGGTTTTATTGTTTGGGACATGGGTGGGATATTTTTCTTATTTTGGTGGGTGTTGATTGGGTCAAGGAGAGTTTTGGTGTATATGGAACAGATCTGGAGCTAGAATGACCTGTGACCCCAGGCTGTTATTTTAGTGAATGAGCTGCTTGCGTTGTTTCTGGCTTGTCCCTGCTATCAACCAGAAAGGGCCAAATTTTAAAGCAGAGGCTTGGATTGAGTAATTCCTTTTAAAGCTTTTTCTTTTCCAGGTTTATCAGTGGTCTCTATTCCTATTCTTACCTCCTACTTCCTGCTTTTCTGTCTTTCAGGAAACAACGGCAAGATCAAGACAGCAGCCAAACTCCCCACAGCTCTGACTCTTTCTGGGTTAGTGGAAGTGAAGGAGGTAGGTGTGTACTAACGGCTTCCAGAACCTCCCTTGTGCAGTGACCTTGACACGTAGATGACAATTCCTGGGGACTTGTTGGGTGACAAGGTGTTTAGCTGCCTTGGTTGACTGCAAATGTGCAGGGACACTGCCTGCCACAACCTTTAGTTACTGCAAAGATGGTTTTTCTTTAGGACTGAAATGCCAGTTGTCTGTATTCACTGGAAAACTGGACTGGGTGCTGAAATAAGGTGATTTTGCATGAGGTTAACTTAAAATCTTACATTGCAGCTGCAAAAAGAAGCATTGACCCCAGAGGAGGCCCAGTCAGTTCGAGACCATTTGGGTTACCAAGGCAGTGACCTTCTCATTGTTCAGATTGAAGGCAGGAAGCCCAACTTCGAAGTGGGATCCTCAAGTCAGCTCAAGCTTTCCTTTGCCAAGAAACCTGGTCCATCAGGTAAGGAGTGGGATGTGTGCCAAGTGCGTGTATTGCCTGACTCTTGGGTGACAAGCATCCCCTGGAACAGGGAGACGGCTCCAGGGAAGGGCTTTCCAAAGCTGTTTGAGCTCTGTTGGGAGTAGATGGGGCAAAAGCTGGAGTAACCACTATTTCTTTCCTTTATTTTGGCTCCAGGAAAACCCTCTGTGGACCCAACCACTGCCAAGCTGTGGACGCTCTCTGCCAATGATATGAATGATGAAGAGATGGTATCTTGTTGGGGTTTTTTTTGTGATGCGTTGCTGTTCCTCCTCTCTCCTCTTCTTTCCTAAATAGTTTCAGTCATGCTGCTTGGGGGAGGCTTTGCAACTTAAGAGGTTGAAAAGCATCCCCAAGGCAAAATATCCCATTTACTGTGTGAGGTCTCTGGAACCCAGAGGTGTGGTGAGGGTGGAGAGGAGACATAGATAAGAGGACACAGTTGCAGCGTTTTAATGCTGGAGCTACAGATAGCACCATCTCTCTGAACAAAACACAGCAACGTCATTCCTTCCAGCCAAATCAGTTTCCTGCATGCAGTCCTCTGTGGTATGTTTTCAGGATCTTCTGGACTCTGATGAGCTGTTGGATTCGGAGGATTTGAAAAAGCCAGATCCATCGTCCCTCAGAGCTCCATCCTGCAAAGAAATGGGCAAAAAGAAAGCCTGCAAGAACTGGTCAGTGCTGGGATTCATGCATCAATGAACTTCTAATTGTAACATTAAACCCTTAGAGTTAAGTAGATTTTTTAAAAGATTATAGGTATTTTGCTGTTCTTCAGAACATAGTTCTCTTGGTTCATGTCCTTACTTACATTGGTAATTTGAGTGTAAATCCAAATACAGTGAGAATTGACTCACCACACTGAAATGGCTACAAATTACCACACCAGAATGATCAGCAGTTGTCTTGAAGGTGGCGGCACAGTTTGCCCAGCCTTGACTAAAACCCTGGTTTTGCAGATTTCAAGGAGACTTAACACACATGGCAAGTGCGAAAGAGCAGTTTTCGTCTAGGTTTAAACTGGAGCAGTGTGTTTCAACACTTGCTATGCAAACCATGGTGTTGAAAACCAAAGTGTTAGAGCATGAGAGTCTTTAAGTTAGCTGTGTCATGTGACAGTGAGGGTTATTGTGTGTGAGTAGGACTGGAACGAGTGTCAGTGGCTCACAACCTTTAAGCAGGTGACTCCTTTATTTTTCCACAGCACATGTGGCCTGGCTGAAGAGCTGGAACAGGAGAAGAAGAACTCACAGCCCAAATCTGCCTGTGGAAATGTAAATAGTCATTTTTGTTTCTATGCTGTGCTTTGCAGTGCATGATTTGTGTCCCATAACTGTTTTCTCTAGCAGCTGTCCCCTGAGCTGGTTTACTGCTTTGAAACACTGCTCGTGCAGCTTCTGCAGAGCTTCAGCCTGTTGTCCTGTGCCCATATGCTCTGTACCAGTTCATGTTCCAGTGCAAGTGCTGCCTTTGTAGGAGTCGAGGAGCAGTTCTGCTCATGTGCCAAGGGCAATCTGCTCAGGGAAGAGTCCCTTGTGGGAGCCCAGGGGAACTGGTGGTGGTTGTGGCACTGCCCAAGCCTGGTGTGCAACCACAGCAGCTGGGGTGGAAACTTGCTTCTTCCATGAGAGCACAGTGCCCTGCACAGCTCTGCTAACTGCACTAACCAGGCTGATGTTGGGGGGCAGAAGGGAAGCGGTTTCTGTATTGATATGTGCTGAGGAATGTCTTGTCTCTTAAGCTGGAAGCACCATATCACAGGGAGAGAGTTGAACGTTGCCTCTGATTACAGAAGCTGCTTTTCTTTCTCTTGCCAGTGCTACCTGGGGGATGCGTTCCGCTGTGCCAGCTGCCCTTACCTGGGGATGCCTGCCTTCAAGCCTGGCGAGAAGATTCTCCTGAAAGAGAACCAGCTACATGATGCTTAACAAAGACATCCCTGGATGTCCTGCAAAGGACTCCTCTGCTTTTCCATCAGTCTGATATTCTTCCTGCCGTCCTCCTCATCCTCTCAAACTCATGTTCTCTGACCAATACTCCTTGGGGAGAGTGACACTGCTGTGAGCTCATCACTTGTAACTAGCCTTGGGCTACCTGATAGTCTTTGGTGACAAATGGTCTCATATGTATTAGACTTCATGTTATGCCTTGTAGCTGGCTTGACTTGATACCAGGATGCTGGCAGTCGCGGCGTGTTCCACCAGCAGAGGGAAGTAGACTCAAGTGTCAGGTTGACCACCGTGCCTGTGGCAGGACAGGTGCTTCCTTCTGCCGGTGTCATACAACTCTAATTTGCTCTGATTTTCCTTGATGAATCATCAGCTCTGGCTCACTCTCAGGGTGACCCTGGGCTCCTGCTCTCTTTGAAATTTGAACCAGCAGTTACTTTACCATGTGAAGGTGGCTCAGCAGCTCCTGTTGCAAATCAGGAGCAGTGAGTACACTTAGCAATGTGTTTTTAGCAGTATATGAGAACTTCTTGGTAACTTCTGGCAGGCATGATGGGTTTCTAAGTGTTTTAGGAGCCAACTCTTGATACAACTTGCCCCCTACCTATTCCTGTCAAATGATTCAGGCCTAGTGAGAAAATTCCTGCCCATAAGGGAGGGAGCAAATTATATTAGATCTTTGTTGTCCTACACCCTTTTGTCCCTGTGAATTGACATCACAAGAGCAATCTGACCTCTCTTGGTGGTCACCAAGTGAGTTACCTGCCTGCAGTGTCCAGTAAGAAAGAACATAGCAATAAATTAATTTCTAGATGATCTGTGGTCACTCTGCTCCCGCTCTGTGAGATACTGACTATTTATTTCCATAATTACTGATGGTGAAGCATCTGTGTGGGAAGATTTTACAGAGAAGCAGGCCTGGATGCCGTGAGACTGCTTAATACTGAAGACTGGAGGACTGGGTAAGTTCCACTGGACTGGAGGCTGGCTGACGTTGTGCCCATCTACAAGAAGGGTCACAGGGAGGATCCAGGGAACTACAGGCCTGTCAGTCTGACCTCAGTGCCAGGGAAAGTCATGGAACAGGTGATCTTGAGTGCTATCATGAAGCACATGCAAGAGAACCGGGTGATCAGGCCCAGTCAACGTGGGTTCACAAAAGGAAGGTCCTGCCAAACTAACCTGATCGCCTTCTATGACAAAGTGAC
>WAAB01016238.1:0-90718 GCA_013389865.1 Piaya cayana | reverse complement strand
GAGAGCTGCCAGGAGGAGAGGGACCTGGGAGTGTTGGTTGACAGCCGGCTGAACATGAGCCAGCAGTGTGCCCAGGTGGCCAAGAAGGCCAATGGCATCCTGGCTTGTATCAGAAATGGTGTGACCAGCAGGTCCAGGGAGGTTATTCTCCCTCTGTACCTGGCACTGGTGAGACCGCTCTTGAATGCCGTGTTCACTTCTGGGCCCCTCACCACAAGAAGGATGTTGAGGCTCTGGAGCGAGTCCAGAGAAGAACGACAAAGCTGGTGAAGGGAGATCATATCTGGTGAAGTGTGAGGGAGAAGAGGGGAACCCAAAGCCACTGTCTCAGCGGGGATTGCTTTGTTGGGAGCTCTTGCTCTACAGGATGTGGCTGCTACTTATGCTACATGTGTTACATAACATGGGGCTGGGGTGAAAGGCTGTTCTGTTCTTGGAAATAAAGGTGACCAACAGTAAACCATTTGTTTTAAGACTGGTTTTAGTGGCCATCTTAAGTGCATCTCTATTTTTACTCAGCCTCCCGGTGATTTCTGGAACTGCTATATGTTGGATTAGATCTTAAAAGTTCTCTCTGAATTGTTCAACTGAAAACATGACACAAATATGTGATGCCCACTGGAAAAAAAAGAATCAAGCTGCCTAGACTAACCTTTTTATTTAGTCTAGATTTCATAAAGAGTCTTTCTCCTGGTTGATTAAGGAGAAGGCAGCTTGCAGGGAAGGAATGGAGGGATCCCATGAGGTGTGCAAAGCACCCTGTGTGGAACAAGGGGCTGGCACTGCCACACGAGGTGTGGAATACTCAGTGCTGCCTGGCAGTTGGAGGGGAATGTGAGGGACTGGTGGGAACAGAGACCTCTGAGAACTCTATAGGCAGACAGCTGCCCTCCAGCAAGACCAAGGCTTTTCACTCTCCACACACTTATGACCTTCTGGCATTCCATTACCTTTTTCCAGCCTTCCTGCTAGCAGAAGATTGGGTCTCTGCGTGTCTCCCTGTGAAAGTTTGCTGATGAAGGTGGCCCTTAACCAAACTCTGCTTTCCTTTCAGGAGTAAATAAGATAAAAAAGGAGGAGGCAGTGGCAGAAGCTTTTGTTGTACGTTGATTCACTCAGCTGGAATTTAAACAAGCTGGAAACGCTTTCAGATATTGCTGAGTTCAGTTAATGATGGTTAAGTCTGTATAATCTTGTTCCCTTTACGTAGTGTAACCTGTTATTGCAGGGTGTTGGCTTCTTCTCCCAGCACCACTGGAACCGGTCCTCATGAGCATCATCTTGGGGACATAGAAACAGTCTAATTTACAAAAAGGGGGGATTAGAGTAATCAGGGAGGTTCCTCCCCAGCAATAAAACTGAAACCATGAATAGCCCCAGGTTTCTAGGGATCTGTGAGACGCAGCCCTTTCTTCTGTGGGCCAAGTACTGTGTCACAGAGCTGAGTGTTTGTTCTTCTTGACAGATGAGATCAGCAGCATTTTTTTTGCCCTTCTCCTCCTGCCTCTTTCAGCGTGCTTTGAATGACCCATCTTACAGGAAATGCTTTATGGAACCCTCCATGAAGAAACACCCCTATGCCTCTACCCCTGCCTCTCTGCTTGCACCCTGGGGTGTCCCCTTGCATAGTTTCTACTTGGGAAGGCATGAAGAGCCACAGAGTTCAGCACTGCCTCCACGTGCACACCTGCTTTCCTCCCCTTGGATTAAAGCTGCTGCTTTTCCTTCTACTGGGACAAGTGTGGCCATCAGAGGCCCATTGGTGCAAGGGCCAGGAAGCTTTTTCTGCATCTTTGCAGCTTGCTTTATGTATGCTACTTTGCTCTTAAATGAATGTGATGCTGGGAACCTTCCTTGCTGGAGAAATTTGGTCTCCTGGGTGAGAAGGAGATGCTCTGTGAGCAAGGGAGTGACAAATGCCCTCTGCAGAGCAGGAAATAAACTTCTTGCACCTGGCCTGGGCATCTTTGAGAGCTTCAGAGGTGTTAGAGTCTAGTGAACTTGCCACCAGAAAATATTAATCACTCAACTAATTATCTGCTCTTTTTTCCCACAGCAAAGTGAGATCACTGAGCCATTTTCCTCCCTCACTACCTCTCCCTCCTGACTCTTCTAGTCTCTCCTCTCCTCTACCTCCTTCCACCTTTCTGTTCCTCTTTCCCTAATACTCTTCTCTTTTCTCTCTTCTCTTTGCTGGCCTCTCTCCTTGTCTTTTTCACACCATCCAGCTATACTACAGTTGTCCTCACTGCCACCCTCACAATTCCCACCCTTTCCCATTCCTCTCCTAAGCTCCTTGCCTTGTATTTTCATTTTCCCCTTTGCTCTTTCTGGGTTTTCCTCCTGTGACACAGTTCATGTCCCTGCTTTTTCCCTGCTGGTCTTCCATTGGGCAGGGAGTGTGGTGGAGTCTCAGCTTCTCCTCTCCTGTGTGTTCTGGCACAACTGCAGCTTTGCTCAGGACCTTGCGTTCTGTGGAGCCCTTACTGCAGGAGGTTTGGTTGAGGGCTGCGTAGAAACTGAGCTAGCAGGGACTGCAACACTGAGGACTTGTCCACCAGCAACCAAAAGCACCATTACGATGGGCACAAAGACTGGGGACCACGTCAGGCAGCAGCTCCCAGGCAGAGACCTCCCCAGTTGCACACCCTGGTATCCCTCTTCTCCAAAGACTGAGTGGCTCCTCTGTGACTTCCACAGGGGCCTGCTGCTATGATTCTGCCCTGCAAAATCCACCCCCCACACTGGGAGAGGCAGCACTTCCACTTCTGCTTCTCCTCCTGACTCAGACTTCCTCCATGGGGTGAGCAGAGCTTGCAGGACAGCAAGGACACCCTCCGTCTCCTGGCACAGAAACCCATCACAGACATCTCACCCACCTGCCCTGAGCACATGTGGGGACAATGGGGACCTCAGCCATATGGAGGTGGCACCACCATGCTTTGGGCAAGGAGGGCATTGCGTTTGTTATCGTTTTATCTCCAGACATTTGCTTGAACCTTTGTGATAGTGATCTTTCTAAGAAGTGAAATTCAGAAGCTCGGCTCTAGCCGTAGCCACTTCACCATTTGAAAATTAGCCAGTGGACAAAGATGGTGCTCCCACTCTTCCAACTTCCACCTGCAAAAGAAAATCAGCCAGTTCCTTACTCAACCCTGGCTATGTTTCTTTCCCTCTTGCTGCTCCTCTTAACACTTGTGCTCCAGATCCTTCCCCAGCTCTGTTCCACATCTCTGGATGCACTCAATGTCCTTCTTGTAGTAGGGGTCTCAAAACTTCACTTTTTCCCTTTCTGTAGCCCTTGCCCATGTCTTCCTCGCAATGCAGGAGCTGACCTCTGCCCCCAAGACGTCAGGAGCTTTACCAGCAATGCTTTGGAGATGTCTCCCACAGGTAACTGCTCTGAAACAGGACTGCAGGGGGATGTCTTCAGGGTTTGGTGACTACTCCCAGTGGACTCCAGCTGGGTCTCCATCAGCAGTACAGAACTGGAAACACTGAGGGCAAAACATCACCTTTTATTTTCTTATTTATTTATTTATTTACAAATTAGAGGAAAGCTCTGCAAGCATGAGGACACCTGTCCACTACCTTATGAAGCAGGTCCACGTACATCACACTTGGAGATAAACAGGTGGCTTTTGTTGCCAAGGTTGCACTTTTGTATAAGCTAATACCTACATTTCAGGGATGATGACCCCGAGAGGCATAAAACAAGCTGCTCATCCCTCCCTTCCCGATTATTTGCCTTCTCCCTCAGGGGAAGACATCCACCCCTGTGCTGGCAGCACTGGCATTCCCGCTGCTCTGCTTTTGTTGTGATGGTTTGATCTCACTGTAAACAACACCAGAGGCAATGGGTTTTGTCTCCTTCTTTTCAAACTTCAGGTTGGCATAGGTCAGGTCCTCGGTCCCTGTCACTGGGGCCGCCTGCAGGAGAGAAAGCCATGAGTAGAGCCCTCACTTTCCCTTCTGCACCTCCCCTGCTAAAATTTTTTTCAAATAGCAAAACTATTTGCGCTGCCCAAGCATTATCCAGCTTGCTCAGTGGTGCCAGCTATTCAGAAGCTCATAGGCTCCTATTTAACAGGAATTAATAAGTGCTTAAGACCATATTTTAAGAAAGCAAAGCTGATTTTACTCTGAAATCCTTCAGATGGGTATCCAACAGCCAGTACTGGTTTTTACGGGGAGAAGGGAACGATAGTTGCAAAGCCCTCCCTGGCTTACCATTCTGAGCTGATTTCCCTCTGTCACTTGGCTGCTTGTGAGCTTTCCTGAAAAAGAAAACATAGCTTAAATTGTTCATCATCATTATCATTATTTTAATTGAAGAAAACAGCTGCATTTATCCTGCTTTTGTGGCAGGAGAGCATGGGAATCTGTAGCTGGCTGGCTCTGAAGATGGCCAAGGGGTAGGAGAGTTTGGCAAGGGTTTAAAAGTCCTTGGAGGGGTTGGAGAAGAGCTCTGAGCTGGACACTTCTGGAAATGTGGTGATGTGCAAGACTTGTTTCACTTGCACCACAGCTTGTGCCATAACCAGGCTCTCACTAGCAACTGGCCAGAGGGAAAGGAGGGGGTGAACCTTCTTCCCTCCCTGGGACAGCTTGTCCAGGAGGACAGACACATGCAGGGAACACTGAGTGGGCGCAGTAGAATAGTGAAGATGGACGTCTCCCAAGCCTGGGTTTATCCAGGTTGCTGACATGGAGATGCTGACCAGCTCCCACGATAGGCAGAGGCTTGTCATGGGTCAGCCTTACCTTTTCTGTTCCTTCTGCACTGCCACAGCAGAAAGGCAATTATCGGCATGTAAAGAAGTGTCCCAACCACCAAGCCAAACATGATACACAGGAGGAAGTTGAGTCCTGCATGCACAACCATCACAGACACACTTGTGAACCACCATCCCACGAAGCCAGTACACATACTGCCGTTGCCTCTTTTGGGGTAACTTGGGCTTCCAAACTTGGGCTTCCAGACCCTGAACCACCCTCAGCCCCCAAAGGCCTAGGGCACTAGCAAAATCCCACAGGGAGCTGTCTCCAGCAACTCATGTGAATTAAACCAAGAGGAATGATTGGAACATCAGAGTCCCTTTCCAGCATCACAGCTTCTGATCTGCTGGTGCCTGCTCCAGTTTGCCAGCAGCTCCCAGCCGCTCATGGGAAAAGGTCAGGATGTTTCCCCCCCTTTCTGCTCCTCTTTCTCCCTAAGGACTCCTCCTGCCCCCCACCCTTGCAGCCAGAGGGCTGTGGGGACTCACCTTTCCAGGTGTCCTTGGTGCCATTGATCTGAGGTGCCCCAAGGCCATAGTCTAGAAGACGGAAACACAAGTGAGAAAGTTCTCAGAGGGAAATAGCACCCTGTTCCCTGCTTTGCTTTGAGTTAGGGACCTGGACACCACAGTCCCAGCTGTCCCACTCCTCCCATCTCTGATCCAGCCATCTCAGCACTCAGCTGATGTGCTGAAACTCGAGGATGTAGCAGGTCCTGTTTCAAGGACTGACGGCCAAGCAGCTCCATGGTGGGATGGATCTGCCAAAACAGCTGTGCTGGATCAGCTCCGCCGGTGCCCAAGATGGTCTGGGGGAAATGGCATGCAGGGGCTCCAGGGGGGCATTGGTCACAGCATCTTTCTGCGCCCACTAATCATCCCCATGCAAACAGAAGTAGTGCCACTTACTGGGACCTGTTCCTTGAGTGCTGTTTCCAGTGTCTGTCAAGTTTATTCTTGTGACAAACACCCTACATCCACAGACTCCCACGTCAGCTGTATGCACACTGGAGCTGGTGAGACTGGTACAGTTTTTTCCCAGAGCCATAGTGCTGGTTGGTTTCCCCGTCTCTAGACATTCAGTTTTGTGCCACTCCACGTGTACCGTGATATTCTCCAACCAAATCCTGAACCTGCACTCCACAGTGATGACTGGCTCTTTGGGCTGGCTGGCTGGAGGAAATGAAAGCATAAATGAGAAGCAAAATATAAGTCACATCCACGATCTTGGAGGGGTCATATCCTTCTGTCCCTCTGGTACATATCACTCATAAAAGATACGGTGAAGTGACTGTCCTTTCCTCCAGCAGCTGATGCTCTTTTCCAAATCCAGCTGCTAAACCTTCCTCAACATTAAATGTTGCACATTGATTAGTGCCACCCAATGCAGCACACAAGCAATTCTCTGCCTCAGAAAACATGGAAAACTGAGGAGGATCAGGGGGAAAACGTCTTCTCCACCTCCTGCTACCTAAGCAGAAGAGTCTTCTGGAACGCAAGCAAGATGTGCCACCAAAACCACAGGCTCAGGCTCCACCCAGCACGAGGTGGGACTGTGGGACTAGCTGTGGGGGAATGATCAGCCCTAAACAAGCAAAGAAAACAGAGTAGACTCCCTGCAGCCTCTCTGGCTTCATCCCATCCCCTAATGCTCACTCCGGCATACTTCAGAATCACTGCTGAACCTCTGAGCTGAAGTTACCTCACACTTTCTCAGCAGAGTCCTCCCTCTACTCCTCTCTCCTCTCCCTTCCTCAGTCCTTCCCCTCTGCTTCCTTGGGTGTTGGTGGGGAGTCTAGAACAACCTCCTCATGGGTGACTCTCTATGGGGGGTGACACAGTGACACAGTGACAGAGAATGCTGGTTCCCCACGTTCCCAGTTGCTCAGGCTGAGGAGGATGCCAGGATGGTGGGACACCATGCCTATAACTCCCTCAATTCAAAAACAACATTCCCCTCAAAAAAAACAACAAAAAAACCAACCTGGCTTTTGGGGTTCCTTGCACTGAATTCTCCCCGTGGAGGGCTGATGACGTGTAAGTCTCCCATCACAGTTGGTTGTCCCTTTTCCTCTAGTGGACTTGAGTGTTTGACCATCTTCAGGTACACTACTCGTGTTCTTCATTCTGCATGTGTATGTTCCTGTATGTGTGGTGTTCACACCGGTGAAGATAAGCTGGGCAGAAGTCTTTTTCACATCACCTTCATTCTGCTTCTCTCCATTGTTTTGGGTGGTATTGAGCCACTTCACCTCCCCAGTGGTGCTGCCTGAGCCTGCCTGGAGCAGGCACTGCAAGACGAGATCTAACTGTAGCGACGAGTCTATGGTGGCTGAAATTTGCTGAGTAAATCCAGCTAAAAAAAACCCCACAACCATGCAGTGTCAGGTTGGTATTAAGGAATATCCACAACCTCCATGTGAAGCTGACCCCCTTTGCAGTCATCAGGCATATAAGCTCTTCTGTTTCCCTCCTCCCTCACTCTCACAACAAATTTCTCTCCCTGCTCCAAAGGCAATGCTGGTTCAAAGCCCTGCAGCCTGAAATTCGTCCCCACGTGCAGAGCCCGCAGCCTGGGCCCATGCATCTGCAAGGCACATGGAGAGGTGCTGGTGCAGAAGTGGGGGGTCAAATGCTGTAAGAGGAGAGGAAAAAGCAGCAGCAGCCATGTCCCAAATTTCCTGCAGGCATATGCAAAGATGGAAGTGTTCAGAGCATAGAAACTCACCGGAGGGCAGGCAGGTGAAGAGTAACAGGGGCAGAAAGCTGTCAGCCAGACAGACCTTCATGCTGTCTTCCCAACAGCCTCACAGGGATGATGCTGGGTGCCTGGTGGAATCTCCTGGGAGGTTTCCGTCTCTCCCTGCAGTGTAAGAGTCACTGCTCAGTCAGGGCAAGTTGCAGCCCTGCCGGAGCTCGCCTCCTCGCCACTTGGCCAGGCAGTTCCCTTTGCACTTGCAGGCTTCCCCCTCTTCCCTTTCCCTTACATCAGCATGATGTTTATCTCCCCTCCTCAGTGTTTGAGTCCTCCTGCAGTTTCATCCCAGCCACATGCCCTCAGCCCTGAGACAGACCCAAATAACACAAGTGAGCATGGCTGATGGCCGTTTCCCAGTATTTTAGGTCACAGCCCTGTAGCTCCCCATCACTGGCATGGGCAGGTGCAAGGAAAAGGGCTTTCCTGGTTTCCTGCAGTACAGCCTCCCCTCACCACCCTAGTCCTTTTCGTTTTACCCCAAGAAACGGACCCCTTGGAGAAAGTGATGCTGTTATCACAGTCAGGTGACAGGATGATGTGTGCCCTGTCTGACCTGATGGCTGAGCTCATGTGGGGATCCACACATCCTGCCATCCCCCAAACACCAAGGACCACTGCAGTTTGACATGGGGATGGGCTTGGTCAGAGCTTTCTGGTTGCTTACATGTGGGATGTACAAGCCCCAGCCTGGCAGGAACCCCTGCAGCCCTCCCTACCTCCTGCTCTGGCTGTGAGTCCCTAGCTCCTGACTCCTGCCCTGCAGGGATGGGGCACCCCAGGCAGCCCCCCACACCTCCCTGATACCTCTGCTGGGAGAAACACTAGAACAGGAATGTCCATGAGGCCAGACACAGCTTGTGTCACCCTTGCATCCAAAGGGATGCAGGCAGTACAGGCAGCAGATGCAGGCTCACTAGTGTCCCCAGCTTCCATGGGTGACACCTCTTGACAGGCTTTTCACTGCTCACTACGACTCTTCCTCTTTCCTGCTCAGAGCAAAACCTGCTCCCATCTGCCATGCCCCCTCCTTTAGTTTCCTGTCAGCATTTCCATTAATCACTCCTCATCCCATTTCAAAGTCACACCCAATATCCTCTCTTCTCCGAAGGCAGCACTCCCTTCACCCATTTTCTCTGACTCCTTCCTCCCATCCCTGTTTTCTCTTCGTTTCCCAAGGTAATGGAGCTCAAATGGAGCTTGCAGAATGGGAGCCTGCCACCATGGTCCTCCCCAAGATGGAGTGTGTGGAGCACTATCCTACTGGGACCGTCTTCTATCACCAGTGACCATGATCCCAACACCACCTTCACCACAGCACAGAGAGCAGAAGAGGATGACAGAGCCCATCATGCAGGGGTGCTCCTGAATTGAAGACTGGAGGAGGGCTGCAGAAAGCAAGCTACGCTGAGAATTTGGGAATGCTGATGTGGCGCTGGGCTGATCCTGCACCTTCTCCACATGGTGGGGGTGCTCCCAGGTCCCCACTTGTATCTCTGCAGGGAGAGGGCAGAGTCTGAGACACTTGGCTTTGGCCACACCACTCCGCACCCCAGGTCACCTTCAGGTGGAGAAGAACCAGGGGGTGTTGGTTGACAGAGACTGAACATGAGCCAGCAGTGGCCCAGGTGGCCAAGAAGGCCAAGGGCATCTTGGCTTGGATCAGCTGTGGTGTGGCCAGCAGGTCCAGGGCAGTGATTTTGCCCCGGAGCTCAGCACTGGTGAGGCTGCACCTTAAATCCTGTGTTCAGTTTCAGGTCCTTCATTCTAAGAAAGACATTGAGGTGCTGGAGTGTGTCTAGAACAGGGGAATAAAGCTGGTGAAAGGGTTGGAGAACAAGGCTTATGAGAGGTGGCTGAGGGAACTAGGGTTGTTTAGCCTGTAGAAGAGGAGGCTGAGGGGAAACCTCATTGCTGTCTACAACTACCTGGAAAGAGGTTGTGGAGAGGAGGCTGCTGGCTTCTTCTCCCAAGTAACCTGTGATAGGATGAGAAGCCATGGCCTCAAGTTGCATCAGGATAGGTTCAGATTGGACATTAGGAAAAATCTATTCACTGAAAGGGTTCTCTGGCACCGGCAGAGGCTGCCCAGGGAGGTGGTGGAGTCACCATCCCTGGAGGGACTGAAAAGACGGGGAGATGAAGTGCTCAGGGATATGGTTATTACTGGACAAGTATGGTTGAGCTTGATGATCTCAGAGGTCTTTTCCAGGCTGGTGGACAGGGGGCGCTCCCTGCAGCTTTTCTCCACCAGCCACTGCAGCCTCCTGGCAGGAGGGGCCGCAGCGACCCTTCCGGGAGCGGGTGGGGCAGCGCACCAATGCGGCGGCGCCGAGGAGATAGTCTATTGGCTAGTTCGCTGTCAATCACCACAAGACCCGCCCCTTCAGCCGCATCCCGCCACGCGATTGGCTATCTACTATGCTTCCGCGAAGCTGCTCTGGGCGCCGCCATTTTGGTGTCGGGTCCGGAGGATGCTCGGGGGTGAGGCGGGCGGCGGCCTCTCCGCCCTCCGGCGGCAGGTGAGGGCGGCTCGGCGGGGCCCGGGGGAATGGAATGGAATGGGGTGGGGTGAGGGTGAGACGAGGGTCCCCCGGCCGCACCGACAGGTCTGGAACGGGGCAGGTGAGCCGCCCGGGCCAGAGGCCGCCCCGGTGGGCGAGGAAGCGCTCGGGCTTGGCTCATTAATGGTGCGGCAGGAGCAGGGCAGGGGCTGCCCGGGGCTCGGTGCTGGGGAGGCCGCGCCTCGAATCCTGTGCTCGGTATGGGGCCTTCGTTAAGAGAAAGCCGTGGAGGGGCTGGGGCGCGTCCAGGGAAGGGAAACGAGCTGAGGAAGGGCTGAAGAACAAGGGTTATGGGAAGTGTTTGAGACAACTGGGATTGTTCAGTTTGGAGCAGACAGCGGGGAGACCTCATTGCTCTCTACAACTACCTAAAAGGAAGCTGTGGTGAGGAGGGAGCTGGGCTCTTCTCCCAAGTGACAGGGGACAGGACAAGAGAGAATGGCCTCAAGCTCCACCAGGGGAGATTTAGGCTGGACATTAGGAAAAAAATTTCACAGAAAGGGTCATTGGGCACTGGAACGGGTTACCCAGGTAGGCGGTTGAGTCACCTTCCTTGGAGGTGTTTAAGGAACAGGTGGACAAGGCGCTGAGGGGCATGGTTTAGTGATTATAGGAATGGTTGGACTCAATGATCTGATGGGTCTTTTCCAACCTGGTGATTCTATGATTCTGAGTGACAGGAAATGGCCTCAAGTTGCACCAGGGAAGGCTCAGGTGGGACATGAGGAAAAATTCCGTTGCCGAAAGGGTTATTGAGCACTGGAACGGTTGCCCAGGGAGGTGGTGGAGACACTGTCCCTAAAGTGTTTAGAAGACAGGTAGATTAAGTGCTTAGGGATATGGTTTAGTAGCGGACAGGTACGGTTGGGCGTGGTGATCTCAAAGATCTTTTCAGCCTAATGCTTCTATGGTTTTTTCATGCCACACTTAGATTTTGAATGAATGAGTGAATTATTCAGGATACGAATCCTCCATGGATCAGAGGTCTGAATGAAATTACAGGGCCTAATGGACAGGCCTAAAATCATACAGGTGAGCCGTGTATGGTTCATGTCACATTGCTATGTGTATTGTTTAATCTGTAGCCTCTCACCTTGCTGTTGTCGGTGGAGCTCCCCTGTGCTGTTCCTGGTGCAGAGAACATGAGAAAGTCTATCACGATTGTATTGTCAGTAGAATCGGGCTGTGCTGGGGTAGGGTTGGCAGCGAGCAGCTGAAACCAGAGATCCTGCGTTTTTGGCATTATGTAAGTTTTTTATTCAGTGAAATAAAAGCTGGACCCTTTTGCTGCAACTTTGGAGACCCCACCTATGAGTGGACACACTGTGCAGGACCCCCAGTTGTCTAGAGCAGACTCTCCAAATCTTGTCTGCAAAAAGGGGCTCCTATGGGGACTGCATGATAATAAGACAATTTATGATATATCTTTCTTAATGACTGTACTCATTATCTTGTAGTGGTGATTAGATGTATTACCTTTAAAGCTGTTAATTGCTGCTAATCATTTCTTACCTTTCTTGTTGTAGTAAGTTAAGAAAAACTTGATTTCACTGAGTAATTGAGAGTTTAGGCTTTTATGCTGATCACACTTTGTGCTTAGCACCTTGTACTAAAACAAGGCTTTGGACTTGTGGGTTGTCACACAACTCACTTGCACTGAATTAAGAGCACATTTAGTAAAGAAAACATGTTGGTCTCATTGAGATTGACACATGAACCGTGTGTGTGTGTGTGAGAGCTGTTACATGCAGAGCTTCAGGTACACGTATGCCAGAAGGGTGGGTGAAAAAACGACTTCACATATGAGGTGACCTGCAGCTTCTCAGGGTGGACCAGTAATATTCCCTCAGCACTATTCCTGCTGAGACCTCGCTGACTTCCAAAGTGATGCCTGCAGTCTCTACCCCTCACCTCTGCTGGGTTCCATCCAGAGTTGACAGTTCCGGGGTAGCGTCTGTTTTTACAGGTAGCCTCTGCAGTGTATCTGCTGGTGTAAATAGTAAATATTTTCAAGATCATGTTGATACTGTCCTTATTTGAGTGTTCTGCTGAATGTTGCATAAAAAGGAGTTCATTAAAATTCAAGTGAGCTTCGTTCATCTTATGGAGACAGCCCATGACTGTATCGCTGCAATCCCATCATCACGCAGAACAATCAAAGAGCATACTTGATTGATTGAGTAAATATTTCATAAGGTGTTTCATAGCATCTGTAAATATTTGTGCGTGTTTTGCAAAACAAATAGTCCCAAGTGCTGCTGTTTCTGTTTCCTGGTTCAGTGCGTTTGTCACACAAATACCTAGAAATCGGGTTGGGGTTGCAGTTTGGGTGCGTGGGTTGGTGTAGGCACCCCAGATATCAAAATGCCAAAGCTTTTGCACTGTGAGTAGTTTGACTTGCATGCTAGGACTTCCCTGTGCTCTGTCAAGATTTGCTTTCACACATTGTAACTTATTGTGAGTATTTTAGGATGCAGATGAGTAGTCATCTCTTCAAAACTGATTGTGATTCTTGTTGCTCGTGGGGATTTTTTCCAAAGGTGTTGATCTGGTGTTGGTCTTTGCAACATGGTCTTTCCTTTTGCGTAACAAGCTTCTAAAGAAAACTTTTTCTTTCTAAAAGAAGAAAGTAATTCAAAAAAGGTCAACAGTGGGTGTAGTAGATAAGAATTCAAACAGGCACAGAACAAAAGTCAGATTGTAGGTTGCTGTGATGTCACACATTGAGGAGAGACCCAACATCTCTCCTCTACAGTAGCGCTCCAGTGAATGCTAAAGGCAGCTTAGCCCACTGTAGCCAGAGCAGTTTTAAGTCAAACTGGCAAGTAGGGATCCGAAGGGATTAGTTTACTAGGAGATACTTAAAAGAACAAAAGGAGCATGACTTAACCAATGTTTGTGTGTAGGGAATAGAATAATTGTGTACAAACCTGTACACTCCTGGAGATGAACTGACATGGGCAGAAGGAGGTATTTTTAACTGTCCTGTTAAGTAAAACTTCTAACTGCCCACATGGGAGACAGAGAAGTGCCCTTTTCCTTTCCATTTCCTTTCCAAAAACTGTTTTCAGTGTGTTTAAACACTGACAGTATGTCTCCATGTAGCCTTCTCTCCAGGCTAAACTAGCTCAGTGAATCCAGGCTTTCCCCACAGGACATTTTCTAGATGCTCTCTGGAGTGGCTAATCTGTTCATCATTAAATTGTTGAGCACCAAGTGTTTGTTTTCAGTTTGTGTATTTAACCTGGAAGAAGTGTTTATTTGGCCAAATACAACAGATATTACCTAATATCACAAGCTTTTATCTCATTTAGGGATTCATATCATCACAGCTACAGCAGCGCTGCTTTTACTGCTGGTGCAACAGACTCTACGCCCTGTCCCCTTGATGCTTCCTGTAACTCTCAGTTCATGCCTCACTCTCTGTGGTTTCTCCCAGCATGCTCGTGTGTTTCTATACATGCATTTTGAGTTTGGAAGCTTGGGAGATGCTTACAACTTGTCAAGCTGCTTTCTTGCCATTTTTCTGCAATAGGATTGTTTAACTTGTCTCTTAATGCTATTTCTCTAAGGACTGCAAGTTTTTTGGGGGGTTGGGGTGTTTTTTTTTCATAAGACACTGACAATTTTGACTGCTGTGTGAAAGACAGAAGGTCACGCTGCATTTGATGTCAAAATATGTCTTTCATTTATACTGACTTGTAACTTCTTGCTTCTTAGGACCTGTGGATGAAACATAAAGCTAAGGAGCTGACCGTTTTATTGAAGGCCTGTGTGTACACCCTGATGCTTGAATGAATGCAGAATGAAAATGCTTCCTGGAGTGGGTGTGTTTGGAACTGGCAGCACCGCTCGGGTACTGGTACCCTTGCTGAGAGCAGAAGGCTTCTCCGTTGAAGCACTTTGGGGGAAGACTGAAGAGGAAGCCCAACAGCTGGCAGAGGAAATGAACATCTCCTTCTACACGAGTCGGACTGATGATGTTTTGCTGCACCAGGATGTAGATTTGGTTTGCATCAATATCCCTCCACCACTAACTCGGCAAATTGCTGTGAAGGCTCTAGGTACCTTTTTAGCTTTGGAGTTCGACCAAAAATCCATAGCTTGTTGGCAGATTGAAATTTGCAGCTGTTATCCCACCACAGTTCTGGTTGCAGCAATGTGCAAATGCAGTGCTGAAGGTTTTGTGTGGAATTGGTAGTGCCACCTGTGAGAAAGTATTTTAACAAAACACTCTAGGTAACCTATTTATAATTGCTTATAGCTTTGCAAATCTTGAACCATTTGGGCTAAAATATCCCATTTCTTCTTCAGAGTGAAGTTACAGTGGGAGGTTTCAACAAAAATTAGCTGGTTCAGAGGTGATGGTGATGATGGTTATGAGGGGATAGAGTGGTTTTATGCCCATTTAAGAAAAACAAACAAACAAACAAACAAAACCACACACCACCCCAAAACCCTAAACAAGTTCCTTAATTAATTTCAAATCTTCCCGTGTTCTGCAACAGGAAACAGATCTGCCTAGGGTAGGGAGGTTGTACAGCTCTGCTTTCTGTTTTCCCCACATATAAACCCAAACTTGAAAGTTAAAAGCTTTTGAAAAACTGTTTGCATGCACTAAGTAGAAACTTGTTAGTTAGGACCGTAATTCTTCGTAGATGCTGCTTTCACCCAGTGTGCTGTGACCCTGGCCACCACCTGGAGCTCTCTTTGGAATCCCTCCACCTGGCACCATAGGGTGGATGCTGGGGGAGGAGGAGATGTTGGGGACAACAGGAGGAATCCAGCAGGTTGGGCTGGGTGAAGGTATCTGGGAGAGGAGGGATGACACCCGAACTGGTTGGGCAGGGANCCCCCTCTTTTGCATTTAGATTTGTGTGTTTACCTTGTTGGAGTACTGTCCTTTGAATTTAAGGTATTCTGATTTTTGAATATTTGAACTCTCAGTGAATATTTGAACTGTAAGTTAGAATTTACCTCTTTAAATACGGTAAAGGTTCTTTTAAACATTTGTTAGGTTATAATTGTTTCACTAGTTTTCATACCTCTTGATGATCAAGTGGGCTAAAAGGAGAGGATGGAGCCTTCTGTGGTGAATTAACTGAAATGGATTGAGAGTCTTTCTTTGAAGACTGGGAACCCCATGAGGTGGCATTATCCAAAGGAGGAAAGGGGGGACAAAGCTAGTGCAGAAGCTAGAGGTGAAACGTATGCTTGACTGCAAGTATAGATAAGCAGAAAGCTTAAAAAAAATAGTTAAATGAATGGATGAGGTAGTAGGGGTTAGTATATTCTTCACTTCTGTCTGTTCTGATCTGGTCTGCAAACTGATGCAGCCATCTCAGACTCAATATGATGGTGACCTTGTCTTTCTTCAGGTTCGTTGCAGTGATAGTTATAAATCCCTTACCAAGAGTGTTGTGACATATTTTTAGCGAGTGTTGGATGTGCTTGCAGTGACTGAGCATTCTGAAGGAACACAAAATCAGGATAGGGCCAAAGATGGCAAGCACATTTCCTCTGAAAGTTCCAGTTGATACAGTGATGTATGTAACTGGAGACTTGTTGGCTGAGAGTTGTATAGAATATGTTGGTGTTGAGTAGCTGAGAGACTGGGCTTTAGGAAAGATCAGATGTGGTGCAGTGATAATGGTCTCGTGTGATTTGTTTTGCTGGGGTTTGTTTGTTTTAAAGTGCTAACGTTTTCATGACTTAGGTGTCCCCTTCCCCTCCCCATTTTTATTTCTGGCAGAGAGGAGAAACAGACCTAGTTTTTCTGGTGATGCAATTTGCTTGTGTAAGTTTCTTACTGACAGGCATCCATAAATGAGCTGAGGTACCACTGTGGCATGACAGGGACAAAGTAGTAACGCTGGATCAAGTTCATGAACCAGACAGAACAGATCAAGCCCAGAGGATAAATCAAATTAAAATCAGCGTAATCTTATGATTTATCTCCGCAACAGGCAAAGTAAGAAGCTATCCTAAAATCTGTGCTCTTTTGATCTCAGACAAGCTAAATTAAATCCACAAACTGTCTGTGTTGTGGTTCATGTCCCACAGTTAAAATGTACCCACCTTCACATTAGGTGAGCGCAAAGCGGAGTTACCAGCTGGGATGGAATGTAAAATATGGGATGTTTGTGTGTGAGGTGAAGTTCAGGGAGGCAGAACATGAAAAGCCCTCAGCGTAAAACTTCAGGATGTTAAAGACAATGCTGCTGCACATACTGAACCCTGCCATCAAATTGATGGTTTCTGGAGTGGCTACTGAGGAGCCTTTTACTTGTGCCTCTTGGTTTATATTGGTTAGCTACATCATTTGAGACATCTTTGCAACGCAGATTTTTTTGAGGGTTTGTGGAGTCCCTACAAATTATAGCACATACATGTTAATTATGAAGGAAAAGAGGGCGCTATCACTGCTTGGTATTGTGACAAATCCAGATTTCCCATTCTTGAAATGAGACGAACAAGTGTGCTATGAGTGCTCTTTGCATATTGTGCTTCCGTCTCTGTAATAAATAGCATGGAGGTATTTTCAAACCTCTGGCAAACAAGGAAGGAATGTGAGGGATTACCCTCACAACTGCAACCCCAGAGATGTTCTGGTGTCCCCAGATCTCCATCCCAGTGCTCTAGCAGTGCTCAGTGGGCTGTGTCGAGCTCTGAGTGCGTGGCACTGCCTGCCATCCCCAAAAAAGGCATCAGTCATTTAGCTTCTCAAATGGCTCAGCCTACGCTGGCAAAAAGAGCGCAGCATGACGCAAGGCTGAGGGCAGGCGGGTGGGTGGCAGGACGAGGGTGGTCTCCTTTGGTTCAACCCTCTCCACTCGTGGTCCCCCACTGCAGGCACCCAGACCCTTTTGTGTGGATGTTGTCAGGCTCCTTGAAGAGCTGACTCGAGGCAGAAAAAGAGCCAAGATGAGTGACTGTTTCCATGCTGGGTTTATGTCTTGCTTTGATGCCTTGGGATGCAGTTTGGCCGTTCATCTTTCATGATGTAAAAATCTTCTTTATTTGGAGCCCATCTCTGTGGGAGTTTGTCAGTTCTGCAACCAGAGCACCTTGGAAGCAGCTTTGAGACTTGCTGCGCTTGGCATTCGTATTTTAGTTTACAGACCTTTGTCTTTGAAATTGTAGCAGGAAAGCCTGACTTAAAAATACCTTTTCTTAACAGCATTTGGGGGCAACTGAGCATATCTTGCTCGTGTGTGCTATATATTTTTTTTCCATTTGTGCTGCAGGAATAGGGAAGAACGTGATCTGTGAGAAAGCTGCTACTTCTGTGGATGCCTTCAGGATGGTCACAGCTGCCAGGTATTACCCCAAGCTGATGAGCATCGTTGGCAACGTTCTCCGTTTCTTGCCTGCCTTTGTGAAGATGAAGCAGTTGATAGAGGAACACTATGTGGGCAACGTGATGATCTGCGATGTACGAGTTTATGGGGGAAGCCTGCTCAGCCACAAGTACAACTGGATCTGTGATGAGCTGATGGGAGGAGGTGGTCTGCATACAATGGGAACCTACATTATTGACCTCCTAACTCACCTTGTCAGCAAGAGAGCAGAGAAGGTCCATGGTTTGCTCAAGACTTTCGTGAAGCAGAACACAGCTATAAGTGGGATCCGCCATGTCACTAGTGATGACTTCTGCTTTTTCCAGATGCTAATGAGTGAGGGCATCTGTTGCACTGTGACTCTCAACTTCAACATGCCTGGATCGTTCATCCACGAAGTCATGATTGTTGGGTCTACCGGTCGCCTTATAGCTCGCGGGACAGACTTGTATGGGCAGAAGAACACCGCACTCCAAGAAGAACTACTGTTTACAGACTCTCTAACTGTCAACAAGGGCCTTTTGGATAAGGGGTTTAAAGACATCCCGCCGCTTTACCTAAAAGGAATGGTGTACATGGTGCAAGCACTGCGGCAGTCTTTCCAAGACCAGGAGGATCGTCGGACATGGGACCATAAACCCGTCTCCATGGCAGCCTCTTTTGAAGATGGTCTGTATATGCAGAGTGTGGTAGAGGCCATCAAGAAATCCAGCAGGTCAGGGGAGTGGGAGCCTGTGGAGCTGATGACCGAGGAACCAGATGCCAATCAAAACCTCTGCGAGGCGCTTCAAAGAAATAACTTATGAACATTCCTGCTTTGGAAGACAGGACAACTAACACTTGTGGCTGTAATGTAAAAAACCTCTCCGTTTTTAAGATATGGAGAGTCTTATTTAATAACCTTGTTTTTTTTAAAATGTGTAAAATATGTGATGTTCTGATAGAAACTGTCCTGATTTAAATTGTTTAAAGAGTTTTAAATATTTCTCGTTTTTCAAACGTTTAATTTGTGTCTTGGAGACCGGTAGGAAAACTTGAATTTGCACTTGCAGTAGCTGAAGTGAAGCATGGGATCTCTGCCATTGCATGGCTTGGAAACAGGATACAAGCCCTGTTGCACAGGTTGCTTGTTTTAACAATTTTAACATGAGAGCACACAGAGCAAGATCAGGGAGTATCTGTTGTTCAGATGCCTTTTCCTTCCCTCTTGGAGACTGATTAAGTTTTACTCCTCAATTTGTGAAGTTTTATTGAAGAGTTTAGTGATGTTAGAGGTCCCTAAACTCCTATAGGACAAGAAGTAGAAGGAACAGATAAAGGTTTGTAACATAAGGATCAGCCTTTTGGCTTCCTGCACATGGCAAATGTTTTTTTGAATTCATTTAAACTGGTGTTTTATTTAAATGATGCTATGAGTTCTCTGTTGATGGTGTCTTGGCAGGAAAATCTTCAGGAAGTCTGTGATGATTTGTGCTACTCTTTTGTATCTGTAGACATTATTCCTTCTACTCAGGAAGGCTCCTTCTACTCTATTCTAAGCTGCCTACATCCAGCAGCTTTTTTTCATAAGCTGTGTGTCCGTCGGTTGTGTTTACTGCCTGGCAGCACCGGTGCTGTGACTGCAGGGCCACGTTCTCATTGCTGTCACTGTTAATAAATGCCTCCCAGCGTCACAGGATTTCCACGGTGTCGTGGGTAATGAAGTTGTACAGCATTAAGCTGCCAGGAATCCAAAGATGGAAGTAAGGGAGTATTTCCTACCTCTTGTAGCTCTCTTAATGTGCTGGCTGGGTAATTATCACACTACACACAAGCTGATAGTCAAGGGAATGGGGACTGAACTGTCCTGGGTGAGTCTGCTTTTAATCTCAAACACTGGATATTAACCCTCCCCATACCCTCCTGCAGCTTGTGTCCAGTGGAGAGATCTCTTGGCAGATCATGGATGGAGGTTCATTCTGTTTGAGAAATGGTTCTTTCTGAGGCAGGTATGTGGAAGGGATAGTCCAATTTTACTACATTTATTTTGTGTACTTGAAAGCTTTTTTTAATGTATTTTCCCCTAAATTGTAACCCTGTGTATTTATGTATATTAACGTGTGAACTGCTGTTTCATAAGCTGGTCCTTCCTGAAAAGGTGTCTTGTTTTCTACAGAAATAAACCATTGTGTTTGTTAAGGGCATTCTTTACACAGCTGTGTGCTTCTGTTTGATTTGATCAAGCTGAAACCTTCTTAATAAATGTGAACAGGAGCCTTACAGCAAAGGCTCCGTACCAGTTCAATCCTCCCCAACTTCTGTTCTCTGTTACTGCCAGCTGAGTGTAGAAAAAGAAGGGAATAGTTTTGTGCTGTCCTAGCAAACATCACCTATTTATCAGAAGAACTGTTTCCCACCTCTTTGTTTCCCTCAGACTACAGCTGTTGAGTAGCTGGTTTTGGAGATCCTCTTGCCTATCTTGGACATACCATGTCAACTTTTGTGATTAACAGGATCTTTATTTTCCTGCCTGACTCATTGTAGGAGTTGCTGGAAGATGCCAACCAAGAAGTAAAATTGCAGTAGCACCAATGGGACCGCTTTCTTTGTGAAGTGTGTAAATCTAAGTCAGGTATTTACCTTTGAGTATTTTATTTACTATCAACTTGTTAACACTGACAAAAACAACTGTGCTGCCATGCTAATATAGCAGGTAGGAGTGTGGCTGGTCCTGTGCTCTGTGCAATCTCATCTCCACTGTGAGCTGGACGAAGAAAGCAAATTGTTGGAATGTATTCACTGTTCCAAGATGGAGCAGTGAAAGCTGAATGCCTACAAACCTTCCCTTAGAGGTAGAGGCCTGGTGTTCCTTCCAAAGCTCTGGTGTCTATGATGTCTATGTACTACATAAAGCAGGTGAGATGATGCCTCCTAAGCTTACCTGGAAGTCACCGCTTTCATTCATTCAGACAGAGCAGGTCTGACTTATTTCATGCCAGATTTGGATCTGTTTTGAAGCTGCTCTTGAACTGAGAACCTTCCTTTGTGCCTTTGTCATTACATTTGTACTAGCCAAAAACCCCCAAAGTACAACTCCTTCAGAAGAAGAAGGAGTCAGCACAAAACATCTCCAGATAGACCCAGATGATGCCAGCGGAGGAAGGAGGGTGCCCAGATACTGGGGCAAGCAGGAGACCTGACCGCAGAAGCATTTAGATAGGTGAAATGGTCTTTTTGTAGGCTGGCTGCAGCCTCCAGCTGCCTTGCACAGGCAGAGTGGGATGGTGACCCCTTTGGATGAGGAGGATCCCTGTTGTGAAGTCTAGATTCCCTCATGCAATCCCTGTTAGACAAACACAGATGCAGTGGGAGCACCTGCTGGTTAGTGCTGCTTGCAAAGGGGGATCAGGCCACGCTGGACTGTAAGGCAGCACTGCATCATCCCCCCCCATGTCCCCAGCCTCCTGCTTTTCACACGCAAGGAAGGAATGACAACACGTGTTCTTAGGCCAAGTATATTTTGTAATGAAAAAACATTTTGGTTTTTTCCAGGCAAATCATGTTTTCTGCAAGCAAGAAAAACACCTAATGAGCCCACAACAGTAAGTATGGGCCAGGTGACAATCACTGCCCTGCAGGTCAGGCTGCAGTAGCCAAAGAGGAGGCAGAACGGTGTGTGACTATTTATACTGAAGAAAGAACACTGGCACCTGGTGAGCTTCATAGGTCATCATCCCATCAACATCGATTGGCATGAATGTGTTACTTGCCTCCGGGGCCAAGATCTCCAGAGCGCTGCTGATCCAGATATCTGCAAGATGAGTGAGTGCATCAACACCCCAGCTGCTTCCTCTGGGACAGGCTCAGTGTTTGCACTGGCAGGATGCCTGGTCCCAGCAGCGTGGGTGGGATGTGTGCTTTGGGGCTCCTGTGGGACCTCCTGCTTGGAGCAGACCTGTCACCAGCTCCAGCTCGGGCTGGCTATGTCTTTGTCCCACCAAGTCTTGGAAAACAACTATAGAACCTGGAGACTGTGGAGTCAATGAAGAGTGCTGTCCTAAGGGGAAGAGTCTGTTTGGCTGAGCCACCCAAGAGCTCCAAAAGAAAACCAAAGGGCTGCTGCAAATGGTGACCCAGAGATATCCAAGCTGCTTCCCTAAAAGCTAGGGGCAAGGGTGGAAGAAATGGGATAAGGCAACAAAACCTGCTAGGGGGACCAGCATGTGACGGGCAGGGCAAAGCCAGCTCTCTGGGGAATACAGAATCTGGGTAAACCTTACTGGAACTCACCCTGCAGCTGTGGAGCAGTCATTGTCCCAGGGCCTGCAGGGACCTGGTTTGGCTGTGCCATCTCTGGGACATGGTCTCCTGATGGGTGCATGAGCTCCGGCATCTCAAAGTTGATGTACTGGTACAAGGGTCTCAAGCGTGGCCATTGTCCTGGGGAGGTACAAGAAGAGCCCAACACTGACACCCCCTTCTCTGCCCAGGCTTTGCTGTAGCTCACAGGCTGCAGCAGCTGTGGGAAGAGAGGAACAATGTTAGTCCTGCCAGGAGGGGAGCCCGGGGCTGCAGGGATGCAGCTGCCTCGTGGGAGAAAACCTGGGGATACACGGCCACATCCCAGAGACAAAACAGCACTTGGAGGGGAAGAGCCATGACAAGCCTGCCTAGGCTCCTGTCATCATCAGATCTGCAGGGCTGCGGCCAGGTCTGGGAGAAGCAGAAGGGCTATGGACCGCCCTGTGGGACTACAGATCCAGCCTCAGACCAGTGTATGGTTCCTGAATTAAGGCCACTAAATACACCAGCCCAGCTTGTGTGGCTGCAGCCAGCAGTTTTGCTCACCCGGTGTTTTCTGGGACGTAGACCCTCCAAAGGGGTGCTGGCAGCTTGCAGGTGTCTTTCTCTTCTGCTGTGAGGCAGAGGTTTCAGCATCGCCTCCAAGGGCACCTGGCTGCTCAGCAGTGGGATGTGCCCTCTGGAAACCAGGATGCTGCAATTTGACCCTGTGGAACAGAAAACAGCTGTAGGGCACAGCCAGCTTGGGCTCTGGCTGCAGTGGGAGATGGAGCACCTTGGGGGACTACATGTCCCCACATGGGAGCTGTGCCCAAGCATTGCTCTTGCCCTTGGTCCGTGCCTGGGGCTGGCTGGCACCTCGTGCTCCTGCTCCGTCTGTGCTGGCACAGCTCCCTGGGCTTGGACTGAGGGTCACTGACTGTGGCTAACAGGTGGCTCTGGGCTACTGCATTGCCATAGGTGCGGTTTCCCTTTCCATCATGAGCCACACAACTTCATAGAGGGCTTCTCCCTCTCTATGCTTCTCCAGTTTATCTGCTCTTTTAAGCTCTTAGCAACTCTCAGCATTACTAGAAACTGAGCTCTTCAGTTCTTGATACAGCAAAAATCAAAGCAGACCAATGTCCAGACACAAAACCAGAGTACTAATATCTTCCATCCCAGCTTTATCCCTTACTCCCAACCTTGTTTCACTCTTGCACAAAGCAGCCTGCCTGGGCCAGACCCAGACCTTGCTGGCGACTGCTCCTTGCTCGATGCTGTGCTGGAGCACGAAGCCGGCTCGTGAGGGAAACATGGTGACTTACTTTGTTCCCGTGAATTTGAAGCCGCAGCCTTGCAGCCAGACCTGAAGTGCCACCACAGAGCCAAGATCTGCCAGGTCTGGGAGGAGCTCTTTGTTCTTCTCCATCTCCTCCTCATACAGCTCAGTGTCAACAACGACATCTTGCCCATCGTGGGACCACTGCAGCAGACACAGGAGTCAGCACAGGTAAGCAATGCGCATCAGTGCATCCTGCTGGTTCCTCCACCCACTCTCCTCAGGCCTTGGTGTGGATGTCATGCCACCATGCTTTGGATCCTTTGCTGGCCATTTCTAACCACATATACCTAGGGTTTTGCACCCAAGGTGGCCCCAAGGACTTGGAGGTGAGCCTGCCTGGCTGGTGATTGGGAGCAATCCATACTTTCGATGGTGGGTGGGATCACGGGGCTGGGTGGCCCCATGGGCCTGCTGTCCCTTCTTGTTGCCACCTTGCCCCCCATCAGCCGTGGCAGCACTGCAGCCGGAGATGCCCTTGAGTGTATAGAAAACCACTCTGTAAGGAGTTGGCTGGAAATTATTCAGCAGCCATTTCATGCAGCTTCGCTAGAAGCTCACAGATAACAGCTTGGGGTCATTTAGCCTCGGTTGGAAAAAGTCTTGGGCATAGCAATGTCTTTCTGGGGAGCAGACCCAGCCTCAAGGACTCCCACCCTTCACAGAAAGGGGCTTTTCTCATTCCTCTCCCTCTCCAGATTCTGGCAAACATTGTGATCCCATGTTCACACACGGCTCAAGGGGCAAGTGCTGTGCTCACAGTGCCCAGGAAGGAAGCCTGTGCTCATTGCAACTCCCCATCCAATGCAGCAATGCCCTTCACCTCTAAAGACTTGATGTCTGGGTTCTCCAGGGCAGCCAACAGCTGAGTGAAGACTTGGCCAGGCTCATGGCTGCTGCACTGCTCCTCCTCTAGGCTCCACATCACGGCAGGAGGCTCTGGCTCCAGGGCTGACATATCAGATGCTTTTGGCCACTGGCAGGGGCTGCATGCAGACCAACATCTCCCTGAGTGCTTGGTTTGGTGCTGGGCTTTGTCCCAGTGCACAGTGCTCAGCCCGGCCAGGCCACAGCAAGTCACTGCTGCAGGGACGTGGGCACCGGGGGCCTCTCCCTCCTCCCCCTCCCAACCCCAGGGCCAGGTGGCAGCTTTGAAGAGGCTGAGCTTTGCCCAGCATGAGACTGATACAAAAAGTAGTTTGTAAAATATACTTTGAAATACTTTGATTTAAGCTAAAGTGCAGTACAATTTCATCCAAACAGTTTTGCTTTTTGAAAGTTAGAATGTCCCTCTGAGAGAGCGTGTTCTTTAAAATGGTGTTTTCCAGACACTTCATTCTTTGCAGATGATAACACCTTGTGCTAAACAGATGTCTCTTCTTCTCTAATCACCTCTGTTTGGAGTTTCCCATCTCAAATCCAAGGTCAAGCAGAGAGCTAGAGCCAGCTCCATATTAGCAAGGGGTTTTACTGTTGTGAAGTTTCAAAACATTAAAATTAGACCTTGGGAAGTAATAGAATATGCACAAGATTTCTGGGAAAAATTATACATACGCACAAAAGTGGGAAATCTATTCTGTCCCAGCTCTTGTCTTGCTGCACACGATTGATGGAAATCACTCCCCGTGTTGCCCAGGCCTGATAAAGGGTGCCTGCTTTCTAAAACTCAAAAACAAGTCTAGGAGAGTTTTATTTGCTGGCATTTTCAGTATCAAGACCTCCACAAAATGCTTCAAAGAAGCCAGCCCTAGGAGTTTTTCTGATACACCAGGGGATACAGGGAGGTGGAAATCTCCCAACACATCAGGCACTGCAGCCCCCCACCCCACCCTGAGCTGCCAGAAACCCCCAACCACCTCAGCACACCTTGTACCTCTGCCTTGTACCTCCTTCAGGCCAACAACTGGCACGAAGCCTCTCGCTGAAGCCTCCCACTGGTACTGAGAGGGGACCGGTTGTCAGTTAAACAGACGTTCAGTCAGGGTTTCAGCATTTCCACTGACCAATCACAAGCCCAAGAAGCTGCAAGCCCCAGGCATCTCACCCCTGGTCCCCACACATGCCTGCTTTCCTGTCCAGCCGCAAAATCTCTGGCAAGCAGGTCTGTGTCCATAAGGCAGCACGAGGAGGACTGGGACAGCCCAATGGAAGCTGTAAAAGCAACTGCGAGTGCTTTAAACCACAGTAACGGGTGTCTGTGATGGTAACTGCAGTGTCAGTGGAGATGAAGTCATCTTGTTGGAAAAGACCTCTGGGATCATGGAGTCCAACCATTCCCAGCTGCCACTAAACCGGAGCACCTCGTCTACGTGTCTTTTAAATGCCTCCAGGGACGGTGACTCAACCCCCTCCCTGGGCAAGCCTGTTCCAGTGCCCAATGACCCTTTTGGTGAGAAATTTTTTTTCTGATGTCCCGTCTGAACCTCCCCTCGTGCAGCTTGAGGCCATTCCCTCTTGTCCTGTCCCCTCTGCCCTCGACAATTGCTCCCAGCTTAGTGTCATCCGCAGCTTTGCTAAGGGTGGACTCAACGGCTCAATCCAGGTCGTTGATAAAGACACTGAACAGGGCTGGACCCAGCACCGAGCCCTGGGGGACACCGCTGGTGACCGGTCTCTAGCTGGAGTTAACTTCATTTACCACAGCTCTTTTCGGAAAGGCTGGGGCGGGCTCTGCCCCTCCCCGGACCTGATGGAGGCTGCTGCCTTCCTAACGCTCGGAAAGTCAGTTTATTTGCCGGTATCCTCGCCCCCCGCCCCGCCACAGCCGCGCTGCTCCAGGAGCCTCCCTGGTCTGTCCCGCCCTGCGGAAGCGCCGGGCCCGGCGGGGGCGGGGACCGGGGAGCGGCCTCGGTGCTCGAGAAGCCGTCCCGGAGAGGGGGTCCTGCCCCCCATCGGTACCCCGGGAGGGTTTGTGTCGTGTCCGCGGCGCTGCGGAGCCCCCAGCGTGAGGAGATGGGGCCGGAGAGGCCGCGGGGATAGAGCGGGGCGGGGGGGCCCGGGGGAGACCTTAGAGCGGCTCCCAGCGCTGAAAGGGGCTACAGGGAAGCGGGGGAGGGCTTTTTTTCCAAGGGCAGGGAGTGATGATGGCTCTAAAATGGAAGGGGGAAAGTTTACATCAGACATTAGGAATAAATGCTTCACTGAGGGCCTTGAGGCCCTGTCCCAGGTCACCCAGGGAAGGTGTGGGTGCCCCATCCCTGGAGGGGTTCAAGGCCGGGTTGGATGGGGCTTGGAGCCCCTGATCCAGTGAGGTGTCTCTGCCCAGGGCAAAGGGTTGGAACTGGATGATCTGTAAGGCCCCTTCCAACCCAAACCACTCTATGATTCTGTGATTTCCCAGGACAGCACAGCAGGCTCAGCTCTTTTCCATGTCTGGAAAGAGCAACGAAACTGGTGAAGGGGCTCGAGAACAGGCCTTATGAGGAGCGGCTGAGAGAGCTGGGGCTGTTTAGCCTGGAGAAGAGGAGGCTGAGGGGAGACCTCATTGCTCTCTACAAATACCTGAAGGGAGGTTGTAGAGAGGAGGGAGCTGGCCTCTTCTCCCAGGTGTCAGGGGACAGGACAAGGGGGAATGGCCTCAAGCTCCGCCAGGGGAGGTTTAGGTTGGAGATTAGGAAGAAGTTTTTTACGGAAAGGGTCATTAGGCACTGGAATATGCTGCCCAGGGAGGTGGTTGATTCGCCTTCCCTGGAGGTGTTTAAGTTACGGGTGGACAGGGTCCTGAGGGACATGGTTTAGTGTTTTGTGGGAGTGGTTGGACTCGATGATCCAGTGGGTCTCTTCCAACCGGTGATTCTGTGATTCTGTGATTCTGTGACCCGATGCTGACCACCAAGTCCTGTGAACTCCACCCGTGGCTCATCCCTGATTTGGAGAGGAATCCCACACGCTAAGGTGGGACCTTGTATGTTTGATCCTTCCTTGCTCTCCTTAGAGAGGACTTGGCTGCAGCTCTGCAATACCCCCATCAGTCCCTGCCCTCCTGCCAGCGCAGCCCTCAGGCCTGTCCTGTGTGAGGCCAATGCTGTGGGGTGGCCATTTGGCTCCCTGAGCAGGGTGCCCAAGCTGGCTTTGTTCCTATAGGGTTGTCAGTGGTCATGCACCCAGCTCCTAGGGAACGTGTTCCACACGCAAATGTCAGTATTGCACTGGGCCTGTCCCTCTGTTTTCAGAAAGGCACTGGCACAGGCTGCCCAGGGAAGGGGTTGAGTCCCCTTCCCTGGAGATGTTTAAGGGACGGGTGGATGAGGTGCTGAGGGACATGGTTTAGTGTTTGATAGGAATGGATGGACTTGATGATCCGGCGGGTCTTTTCCGACCCAGTGATTCTATGATTCTATGAAAAAACAGGTCTTGGGGGTAGAAGCTGGTGGTACCTGAGGGAACCTGCATGGGCGCTAGTATTACAAGTAGAATATTAGTCTCTCCCGTTGCAGTCTACAAGGGGAAAACACAGGTGTGGATTAACACCACTCAGTAGGTCCAGAGCGCATCGAGCTCATTTCCTGACCCCCAGTTCTGCAGTATGTGCAACCACAAATCTGTGTGCTTTTCTACATTGGCATAGCCCCCAAGCATGGAAGTTACCCTGGTGCTACTTTCCACTTCAGCTAAAACTACCGAGGAAGGACACAAACAGCCAAGACCAGCTGCATGAAGATTAGCCCTTTGATTTGCTGCAGATGATTTGCTTTGCTTATCATGTCTTATCACAGCTGTGGGATTTTTTTTTTTATCCTGTTTGCAGAGGTTGGCTCATAAAGGTATGAAGCTGGTCTTGCTTCAGTTCTGTGTGTGGTAGCAGCTTCCTGGCCAGGGATCCAGGCATGGTGGAAACATGATCTGTGAAGAAGAGGAAGTGCTTCAAAGCCAGACGCAGCAGGTTTAGGGCTGTGAAAAACACCTGCCAAAGCCTTGTCCGTTCCCATGTTTTGTAGTTTCCCTAACTACAATGCTGAAAACAAGCCATGAAATGAAGCCCTGGTTCATGCAGGCTCTGAAGTATCTCAGTTTACCAGGTGGATAAGTAGCATTTTTACCACTTGGTAAGCTGGGGAAAAGGGTCAAATTAATGGCCCTTAAACTCAGAGGGACGCTCTGGGAGAGGTAGGGCTGGAGCGTGCATTGCTTGAGCCCTAGGCCAAGATTAAACTCTGGTCCTGGCAGAGAAGGGAGCAGCCAGTTGGGCTCAGATGGAGTAAGCAAGCAATGCTAAAGTTGTTGGGTTACTCTGGCAACTGCCATGAGCCTCTTTTGTAACTGTGCTGATTTCAGGTGAGCAGGGAACAGAGCTGGTGCAGCCCTGTGGCTAGAAGCAGTGTCACTACTTCCTTAGTGAGTTCTGCAGTCTGGGGGTTAAGAAGAGAGAGGAGTTGCAGACGTATATATCTGTTTACCTGAACTTAACCAGGCTGTGTTTGCAGAGTCTGCCTGCATCTCATAGCTAGTGAATGCTCTAAGTAGTGTAGTTCCAGTGGCAACAGGTCAGACACTGTATTTTTGATGTTTAGTTTTATAATGTGACAGAGAAGATGCTTTCCTGGGTGCAAATCAGACAGTATGGCTAAGCCATCAGTCAGGCCACTGGAAAGGGCTGGCCCTGTTCCCTCTTCCTCCCTCCTCTGCATCCATAAGCACATGCTTTTGCTGTGTTTCCCTTGTGCTTGCTGCCATGCTTCTCTGATCCCTTTGTGGGATAGCAGGTAGCAGGTAGCAGCCAAATTACTTTTGGACAGAAGGTTGAACAGGCAAAACTAACTAAGTTAAAGAATCGACTTGTTGTGTGCAGGGGCAGTGAGCTGAATTGGCTGAGCACGGGACCATTTGCTGCACAGAGATGAAGCAGAAGGATAGGAATGGCAGCAGCAAAGGTCTGCACGTCCCCTTTTCACAGAGTGAAGTTCTCTCGTTTCTCTCCCCCAATACACTCACAATGAGCAGGAGCAGAGCAGCAGCTCAGGCAGTCTTTACTGATC
Organism: Piaya cayana; assembly: GCA_013389865.1. Lineage (NCBI taxonomy): Eukaryota > Metazoa > Chordata > Aves > Cuculiformes > Coccyzidae > Piaya > Piaya cayana. The sequence goes on along the minus strand of WAAB01016238.1, from coordinate 61,704 downwards.
ATTGGTAAGTGAGGCTTGGCTGCTGCTTCTCAGGGCTGGGAGACTGATGCTAGGGGCTTGCTGGAGGTACATGGATATGCAAGGTGCTTTCTATTGTAATAACGTTGTCTCTGATCTTGCAAGATCCCAATCCAGAGGTGATATGACTTGCAAATCAGGGGGTGGGTATCATTTGCATATTCCCTGCAGCAGGGCACGATGCTGTTGGATGTGGAATGTGACTTGTGTGAAGGCATAAAATGCGTCTTCCATCCCCCGCCTCCCATCAGCTTGCCTTTCCTCCTTCAATCCCCCACGCTAATTGTTCTGTTACAGGTCTTGATTTCAGCCTCTGATTTTGCATGTAAACTACTGGGTTTGAAGGCGAGTCCAGGTCGAGATCAGATGTGAATTTCAAGACCAGTAGCTGTTCTGGGGTGTTTTTCTGGTGAATGCTTTTCTTTTTCCTAGAATAAGAGAGGTTGTTCTGGCTTAGTTGGATCCATTATCAAGGAGAAATAATACCAAGACAGTGTCCTTTTTCCTGATACTGAGAGTCTGTGTCTGCTCTTCAGAAATAGCTTTTCCAGAGCTGAGAGCAGGCTGTACACACATACTGATGTGCAGTAGTCAGCATTGCTTACTTTGCCTCTGCAGTTGTGTCTGGGAGATGAATAACAGCTTTTTGCTAATGGGTCTCATGTCCACAGGGGTGATTTAGCAAGGAAGACTGCAGTGCATTAGTTGCCATGACTCAGGCTCACTCAACCTTGTACTAATCGTTTATTGGTTTATAAATTAAACTGCAGATGCTGTGTCCCGTCGGTGCTGGCGTGCTGAGGATCCTGAAAGGGTTCTTCCTGTAGAGTTGTCTCGGAAATCTTTAAATTACTGCCTCGGGAGTCAGAGCATGCAGGTTGTAGCCCCAGCTCTTACAGCAGTGACACTGGCGCCTGTGAAAATCATGATGTGGCTCTGATGAGGTATCTAGGTTCTTGTGGCACCTTCAAAAACTTCAAAAAGCTCACCAGCAATCTGTACCTGTTGGTGCAGCACCTGACATCCTTGTTTTCTAAGTGGGGAGAAAGTCCCTCAGATTTCCTCTAGGCCATAGAATGCTGTCCCATATGGAAGAGCAAAGCCAGGAGGGATTTTCTGTGTTGAAGGTTTTGGTATTACAGCAACTGTGGACATTTCAGGTTCAGTGCTGGTTAAAATGCTGATCAGCCCTGCAGCAGGGACAGTGCTGCTTAATCCCTTGCCTCACCTGTGTGGTGGTCTCATCTAGGGTGGTTTCCTACCTGCAGATTATCTCTGTAGCTGGGTGTGAGCTCTCTAATGAAGGTCAGTTCTCTTATTTATATGAAATGTAGCTTTTCAGTGGCTCAGTGAGCCTGTTCATTTCTGTTTTCAGTGGTGGCTCATTTCTGTGGCAGAGGCAGAGCAACAGCAGGATGTGTGAAGGACCATCCAGGATTTCTGGACCCATTCCTCCAGACCCCACGCTCTTTCCAAACTATTACAAACGCCCCTTCTCAGGTGAGTCCTTGATGTCTGTTAGGGATATGTGGTTTTGTACTTTGGTATGATGCAGCTTCCCCATTTGATGTCTTTGTTCTTCAGCATCCTCAACAGTCTTTGTCTCCCCTCACACTGGTGCTGGTGCTTCTGCTGCCTCATGGATGGTGGTCCTAAAAGTGGTCTGTACACCTGTTTGAAAGATGGGAAAGCATAAGGTAGAGGTGGAGAGGGGGTTGTCAGCATTGTTTCCTAGACTGTGAGCGAAGAAAAGCACAAGGTAAGATAATTTCCTGATTATCTTCTATTCTCTCTTTCCCTATAGCTCGAGGAAGGCTGGAAGGCAATGCTCAGAAGCTGGATTTTACCTCTGGCCCCCTGGAACCAGTTCCCAACTCATACCCTGCTTTGGGCAGTACCCGCCAGATCCAGCCAGCCCCTCGCATTCGCCCCAGTGGAAAGGAGTTTCTGGAGAAGGGACAGAAGGGAACACTCGGTCTCTTACTGCAGCTTGAAGGGATCTCCCTTGATGGGGGGCTGCCAGTCAAGAGTAAGTACAGCTGAATTACTGCTGACCCAAGTCGTGTTTGGGGCCAGGGATGAAGCATCAGGGATCTGGGTGGGTTCCTCAGCTGGCCCTGAGCCTGAAACCAGGAACAACGCAGGCTGAAGGCTTGGCAGTTGCTGTTAACCAGACCTCTTTTTGCTTCAGAAATGCCATGGGATGCTGAACTGGGAATTGACCTTGCTCTCAATAGGATGCTGGTCTAGCACAGTCCAAAATGGGACTGTGTCTAGGGAGCCTGTCAGCATCATTAGTGTGCACAGACCTGCGCTGATGGTCATCTGGGCACTGTGGGATCCTCTGGCAGCAGAGGATTGGTCCAGGAGTGTGCATCTAAGGTGGGGAAAATGCACAGGTTGTCTAGTCTGCAGGAGGCATGAAAGCCTGAATCCCTTGGCAGTGTCTGGGGAGTGAAGGCTGTCTGTCCTCTTGCTGTGCAGGGAAAGAGTCCAAAGACCACGAGAAGGAAAACGTGAGGCGAATAAAGGAGATTCAGAAGAAGTGCAAAGAGAAGGAGCGAGCCCGAGAGCTCAGCCAGCCCAAACCCATGAAAGCTCTGTGGAAGTCCCAGAAATATGAAAACGTGGAGTCAAAGGTGAAGGCCAAACTGCAGGTCAGTACCCACTGAGCTCTTGGACTCGCCTCGGCTTGGGGGGGCAGGCCAGCTCTGAGGGCCTGTGGGGTGGGGAAAGTGAGGGAGGTGGTGCTGAAGTGTGGTGGGCAGATATCACGGTGAGGCTGTGTGCTGAGCGAGCTCCTGTGGCTTGGGTTCGCAGAGCAATTGCTGTAGTAACCCCAATTCTGTCTGGACGTGTAGACCCCTGTGCAGGGGTGGCTGAAGAGAAGAAAATCTCATCACGCCCTCTGCCTGAAGGCTCCTGATTGTCCCTTTGGTTGTTAGGGATCTACAGATGGTTCCTGGGGGGTGCAGAGCAGCCTTCACAGATGTACTCCCTGTCTAGAGGTGCACCCAGCTGGCTTTGCAGCTTCCCAGTGTTTGGAGCAATACTAATCTGAGGTTTGTGCTAGAACGCTGTGGTTTTCTACACCATGGATTGTGGTCCTCAGAGGAAAGTCTTTCAGGCTGCGTCCAACCTTAGTCCAGCTCTTACCCACCTGTGGACCCACAGTGAGCCATATGTCTCCAGACTCTTGTCTAAGTGATTGTCCTGGTGAGTAACCACTGCACGCCAGGGCACACAGACATCTCCAGGCAGTCAGGGTGGAGGCCTCATAGCCCCAAGGCAACCTGGAAGGGTGTACGTACCTCCTGTCCTCTGTACACAGGCTTGTGGGAGAAGGAATGTGGGGCCATGCCTTATTTCCTCAGGCTTTCTCCACTGCTGAAATGAGCAGGTGTCTGGCTTTGTGAAGATTTTTGTTTGCTTTTGGCTTCTTTCTTTATTCTTGGGATAGTTTTTTCTTCTCTGTTGGGTTTCTCCTGTTTAAATGGTGCTTCTGTTGCAGGGCTTTGCAAAATGCACCATAGCGGTTGCCTTGGTGTTAGTTTACCTGTTTTTAGCAGAAAGTAAAGTTAAGGCCCACTGGGAGGGGGGAGGAGAGCTCCATCGCTATCTTTGAGCAGATCCACGGCCATCGGTCTGGATCTGCGAGATCCCTGTCATCCAGGTGACCTCTGTGTTCAGATAGTATCTTCCTTCATCCAGAAGCAGGCACTGCAGCTCCTATGGATGGGGTTGATCCCCACCACATGCCAGGTTGTGTCCATCCTCATCATAGTGACCTCTGGGAGGAGAAGCCTTGGGGCTCCCTTCCAGCTCAGCCTCATGTGGAAGGGGAAGCTCATGGCTGCTGCCTTGGCTGTTAAGCTGCTGGCTTTCTGAAGTAGCCTCGCACTATTGGATCCTGCATTCCTGTCAGCCTCAGGACCTGCTGGGTGCCAGGAGAAGGCTTTTTCCTTCTGTGAGTCCCTGGTAGTCTTCATGGGTCTCTGTATCTGCTCTGTCTTTGCAAGCAACCAGGCTGTGTGGACAGGAATGACACGGTGACCTGCTGCTTGTGCAGACAGGGGGTGCAAGCTGGGTGATGCCTCGAGTTTCTCTTTGTTTCAGCTTCCCTCCACTAGTGTGTGTTTTCTTGCCTTTCCCAGGAGAGCTGCCCACCTCCAAATCCAGAGGCTTTAAAATATCTGAGGGCGTATTCTCGCTGTGGCCCTGGGATCAAGCCATGCAGACCACTCTCCCCTGGGCCTACCAGGACAAAAGCAGGGGCAGACACAGAGGCTCCAGAAGCACTGAGTGCTGAAACAAAGGTAAGTTCCATGCTAGCTACATGCTCCCAGGGGTTTCTGGTGCTTATGCATTTATCCTGCCAAAGCACTCCTCATGTGTTCTTGAGTCGGATATGCTGCATGAACAGGGAGATCTATAAATACTGTTCCTGGCTGAAGGGAAGGAACAGGGCCTTGGTCACTGGAGTGGTGAGACGGGTGTTCAAGGATTGCTAATGCTACCCTCTGTATTTATCCTTGATCATAGTTAAAGATAACATGTAGTTCTCGTCGAAAATCTCACCTCCGCACTGTAGAAGTGCCAGTGATCTCAGTTCTGCACTTCCTGGGGTTGTGCAGGAGGTCTCGAGGATCTGGAGACAGCTCCCACCTTAATCAAAGGAACCGTGACTTCTGGATGTTAGAGAAAATGTTAGGAAATGGGTGTGCTTTTTAGGAGGGATATTAAAATCAGTATTACCAGTTAAACCTTTCAGGTAGTCTGTCTTGGAAGTCTTTGTGACCCGTCTTCTTCCCTTGTGCGGGTACCTCTTTGCTTTGTCCCTTATGGGGTCAAGAGCTGCTGCCTGTGTCTATGAGCCAGCACTTCCAGTCTCCCTCTCTTTTCTTCCAGCTCCAAGTGGAGAGCAAGAGCATTGACTTCATTAAGCACAATGCCCGTAATGCCAAGCATGTCCCGCTGCGGCGCTCCCAGTCCCTGCAGGCACTGACTGACCTGCTGAAACAGAAACACCGGGAGCAGGAGGAGTACAACACCAAGCAAAAGGGCCACGTCCCCCAGTAGTGCGTATGCCCCTCTCTGGTCATGAGACTTTCTGTAACAAGCCCACCTACCTTCATCTCCTCCCCCAGCTTCTGTGTAGAAAGATAAGGGGCTGGGGACAGGCACTGTCACCATGTGACCAAGTGTAGTTTATTGCATCCTAGGGAATAAATGTAATCTCTGCTGGTTTCTTGAATCGACTAGCATCCCATGGTCAGAGTGACTGGGTTCAGAATCAATTTTGTTTTCTCTTCCCTGGCTTGCTGTTGTACAACAGTGCTGACATGTACATGCAATGTGTGCTCTGAGAAATTGCTCCCATTCCTTTGTAAGCCTTGCGTCGTGTGATGTATCTTCAGTATTAAAAGGTCTGGGTTTGGAGAAGCAGACAGCTTGCTTTGCCTCTCAAGTGTTCATCCTGCCTTGAATGCAGAGTCTGAGGAACATCCAGCTAGTGACTTGTGGTTTGGGGTTCCAGGTGGGTTCTGTGGGCCCCGCTAGCTCCTGGTTGACCCTGTCCTAGGGCTGACTGTGGTATCAGTCCTGTGTCTCTCCTGTGACTGTTGTTCCCTGCCAGCACCTCTTGGCTGTGAGCCACTTTGTTCGACTTCATTCTGCCACTGACCTACAGGTGGTTTTGAGAGGATGCGGTGGCCTGGGCCAGAAGCAAGGAGCGGAAGCCCTTGTCTCTCAGGAGCTCATGTTGGCCTCAGTGTGTGTTTTCTAACTGCCTTTCAGTGCTTGTGGAACACGTTTGCTTGCCCGTGCATGTAGGCTAAATGCTCCACAGGGAGGGCTTGTGCTGGCAGAGGGGTCTCCAGTCCTCCAGCAGCAATGTGGGCACTAGTGGGCTTTGAAGGGTTCAGTTCCTGGCTTCTGCCTCCCTCCATGGGTCGCCCCTTCTGCCAGGTGTGCTGACTCGGGCTTTTGTTTGCCTTGCCAGCCTGCTGGAGAGGAAGGAGCTGTGGCGCAGACAGAAGGAGGAGGAGCTGCGAAACCTGCCAGATCCTGACATGCCACCTGGTCATACCATGATGCCTGAAGACCAGCGGCTGGAGACCCTCAGCAATCTGAAGCAGAGTAAGAAGAAAATTAATGAGGATTCCAGCTCAGAAAAATGGGCAGTCCTAGCCAGGATTAGGGATAGAATTCTGTGGCACAGATTCCAGCCACTTGAAGAGTTGCCAGGAGTAAGGCTAATAGCTGGGATGTTTTAGGAATAGCTGCACTTGAGCTCTGTGCATGGAATGAGCAGTCGTCTTCAGGTTGGTAAGACCTGCAGGTTACAGGACTGGCTCTCTGCAGCAGCCTTGGTGCAGTGGACCTGATGTTTGCATTACCATTGCTGTTAATTGTTTTGGCTGGAACGGACCATCAAACGTCTTTGGTCCAACCCTTGGTTCTTCACAGCTGGAACAGGTCACTGAGGTCTTCACCCAGCTGAGCTGTGAATCAAAGGATGGATATTCTCTTGAAGTCCTTTTTCCAGTGCTGCCACCATTTTCATGACTGAGGATAAGGTTGTAGCATTAGGGGAAGGATGAATTGGTTGGACTCAATGATCTGGTGGGTCTCTTCCAACCTGGTTATTCTATGATTCTATGATTCTATGAATTTATTTGCTCCTCCACTTACGCAGCTTTTTCATTATTATTATTATAGGCCAGGAGCAGCTGATAAAGGACCTGGTGATGCTGCCAGTGCGTGCAGACACCCTCAGCATGCAGAAGAGGCGGATAGAGCTGGAGAAGAAGCTCTCCCAGATAGAAGAGGCAATCAAAATTTTCTCAAGGCCTAAAGTCTTCATCAAGCTGGACTCCTGAGCTGGCAAGGCTGGGTGTGTTGTGCTGCTCTGCATGGACATCCTTCATCACTTCTTTATCCCTACCGAAGTGATGATGAAGAAGGCAAGTTCAGGACCCTAGGCCCATGCAGGTGCTGATAAGTGTTCAGCATGCAGCTGGCATCTCTTGCTCATCCTTCAGTGCTGTCTCTTGCCCAGGAAAAAGGGAGAGGTGCCCTAATTTACTCTCTGCTGTGTAGTCTGGAGAACAGTTATCTCTGTGCTACTCAACTTCTCACAAATCAGCTCTTCTCTGGATCCACGGCATCACCTCTTACTAACCTGTTTTTTTCCATGTGCAGAAACTGGTAGGAAGTCTCCCATGCTGCTGCTGTGGTGTTCATTGTCCTGCTCTTTCTCCTGAGATGGGCATGGCCATGGCTCACTCTGGGCACCTGCACTGAGACAAAATCTTCTGCTGTTTGTGCCCAGTTCTGGACACAACCAATCCCACTGCAGCTGGTGCCTCTGCTTGCTGAAATCACCAGCTCGGGGACAGCTTGGGGACAACAAAGAGATGCAGAGCTTCAGTCCTACCCCCTGAGGGAAGAGCTGAGCTGGTTGCAGGGGATCCATCAGGATATTTGGAGAAGTCTTGGTTGTCTCTGGGTCAAGACGTGCTGCAATAAAGCATCAGTTCTCTCCTTTAGTGCTTTTGCAGCTCCTGGTGGTCTCATCAGGGCCCAAAGAGTGGTGCTGGGCAGCAGAAACCAGCAGCATTGGTGTTTACAGGCACGGGGAGAGCCGTGGGTCCTGATCCTGCTTTTCAGAGAAGCCTGAAGCGCTCAGGGCAGGTAGGATTCACACAGCTGGGGTGCCGCGACGTGGTGGTGGACTTGGAGTGAGGAACATGTACAGAAGTCCTGCCAGATTTTGGTCTGGTGGCAGGCAGGATATGGCCAGGCAGGTGCCATTGTGGAGGTGAGCTCCTTGCCTTCAGATGCCACACAGGGACCTGGACAGACCTTTGCAGGGACCCTGCTGTGTGATGTATAGAAAGATTTAGGCTTGAAAGGATCACTGCAAGGCTCAATCCATCTCCTGCTTTGGGCAGGGCCAGCTTCATAGCTCTGGGCTTTGTCCACTCCATCAAGCTTCAGGGATGGGGTGGTCCAGCCCTGCCTGCAGCACCCAGTGCTCTGTGACACCTGGGGACGTCAAGGGTTGATGCTCTTGCCAAGCACCGGAGATGCTTTCAGTGCCTGGAGGCTGGAGGAGGTGAGATGCTAACCAGAGCATCACCAGACCCAGGCTGAGCTAGCTGGATGAGAGTGGTGCTGAGAGCTGCTGGGGCCATGGTCAGCAGTCCCGGTGCACCTCCCTGCCCTGAACAAGTCTGGGCTGACCAGCTCTGCTGTCTACTTTGCTCCCTGCCCATCTGGGCCCTGGCTGTGTGCTGTGAGTGTTGCCCCAGGTGGGAGCCCCAGTGCTGCCTTCACTGTTTCCCTGCCTGCCCTGGCAGGGCTGGGGCTCCAGTTGGACAATCAAAATCTGAGCAGTTGGTGCTGTCCCTTCAGACCCCAAGAGCTGCAGGCCACCCTCCTCCTCCTCATCACCCAGTCCCACCACATACCCCTTGAGAGAAGTGCTGGGGAGAAAATCCTGTGGTTTTAGGGCCCTCAGCAGAGCTGGCACAGCCAGGCCCTTGGTGCTAAACTAACCCAGCAGCTCCCATGTGGATGCTGGTGAGGTTTTGAGTCCAGTGACATGGGTGTCTCAAGACAGGGAGCTGTGGTGGTTTGGCTCAGGGGCTCAGTGAAGGCAACGGGCAGCATCTCCCCATGGCACCCAGGACCATCTGTGTTCGCTTCCCATGAGGTTTAATCCAAAGGCCATGGGAAAACCTTTGTGCTCTGAAGGGTCTGGCACTACACCAGTGCCATTGCTCCCTCAAGCACCAGAGTCCAACTCAGGAGAACATGGGCTGGAAAAGCCCTGCCCTCAGATGCACCCAACCTGCTGGACCTCATGCCTGGGCTGCTTCACCAGCAAACATGGTTGTGGTCGCACCAGGTTGGGGTAAAGGTGTTGGTGCTGGTGATGGAGGTCGATACCACAGGAGGGGCGATGATGTGGGGGTGAAGGACCATGGGGACAGTCAGCCACGGTCTAGCCGGGCCTATTGCCAGCTGTGGCAGGAAGGGGAGAAGCTGTCACTGCTGTGAGGCCAACAAGGCCTGGCAGCACCTCCTTGCTGGGGTGTTGCTTTGTCCCTCCCATAGGGAGGAAGGTGTTAGTCCAAGCCAGCAGCAAAGCTAAGGCCAAAGCCATCACCAGCCCTGTGTTTTGGTGCTGGGAAAGGGACCAAGGTGAGCAGGAGGAGTGCGTATGGCCCCTCTGAGCCCACAGCTGGAGGAGGAAGATGCAGCTGCAGCACCAACAGCAGCATTTCCTGGGACTGTGTGACATCCAAGGTGCTGCTGCCAGCACAGCTGCCACCCAGCTCTCTGCAGATGTCACCAGGGTGTTCCCTTTATAGAGAGGGCACCACAGCAGGGACAAGGTGGGAAACTGGGGAGCCAGGTGAGCTTCATGGCATTGGGCCACCACTCACTGCCCAAAACAGCCTGGACATGTGCCATGGGATAGGGATGTGCAGGGGGGGATGTTCTGCTGTGTCCCCCCAAACAACCCCTGCTGTAGGGGCTTTGCTAGGGCTGCCCAGTGCAGCAGCAAAGCCATGACATGTGCCATGGGCAAGGGTGTTGTTCCCAGGCACTGTCTTGTGCGTGCAGGGCTGGGGTCTCTGCCTGCTGTTCCCCTCTTTCTGAGGGACCCATGGAGCTGGTCCAGGGCTCATACTGGCCCACGCAGGACAGAACAGGCCATGGGACAAGGCAGCAGGGCTGGTGGGGGTTATCCCATGGCACTGGGGGTGATGTGAACCAGGGGAAAGCAGAGATGCTTTCTAGAAAAGGCTTTACTGTTCATTTCAATATATTAATTGATGGTGCATATTCCAGTAAAATGATTGAAAAAAACAATCTCTTTCTTGGAAGAGGTGGGTCGGGAGGCAAGGGGGCTCAGATGGGCAGTGCCCCATGGCTATAGGGTGAGGAGGGTGTCGTCCTCCCGCCCACTGTCCCGGCCAGGGCTGCCATCGTGGCTGCCGAGGGACTGCAGGGAGCCCCGCGAGCTGTGTGGGGACAGGCTCTGCGGGAGGGGTCCGTCTGCGGGGCCCCCATTGGGGCAGCCCCCGGGCATGTATTGGGATGTGCTGTCGTTCTCGATGACCAGGTCACCCTCCTCGTCGCTCTCAGCTGTGCTATAGTTGCCCAGGTACTGCGAGGCCGGGCTGGGCGTCTGCTGGCTGGGGGTGCTGTCCGTGGACACGCCTGAGCTGCCCGAGGCCTTGCTGCTGCGGATGACATTGTTGCGCTGGTTGGCTGGCTTGACAGTGATGATGAGGTTGTGGCTGTTGGCCACCATCATGTCTGTCACTTGGTCCAGGGACTTGCCAGCCACGTCAATGCCGTTGACCTCCAGGATCTCATCGCTCACTGCTAGCAGCCCCGTGCTCTCAGCCAAGCCACCTTTCACCAAGCGGGAGATGAAGATGCCAGGCACCTTCTCGACACCCTGCGGGGCCACACGCACACTGATGCCATCACGGATGTAGAAACCCAGTGGCTTGTCGGAGCCGTGCTTGTGGAGCCGCACGCGGCGGTGGCTCTCGGGAAGGATGTCGACGTCGATGATGGAGGAGATCTGTCGGAAGTCCTGAGGCATCCCGATGAGGAGGTGAGGCTTGGCCCGATAGTGTGTGGGGCGCAGGAGTCCCTTCTTCTTCCGCTGCAAAGAGTTCGAGGCAAAGACGCTGGCATCAGACTCTGCTGTAGGGAGCAAAGGAGGACATGGGTCAGGCACCACAGCTGCCCAGGAATGCAACTGCATGCCCTTAGCATTAGAGAAGGCAGTAGGAGAAGTGCTCATGGGTCTCACTGGCTTTTCCTCCCTGGAGCATCACCCCAGCTTTTCCTGCAGCCTGTCTCTGCCGAGCCCATCTCCTGGGATTACCCAGCGTACACGAGGCCAGGATTAGTGGGATAGAGGCAGTGATTCAGCCTTAATCACACTTTAAGCCAAACACTGCAGCTTAACGCTAGAGCTGCCAGTCGTGATGGTCTGGGAGCCATGGCCGTGCCCCACTTTGGGTTGGGGAGAAGGACCCCCCCCTGCACGAGGAAGTGGCAGCTGGCTCCCTGAGGGTGAGTCCAGCCCAGTGAGACAGCAGCAGAGTCCCTTGTACCTGCTGGAGCAGGGCCATCCCTGGCATAGGATGGTGGTGGCTGCACTTGTGTCCTGAAAAGACCTGCCATTTCCAAGAAAGTAGACTCTCGGCCTCCTGGAGACCCATCCCAGAGCTGAAGATCCCTGGAATCCCTGAATATCCCAAGCAGGGATTTGCACCACTCTCCCTTATTCTACCATCTGGCACCACCACACAGAATTCAACTCCATCATCCCTGACCCTGCCCTGGGGCTGCTCCATGGGGCTTGGCTCCTCCACATCCCCCAGGTGTTGGGAAGCATCCCCTGGGTCCTCTCTGGTTTCTCCCCATCTCTTTCCACAGGGGAGTCCAGATCTGGATGCTGCATTGCCAGCACATTCCCCATGGTGCCCACCTCCAAGTGCCTGGACCCTGCTCCAGCTGTAGGGGTGCTGGGGATGCCCCCAAGCCCAGGAGATGTGGGGTTTCTCCCCAGCCGAGCCAGCCTGCCAGGGCTCCTGGGTTATAAATATCTCCCTGCACACACAGCCTGGCATATTTTTAGCTCGGGGAAGGGCGGTGGAGGCTTTCCCACAGCTATTTCAGCGCACGGCTCCTCTCCAAGGGGCGCAGAGTGGCTGAGCTGGGCAGGTCCAACACCCCATGGAGGAGCCCGCTGGTGGCCTTGGGGATGTGCCAGGCTTTCTCCTGCCCTTCCTGCAAGCCAAGTCCAGTTAAGATGGGCCAGCGCCGCCATCCCAGCCAGGCTGCACTGCAGAGACAGCTTCACCTGAAGAGGTGACAGCACAGAGAGGAACCAAGCTGCAGCCTTTGCTTTTTGGTCCCCGGAACCAGCTGCTGTGGAGTGCACACCTACGTACGCACGCGTGTGCAGTTCCCCACACCTGGTGTGTGAGAGAGGCTCTGCAGCCGTGCTTCTTGCCGACCCGGACTGGTTCGACCACAGCCCAGCTCTGGGATGACCTGGATCCATTTTAAATCAGCAGTGACTCACCCAGGGCTCACTCCCAGCCCCTCTGCGAGCCTCCCTGCGGTGCTGCCAGCCCTGTGGCCCCTCTCCCGTGGGCACAGCTGGATTCTAGGTCTCACCAGCCCTGCCTCTCCCCTCCTTATTGCGCTGCCTACGGTGCCAGGGTTGTGGCTGCCTGCTCTCCACACCACCCAGCTCTGTGCAGTTACTCAATGAGCCCTTACAGGTTTTTCTCAGCAGCAGATGAGGTGGCTGAGAGCATGATTGATGCCCCCCACAACAGCCCTGGCACACTCGGCTCCACACAGGCTCCCTGTGCCACAGCCTGGGTCCAGGTGTTGCTCCAAGAAAAGGGGATGGCTCAATGCCAGCAGTGGCAGCCCCAGAGCAAACACAAGTCCAGGGCGTCCCACACCACCCTGCTGCAAAAGCACAGGAAAACTCAGCACTCCAGGCTGGCATCACTCCTTACCCAAGGACTTGGTACTGACAACATGAGCTGGAAACACAGAGTTGCTCTGGGCACTGTGCTGGGGAAACTGGGGGCTTTGGCTCAGACTCTGGTTTCTGTACTGTTACCTGATGGTTAGAAAACCTCATTGCTACTAAACTGAGAGAAGGGGATGAGTCTGTTCTTCTCAGCAAAGAAGAGATACACCTGGAGTGTGTCACTGGGAGGCTTTCATCGTCGCTGGGATGTGGTTACGATGGCAATTTAATGCTCTTGCATGAGGAAGCTGCTCTCTGAGAATACGCTGCTGCAGTCAGGGTGAGCCCTGGACTGCCAGGGAGGAGATGAACCTCCTCCCACCACCAAAACCTCAGCAGCACCCAGCGCCCCAAGACGTCTGCCAAAGGGATGGGCGCCACTGCCTTGGGCAGGGAGATGATGGGGCTCCCAGCGCAGCGCTCACAGAAGCCATGCCGTGTTTTCTGTGAGTCCATGTGAGCCCAGCTGGAAAATGCAACTTCAGTGGGGTGAATCGTAAGGATTTGCCTTTGCTTCCTGGGGTGCGTGGGGATGAGCTGGGGCAGATGCCCCTTGCCACAGGGAAAGGCTCTGGAAGTCTCCCGGTGCTGTCACCTCCACATCCATCCACCAAAGCGGTGGCTAGAGGTCATATGTGACTGGCCAGCCCTGCTGCCCGCACAACCCAAACATGGAACCAAGTGGTGCCGTGGGATGTGGCTCGTCTCCCTTAACGGGGAGGACAGATCTAGTGAGCTTCTCCAGCTTTCACTTACCCTTCTTCTGGATGATGACCCTGAGGAGGATGTTGGTGGGAGACAGGGCTTTGTGGTAGTTGTCATCGTTGTTGATTGGCAGGAGGTCACCATGGATGTCCGTGTAGCCCAGGAGCATGTCCACCCCTGGGATCTGGTGCACCGTCTGCAGCAGGTGGTAGAAGTCCTGGAAGCTGGCCGCGTCAGAGCGTTTCATGGCGAAGCGGCGAAATTCAGCTTCGAACTACAGAGGAAGAGGAGGAGGAAGAGAGTGAGGCTGGGCAGGGCTGGCTCCAGCTGTCAGGACCTACGTAGGCAGCAGCGCCTGTTGGCCAGAGCCCACCCAAAAGCAAAATAAAAGGAGTGGGGCCATTCTCCTGCCCAAACACAGAAGGGACAAAGCAGAGCGATGCCCAAGTGGCAGAGGAAGGACCATCTGGCCATACCACCAGCCTTGGAAAGGATCGCGCTGCCGGGAGGCCCTTCCCGGTGACACGGGTGTTGCTGAAGCACCGGGTAAGCAACACTGCTAATTATTGCCTCCTTCAGTCACCACGAAGGGAAGCCAATTAAGAACAGGCTGAGGAAGGCTGCAAGGATCGCGCCACCTGCCCGAGGGGGATCCCACCCCGGCTGTGGGGATTGGGGCAGGTGTGTCCAGGGATGGGGGCTCCGTGCACTGCCAGGGTCCCAGACAGGCAAGGGCACAGCTGGGTGAGCACAGCTGGGCAGAGGGGCAGCAAGGGAACGTGCACACCTGAGTGAGCACAGCTGGGCAGAGGGGCAGCAAGGGAACATGCACAGCTGGGTGAGCACAGTGCTGGGTGGGGGAGCACAGCTGGGCAGAGGGGCAATAAGGGAGTGTGCACACCTGAGTGAGCACAGCGCTGGGTAAGCACAGGGCCGGTTGGGTGGCCTCAGCTGGGCAGAGGGGCAGCCAGGGAGCGTGCACATCTGGAGGCGAGCACAGCTGGGCAGACGGGAAGCAAGGGAGCGTGCACATCTGAGGGAGCAAGCGCTGGGTGGGCGAGCACACCTGGGCGAGCACGGGGCTGGGTGGGCGAGCGCAGCTGGGCAGAGGGGCAGGCAGGGAGCGCGCACAGCTGGGGCGAAGGCGCGCAGCCGGGCGAGCGAGCGCGCGCCAGGTGAGCGCACATCTGGGCGAGGGCGCGCGCACCGGGAGGAGACCCCGCGCCGCGCGGAGGCTCCCTCCATCCCACCCTCCATCCCTACCGGGCGCTCACCTTGCTCTTGACGGCGATGACGGGCTCGGCGGCGCGCGTTGGCGCTCGGTGGTGCTTGGCCATGCTGGGGCCGCGCCGCGCGCCCCCCGCCCCCCCTCCCGCGGCCGCGGGGAAGCTTCGCCGGCCGTGACGTCACAGCGGGGCCGCCACGGCATTGGACCCAACGCGCCGGGGGGCGGGGCGAGAGCGGGGCTGACAACGTCGCTGTGACAACGGGGGCGGGGCCGGGGCCGGCGGAGCGGAGCGGAGAGAGCATCCCCCTCCCCTCCTGCCCCCGGGGCTGCCCCGCTGCCCCCCGGGCTTCCCCGGCTGCCCCTTTCCAGTCCCCGGGGCAGCCCCCGTTCTTCAACTGAAGGGGTTGGCACCGGGCATCTCCCCGCCCGCCCCGGTATTCCCGGGAATCGCGATCGGGAGCCTCCTTAGCAGCACGATTAAAACCAANTGGTTGACTCACCTTCCCTGGAGGGGTTTAAGGTGTGGGTGGATGAGGTGCTGAGGGACATGGTTTAGAGATTGGTGGGAATGGTTGGACTCGATGATCCGGTGGGTCTCTTCCAACCTGGTGATTCTTTTTTTCTATGAAGAGGGATGGGCGCCTGCCCCTCCCCGGGAGCACTGGGCTCTGCCCCGTGGCCGGCAGCCCTGCCAGTGTCGCCGGGCATCCCAGCAGCCCCAACGCTGCCAGCCCCTGCCCCTTCTCCCCAGCCTCCTGCTGACACGCTCCCTCCGTTTGTTCTCCCCTCTCTGGCAGGAAAGTTTTTTTTCCCACTGTGGAACGGCGTGAGCTGGGCGAGGACAGTGGTTTGGGGGCTGAGTTGCTTTACCGAGCAGTGGAAAAAAGCAAGCAGAAGGAGGGGAGCTGCTCCAATTCACCAGCAAAGCTCTCATGCTTAGCCCATCCCAGAGCCAGGCTGCCCGTCTCCTTGGGTGCTGCCAGGTTGTGCTCTCAGGATGCCCTCAGGATGCAGAACTGGCTCTGTTCAGGCACAGAGATGCTCAGAGATACACGGGTAGTGCCTTGCCCACCTGCTGCGGAACAGCTCTGTCTGTGCCATACCCAGAGCTCCCTGCCTGCATTGGGGACACCAACCCCACTGCCTTAACAAGGTGAAAGTCATGTTTGCAGGCTCTGAGGAACCCACCACTCCAGCCAAAGGAACCAGACAACAGTGCTGTGAAACACTTTGTAAAGCCAGGGGCCTAACAAGTGCAGCACTTCCCACTGAATAAACACCTCAAACCAAATCCCAGGAATCAGCCTGGCTTGCCTGAATCACATCATCCTCTGTTCCTTGCACTATCCCGGCCCACAGAGCAACCTTTGGACGGCACAAAATTGCATCAGAGTCCAGCATCGCCGCAGCACCAGGCCCTGCGTAAGCTGGACTGCGGTTCCTGGCAGCCTCTCCCCCTGCGTCACCGCACCTGGGAGAGCCAAGGGGGCACGCCAGGCTGTGAGGCTGCAGGGCACCTCCTCGCATACCAGCAAATTCTCCACCAGCTGCCCCTGCTGCATCGAGAGATTGCCATGAGGTGAAAATGAGCTGGAGCGCATACAGAGCTGTAAATTCATCAGCAATTTCCACCATTCTCCCCCCGCCTGTTTGGGTTTTTTTGTAAACAGAGTAATTGTGTTGAGGTCAAAGAGATAATCCTGCTTTGCCATTGGGGTTAATGTTTACGCAGCAACCAGTGACAAAAGAAGCTTGTAGACCTTCATCTCTGGTTTTGGTAAATTGGAGTTAATTGTTCAGCAGGACAGTGGGGACGGCATGCTGGTCACGCCTTCTGTTTCATCTCAGGCTCTGGGTCATGTCCCCAAATACGCAGCTAAAGAAAAACCTAAACTAAGTAAAGAGGCAGATATTTGCTTTGTCTTAGCGCTGGGAGCTCAGAATCAGCCTTTGGAACAACAGCACAAGCTACCAAATGCCCAAACGTATCCCCCGACTTCAGATCCACCAGCTCTTGACTGCTTGGGGTGAGAAGAGCAAGGGGCTGGCTCTGAAGGTGGCTCAGCACCCCTGGCTTGGAGAGGGCTTATGAGGTTTAGCATCACAGAAACATTCAGGTTGGTGGGGTCTCAGGACGTCGCTTCTCCAGCTCCTGCTCAGAGCTGGGTTAGCGCTGGATTCAGATAAGGTTGTCCAACATGTTCCCATAAGCAGGCATTTTCCCCAGCAATAGAGAGGGTAGGGGATGAACAGTGGGCAGCTCAGGCCAGTGCCACCTCCCCCCTCTTCTCTGTGGTAAGGCAGGAGAAACACAGGAATCTGAGCTCAAGGCAGGATCAGCGCTGTGACTGCAGCTGCTCACTCAGTCCACGGGCCAGCAATGGCACAAGGAGCCCCAGCAAAACATACACACAGTGCCTGAGAACCTGGTTTGACGTAGGGTAAAGCTGAGGAGGCACCCACAGGGCTCCTCTGGGCACTCCCAGCAAGGGCTGTAACGGAGTGATCAGCAGAAAAAATCACCTTGTCCTTAACAGTGGTCTTGGAGAGTACACCTGTCCTCACGAGGATGCACCCTGGCAGCCAGTGAAGGTACTCTGGACCAGACACAGGCTCAGTTAATTTCCTTACAATTTTGTCGGCTCCCAAAGGCAGGGATACCCCCCTGGCAGAGCTCTTCCCCAGGAAGCTGCGAAGTGATGAATCCCCATGGCAAAGCATCTTTTCTACTTGCAAAACATGGCACTGGCTGCAAACGCATCCACGCCTTTGGGCAACAGGTCTGGCTGCCAAGGAACACTGGGCAGCTAATGAAACATGCAGAGTAAATACATGGTGCTGACAGACAGAGCTGATTTCTCATACTCGTACAATATTGTTTTAAAGTACGCTAAAACCCCCTCCTGGTGCATCAGGATCATTACCATTGGTGTTCCTGGTGCTGGATCGCATCTCAAATGAAGATATTTATGGTGAGGAAGGACTTTGAAACTGCTGTTCTACTTTTTTTTAGAGGTGGAGGATTTTTTGGTCAGTAATAATTTCTTGGATTAGCCCCTTTCCCCAACAGCCTTGTGCACTCCTTTCAGCCCCACGCAGAGGCATGGTGTGTCCTCGTCCCCACAAAGCCAGAAACAAACCTGCTGAGGTAGCTACGCAGCGCTGGTCACCACACAGCAGGTGCTGTGATCCCAGGGCCAGGCACTGGTCCAGCACAGGGTCTAGCAGAGATCAGGGGGACGAGGAGAGCCAAGCCAGGAATTCCTACAGCTGTGCTGCTGGTGGCACCCATGTCCCACGGGGCTATAACTGGTGACCCAGAGAATCACAGAATGACCTGAGTTGGATGGGGTGCGCAAGGGTCATTGAGTCCAGCTCCTATCCCTGCACAGGACAACCCCAACATTCATACTGATGCTGAAAATGCCAGCAAATAAACTCTCCAAGACTTCCTTAGAGTTTTAGAAAGTAAGCTTTCTTTATCAACCTGGGCAACAGAAGGAGTGATCTCCATCAATTGTGTGCAGAGAGACAAGAGCTGGGACTCTGGATAAACTTTCCCAGAAATCTTATGCATGTTCTGTCACTTCCCAAAGGCTAATATTAATGTTATTATGAACTTCACAACAGTCAGAACCCTTGCTAATTTGGAGCCAGCTCTGCCTGACCTTGCACTTGAGATGGGGAAACACTGCAAACAGAGGTGGTCACAGAAGTCACATCTGTTCAGCATGGATCACACGGAACACAGGATGTTATCATCTCCAAAGCATGAACACAGTCTGGGAAAACAGTGCTTGAAAGAAAACACGCTGCCAGAGGGACATTCTGTCTAACTTTCAAAACATACTGTCACTCAGATGAAACTTAACTCTGCTTTAGCTTAAATCAGCAGATTTGCAGATGACACCAAGCTGAGCGGTGCAGTTGTCACACCAGAAGGATGGGATGTCATCCAGAGGGACCTGGACAGGCTGGAGAAGGGGGTTGTGTGAACATCATGAGGTTCAACAAAGCCAAGTGCAAGGTCTTATGCCTGGATCGGGGCAACACTTTCGATGCAGGATGGGGGATGATGTGATTTAGAGCTGCCCTGCTGAGAAGGACTTGGGGTCCTGATTGATGAGAAGCTCAACATGAGCCGGCAATGTGCATCTGCAGCCCAGAAGGCCAAAAGTGTCCTGGGCTGCATCAAAAGCAGCGTGGCCAGCAGGGTGAGGGAGGGGATTCTGCCCCTCTATTCCTCTCTTGTGAGACCTCATCTGGAGTATTGTGTCCAGTTCTGGAGTCCTCAACATAAGAAGCATATGGGGCTGTTGGAATGGGTCCAGAGGAGGCTATGAAGGTGATCAGGAGCACCTTCCAAACAAGGACAGGCTGAGAGAGTTGGGGTTGTTGAGCCTGGAAAAGACTGGGGAGACCTCAGTGACCTTCCAGCGCCTGAAGGGGCTCCAGAAAAACTGGGGAGGGGCTGTTCACAAAGGCTTGTGGTGATAAGACAAGGGGTAACGGGAATAAACTGGAGAGGGGCAGAGTTAGCCTGGACATAAGGAGGAATTTCTTCACTGTGAGGGTGAGGGAGGCCCTGCCACAGGTTGCCCAGGGAAGCTGTGGCTGCCCCATCCCTGGAGGTGTCCAAGGCCGGGTCGATGGACCTTGAGCAGCCTGATCCGATGGGAGATGTCCCTGCCCAGGGCAGGGGGTGGAGCTGGATGGGCTTTACAGTTCCTTCCAACCCAAATTACTCGACAGGTCTACTTTCTGTAACAGTAACCACTTCTCGTGTCAGCACCATGTGGCTGCGGGCGTTGTCTGCTGCTGGATATCGTCAGCCGTAGCGCCATCACCGCCTCCCCAGAGAGCCCTTCCTGGTCCCCCCGCCATGGCCCGGGGATGGAGGGAGGGGGGAAGGCGGGCATCACGGTCGCCATGGTGACGTCGTACCGAAGCCCCGCCCACACACAGGCCACCGCCCACTCCGCCGCGGGGCCGCATCCCATTGGCCCACGTGTCATCGTTCCCACCCCCCGCTGCCGTGATGACCAATCAGCTGCGGCCACCGCGGCCCTGCGGCGGGGCGGGGCGCCACGCACGCCTATAAAAGGGCCGGGAGGGGACCGCCCCGGTGTTGCTGCCACCGCCGCCATGGAGGGGGAACTGCGGCTGCTGGTGCGGAGCCCTGCGCAGCGACACCCCGACCTACACCTCCGCGCCGAGCCCGCCTGGACCGTGCGCCGCCTCAAGGCTGAGCTGCGCCACCTCCTCCCCGAGGCGCCGGTGAGTGAAGGGGTCCCGGTGTGGGTGTGTCTGCGTCCCCCGCTGTCATCGTCTCCCCCCCCGTGTCCTCTTCCTCCTTTCCCCCCGATGTTCACTTCGTCCCGGCCTCCTCCTTCTTTCCCCCTCACGGCGTCACCCCCCGTCCCCTCCTCCTTCCCCTTCTCCCCTCCCTCCCCGCCTTGGTGTCGTCCCCTGTCCCCTTCTCCTCCTTTTCCCCCCCCGGTGTCCCCCCCCTTCCCTTCCTACTGCTCCTTCACCCCCCGTCCCCTCCTCCTTCCCCTTCTCCCCTCCCTCCCCGCCTTGGTGTCGTCCCCTGTCCCCTTCTCCTCCTTTTCCCCCCCCGGTGTCCCCCCCCTTCCCTTCCTACTGCTCCTTCACCCCCCGTCCCCTCCTCCTTCCCCTTCTCCCCTCCCTCCCCGCCTTGGTGTCGTCCCCTGTCCCCTTCTCCTCCTTTTCCCCCCCCGGTGTCCCCCCTCCCCTCTTCCTCCTCCCCCTTCTTATTCCCCCACTGTGTCTCCCACCCTGTGTCCCTTCCTCCTCCTCCTTTTCCCCCCACGGTGTCCCCCCCCTTCCCTTCCTACTGCTCCTTCCCCCCCGTCCCCTCCGCCTCCTTTTCTCCTCATGTCATGTCCTCCCTCTCCATGTCTCCTTTCTCCTCTTCCCTTGGTGTCGTCGTCCCCCTCATCTCCTCCTCCTCCTTTTCCTCCCTATGTTCCTCCTCCCCTATGTCCTCCTTCCCTTCCCCCTGTGTCCCTCCACCATGTCCTCCTCTTTCTCCCTCTTCTCCCGGTGTCGCACCCCCCGTCCCGTCCCCTTCTCCTCCTCCCCCGGGGCTGTCCCGCACTCGGTTGCATCAGCCGGGTTAAACGTTAACCGGGGTCGGGGTGAGCGCTCGGGAGGGGCGGGCAGTGCCGGGATCGCCCCGCCTGGTGCCGGGATGAGCGCGGCCGGGCGGGATCGGTGCCCGGGGGGAGCTTGCGGGGGCTCCTCCAGGGGGGCTTGGGAGCGTGTCCTCCAGGGCTATAACAGGTACACGTGTCAGCACCTCTAGAATGATCAAACCAGATGGTGCTGCAAGCCTCTGCTCATGAGAACTGCTCATGGCTGTGTCTGGGTTGACAACACGTAACAGAGTCCTTTGCCAAAGGGTGCTTGTCCTGTTGATCCAGACCTCAGTGTTGCTGATTTTCACTTCAGTTCTTATTCTGTTTGCTGTTCCCTCTGCACCTTAATGCTTGGGTGCTTCCAGCTGCATGCTTCTGGCCATCTGGCTGCCAGCTGTCTCCACTTGCTTGTTACCAGCAGAGCGAGTCATCCCGTTCTTTTGTTTTCTTTCGTTAAAGCCTGAAGAGGACCAAAAGCTGATTTATGCTGGGAAACTACTGCTTGATCATCATCACCTGGGAGAGTTGTTGCCAAAGGTATAGAAAGTCTTTTACAATGTGCTGAAATACCTCAAGAAAAGCGATACTCTTTTAACCTGTCTTCCCTTACATTTTAGCAGGGGGAATTGCATGCTCTTCATTTGGTGTACAACTTCAAGCATCCTGCAGATGTGCGAGAAACCAGTTCAGAGGTACTGATGGGGTTAACATACTGCTCTCTATCTTAGTGTTGTGGTTAAAAATGGGAAGTACTGAATGGCCATTTTGAGATTCACTGGTGCTGTGGCATTTTCCTACTGGTGCAACAGTAGTATTACTCTTACTCTGATAATTTGGTTAGGAATGTGAGGATGTGCTTGGATTAAGCCAAAAATTGACTGTGGTTCATCAATAAGGATTCTCGCTGTATCTGTCTAGACATATCAACACTATAATCTTGTAGCACACTGCTCAGGAGAAATGCCTGCTGGTCTGTTCAGTTTTGAGCAGAGTATTGACCAGTTCCCCAGGCTCCTTTGGGCAGAGGCTGTGATTGTGAGCTGAAACATTTTAAAGTGGAAGCAGCTCCAAACTCTGCCTCTGGGCGTGGGGAAGGAAGAAGACTTAGCTGAAGACATTTTAACTGCTCATTAATGACTCAGCTTGCAGAGGGAAAGCCAGAGATGGGACTCAGTGCTCAAACTGAGTGCTTACTGGCCTTAAGTGCCAATGACGAAAACCAATTTTTACTTTCAAGTGGATGTGCTAATGTCTTTATATTACCCATCAAAGGCAATTAGAGCTGATCCTACCCATATCTGGAGGTTGCTAGATGTGAGCCAGCTTTGGTCTGGTTATTACAGATGTATCGCCACAGAACAGCTCTTGAGTTCTGTGTACAGCAGTTTGTGTATGCAAATGCAAACTTACTGAAGCTGGGAAGTCACTATCTTGAGTACAGTTCCCTCTACTTCTTGTGGTTACATTTTTTTATAACTGGATGGGACCTGTTTGTGTGTGAAAATTAGTATAGGTGTTGATCTGATGGAAGTGAAGAGTAACATCAATTCAGTTCTATGTAAGGATTGGTTTTAAGAGCCTTAAAGCACAGGTGGAGGTGCCTGTGGCATGGGGCTGTAGAGTGGTGTCAGTACTGAAGTAGTGCCTAGAGGTGCTATGCAGGACAAAGTGTGTGAGCTGTGTAGCAGCTGTAAAACAAGAGCATATTCAGTGTGATGTAACCTTTTAGTGTAAGGCCCGTGTAGTGTCCTGAGTAAACCTTTGTCTTCTTGTCTCTAGGTTAAAGCTGGTCAGGTAGAGTCATTGTCAGCAGCCAGTCAAGAACCATCTGTGTCTTCCTCAAATGGTGAAAGACCAAGATGTTTGTCTGGTGGCCAGTCTTCAGCAGAAGCCAGTAACAGGTAAATAAGTTAATGTGCATCACTGAGACCTTAAAAATCATGGTATCACAGAATGGGTTGGGTTGGAAGGGACCTTAAAGCTTATCCACTTCCAGCCCCCTGCTATGGGCAGGGACACCTCGTGTTAGACCAGGTTGCTCAAAGCCCCATCCAACCTGGCCTTGAATACTTAGAGGGAGGAGGCAGCCTGGGCAGCTTCCCTGGGCATCTTGTGCCAGTGCATCACCACCCTCATTGTGAAGAATTTCTTCCTAATGTCTAGTTTAAAACTTCCTCCTTCCAATTTAAAGCCCCTTGTCCTATCACTACAGGCCTGCATAAAAAGTCCCTTCACAGCTTTCCTGTAGCCCCTTCAGGTACTGGAAGGCTGCTCTAAGGTCTCCCTGGAGCCTTCTCCAGGCTGAAAGATTTTGCCTTTGTGTTGGATGCCAGCCCCTCAAGACAGCATGTGTGGCATAAGTTCATAGTATGCAGGCCAAAGATGATGAGAGTATATAAAAACTTGAGTAGACATGAAAGAAGGTAAAGGAAAATGCACTGCTTTGTTAGTTGAAAATCTTCCCTTGATTATTCTGGGTAGAGATGCCTTTGATATTTCAGAAGGAAAAATTTTGCATTTGGCTGCAAAAAATAGCAGAAGCTGTTTTCTCCCATGTAATAAATGGCTGTGCAGCTTGTCCAGCATTGACTAATGAATGTCTTCAAATTTTCACCAAGGGTTGAAACACCTCAGCATCCCTTCCAATGTGTGGCTCCTGGCTTCTCTGCTTATACAACCTACAGCATACTTCAGATGTCCTGGCTTCAACAGATTTATGCAAGACAATATTACATGCAATAGTAAGTTTTCTGTCCAAAGCTACCAGTAGAAAGTTGAAACTACAATACAAGGAAGTGAAGAGCTTCTGTTAATTCTTCCCCTTTCTGTGGTGGTTGGAAGACTATTTTTGTTGACATTTATGCTGAATGGTGTGAGAGTGGACCTCTGTCACATGGTGCTTGGCTTGCTGTTTGGGCCAGTGCTTTGGAGTCTGGGGAATAGCAGATTCCCACCTCCCTTGACTGTGAAGGCGGGTGTCTGTAGAGTAGATGTAATCCTGCTGATGGCCCTTAGTTCTTCACTACTTTTGTCACTACTTAAAGAGCATTGTCTCAAAGTGGGTACCAAAGGTGAAGCTGAGACTTGTGGCAGCATTCCAGGCTACGTTTAGCTTGCTCTAAAGAAGTTTTTGGCAAGGTATTGAAATTATTGTTCATGATGTTGGAAGGTTCCAACTGTTCTCATGGGCAGAACTGAAACTTGTTTTTAATCCTTCTGTAGCATCTAAACTAGATGCTTGCTTACTTGTGTGTGAAGTGACTGTACTTAGATTAATTTTTCAGCTGTGCTGCGTGAAAGGGTTTGACCAAGCCTTATCCTGTACTTGGTGTGCTCTTATTTCAGCCTGGCTTCTACTGCTGTCTCTGCTGACCTGTCCCATGCACAGCGTTCTCAGGAGATACCGGCGGCACCAGTGGCAGCACCAGTGGCACCCCCAGCTCCTCTCCAGGACCCATTTCCTGCACAAAACCAGCCTGGAAACCAAAATGCTGCTGCCCAGGTTAATGCAGCGGCCAACCAGAACTTGCGGATGAATGCCCAAGGCGGTCCCCTCATGGAGGAAGAGGAAGAAGGTGGCAATCGAGATTGGTTGGACTGGCTTTACTCAGCAACGCTGTTCTATGTTTTTGTCAACATTATCTATTTCTACTCCAGCATCAGTAGATTCCTCCTGGTTATGGGCGGCACTGTGCTGATGTATCTGTAAGTGTGGGCTATTAACATTCACTCTGTAAATGTATTCAAATGTTTCACTGCAGCACTGAGCTCTGTGTTGTGGTCAGCTTTCTGGCAGGTGAACTTCATTTGACTCTTGTACCTGGAAAGGGTGAACCACTCCCCTGTCCTGGTATAACTCAGGGTTTAGAAAAAATAAGTACAGGCTGTGAAGAATGGGTAATAAGGGCTGATCCTTTCGTACCAGTGCTTCTGGTGTAGCTGGCTTTCTTCTTAGAAAACTTGAAACCAACCTAAGTAGCTCTCTGTAAAACCCCAGCAGTGTGATAGCGTGGAGCAGATGAACATGTAGATTGGGTGTAGTGAATGATAGTTGCTTGCTGGGAGACAAGTGTTTGAGGTCTGGGATGAGGATCTCGCACTCACTGTCCAGGTCATGTGCCCATGTGGGTTTTCCTGCCGTGTTGGCCCTCTGGAGAGCAGACAAAGCCAAACAGGATGCAGTGTCCTGAATTGCCTTTGAGCAATCTAGAGGGGGAGATGGGGGGTAGAATATTAGAAGTAAAATTAAGATAGTGGTCTGTCTGTCATGCTTGGGATGTCTTGCCTGAGACACAATCTGTCCCCTGAAATTCTTTGATCACTAGTAGAGCAAGAGCTGCAGACCTTTGAATCCCTATTTGGAGGTCTAGGAGCTCAAACCAGAGCAGCTGATTCAAGCAGCTCTTCCAGTCTGTGTGCAGACTTAGAATGAAGGTTAACTGCTTCATTAAGTCCTTAGATTTTTTTTTTTACGGTTGATAATTCCAAAGTGTAACTTTGAGCAGCTTAGGTTATTGGTTACAAAGTACAGGTGGACCATATGGACCTTCTGTGAAGGTCTGTGGCCCATGATTTTTGGTAAGACAGTGCAGTTTTGCATATTTGGTTTAGGGTGAGTACAGAGAGATTGCCTAGGGGTGTATGTAGTATAGCAAGTGAGCAGGCTCTCTGTACTTCTAGCAGCATCCTCCAGCAGGCTGAGCCCTGCTGAAACGAATCCAAACCTGGATGACATGCTGCTTGTTTTGGATGTGAGCAGATGCTCGGCCTTCCCCTCCTACCTCGTGGCTTGCTTTTAACAGCAGGCGTTGAAAGGACTGGTTGGGTCAGGGCAAAAGAGGTCTTAGATGAACTTGCTTTCTGCAGCTCTGGGCAGTCAGATACTACTTAAACTGTAGCTGTAATACAGTGTTTTTAACGAATACTAATATCAATCTGTTGGCTTCCTTAGGCACCATGTTGGATGGCTTCCATTTAGACGAAGACCAGTTCAGCCCATTCCAGGCAATGCTCCTCCTCAAGCTGCTGTAAACCAGGACCAGAACAATAACTTGCAGGTAGTGTCTCGGTGATTTTTAAACCACAAATGTGGAACCCTGTGAAGTTTCACTTTTGGTTTACAAATTAAATGTAGTAGCTAAAATGTTATTCTATAAACTTTATTCAGGAACTCTTTCATGGACTGGTAATTGCTGTCCTACTACTTCCTTTGCATCTTAACTGTACTGCTCTGCAAATTATTTTGGTCTGAATGTTATTTTCTGGTTGTTTCTGGTCTTTAGGATGTTTTAATGGAGTGATCTGGCACAGACTGAGCATGTTCTGTATCTGAAGGTGGTATTTAGACCACTTGATGATGGTGTTTGAGGATATAAACAATTGGGGTCTTGCATTTCAAGCTAAAACACCTGGCTGATGTCAGTGGGAGTCACAATCATAAATGTGTGTAGTTTACCTGATGAGGTGCTTCACATCTGTCCTAAATAGGGTTCTTGCTCACACAGCATGAGTTAACCAGAAACACTAGGGTGCAGCTTGTTTTTTCAACTTTGTGGTTGCCTGGGGATATTTGCATGCCCTTCATATTCTGACAGTGGGTAACAAAATGTGCTGTCTACACCTGACTCATGCATTTCTGCAATGATCTTGCTTACCAAATACCTTTCTTTTGTCAGGGAGAAAATGCAGGCAGAGCAGATGAATCTGTGGCACCTCCTGATGATGGACAAGCTTTACAGGAACTGCAGCCGGCCAACCCTTCACTTATGAGCACAGCATGGCTTTTTTTCAAGACTTTCTTTGCATCCCTCCTTCCAGAAGGGCCTGGTGTGACCCGCAACTGATTTGTCACCAGTCTTACCAGTGTGAAACCACAATGGGCTTTATTTTGAGTGAATTGGACACCAACTTCAAACCAAGAGCTACAGAGGCACTTCCTCTGGTGTTTGCTGACCAAGCAAACAAAACGACAAGAAGCCTTAAGACATTAAACCTAGAGACCAGGATGCTTGAACTCATTCCAAAGAACTTTGCTTTGTAGCATTTATTTGGTACCAATGTAGATGCTTGGCATTATAGACTTGTGCACTAGATACACAAGCTCTAAGCAGGTGTGCAAAAATGTTAGAGAAGCACACGGCTTCTTCTGTGCAATGTGATTCCTGTGGGAATGTTTTAAATGCTATTTCAATTACACTGAGTGTAGAATATCAAAATTGCTAGATATGCATTAGCAGACTTTTTAGGAAAGGCTTCAACAATAGTTTAAGTGTTTTGTGTAAATATTTTCCTGTGAAGGTTATATGGTGCAATTTCCTTGTTGGACAAAGTGGAGGACAGAGACAATGACCTCTTTGATAAACAATTACCTTGGAAGAACTGCAGACTAAGTTTTACGTTGCCACATTCAGATAGCTTAAACTCAAGGTTTAATTTCCTCCTCTGCCAAATAATTGGAGAATTGTGTTCAGCTCTAGGAACAACAGCTACTCTCGAAGTTTGTAATGTTTTTCCTCAGTGCTACCTGCAGTTGCCAGTCTGTTTAGGAGTGTTTTCTCGGTACAGGCAGTTGTGACGATCTAACTGGTAACACCTGACCTTGCACTTCAGGTCAGACTGTTGGACATGATTTCCTGGTGTTACCTGTGGTAGTGAGTGTAATCATAATACTTTTTTTGCTTTGAACAGTGATCTCCTTTTGGTGTGTCTTACCAAGTAATGTTTCTGCCACATCTTCAGTTGGCTGGAGGCTTGGGGAGGATGGGTGGGACAAAGTGGTTAAACTGAGCAATAAAGTATGTAAATAGAATGAAGTGATTTGAGAGAAGGTGGCTTTTGTTACTTGGGATATACTCTTGTAAGACTTTGAGTGTGTTCTTGGAGGTGGTGTCCCTTCTTTCTTGCCATGCAGTGGCAAGCCTGCCTATCCTCTGCACTGCCTGATACACTGGGTGATGGAAATTTTTTTGGGTGTATTAAATCATTGCTAATATTTCAGTAGCGCACCTCAGTGGAGATGTGCCTGGGCCCAGTCTCAGGAGCAGAGGGTATTTCTTGGCAACCAGAAATAAACAGTTTTTGTACTGGTTTAGACAGCAAGTACAGAGAGCAGGATTACTTGTGAAACAACTGATCTGAGAAGTTACCAGAGACAAATACATCTGTTTTGTTGTCTTTTGTTTTTTGCTACTCACACAAGCAAGCAGAAAACCAAGCATAGCTAATGTCACTGGAGGGGTGTAGCAAGGCTCCTGGCTTAGAGAAATGTGTACCTCTTGTTGCTGTTGGGGTGGAGAAGAGCTGTGGTGACAGCAGGGGACACCGAGCAAGTCTTTTGATTAATTACTGTGTAATTGCACAAACAGCAACCTNTGTGTAAACTGTCGGTGAGGCAAGAGACACAGCCTGTGTGCTAGCACTGGGTGAGGCAGCATGGGCCTTGAATTAGTTGAGGGAGTTAAGGTCAGACATTAGTTAAAAATAAACCTTGAAACTTCCAAAGCAAGGCTGCAGAAAGAGTGTAAGCATTCCAGAGACTTTTTTTCTGGGAATAATATGACCCTGCACTGGTACAGAAATGTTGAAGTTGCAGAGAACAGAGAGGACCTCAAGGCTATGGGTTTAGGAAGCTGAGTTTGTCTTGGCTTGTGCATTAAGCCAGTTGACTCTGCTGTTAGTTGAAATTTCTTCATGTCTGCGAGCACAGCTTGCTAAGGGACTGGTGTAGTCCATTTGCACTAAGTATCTGGTGCAGGATGTCCCTGAGGGCTGGTGGTGTTGGGTCACAGGGTGGTGGCACAAGGTGAAAACAGCTTCTCTGTGGCTTTGGCTACTGAAACCCTCTGGTAGCTTGCCCCATGTGAGAGCAGGTCTCTGTCCTGCTGGAAAACAAGTTGAGGCCAGTGGGATTTGCAGAGCTGTGCATCCTAGGGGCCTCTCCTTGCAGATGTGCCTGGCCAGCTACAAGGCGTCCCAGGGCAATTCCCCCATCTATTACCAAACGTGCCAACTGCATCTTCATCATATCTTCCCAGCCCCTCAGCTCCATAAGACCAGCTCTTGAAATGTCTGCTAGTGTTTAATGCTTGAATATTAAATACAATAGGGTAAAACTAGGCTTGGTGTACAGTTGGGGTCACAGACCTGAGGTGGGGGGCTTGAGGTCAGTCAGTGCTCAGCTGCTTGCCAAGGAGAGCTGGATGAATGCTGATAGGTGCTCTAGGTTTGTCTCTTACAGCCTGTGCTGCAGAGGAACCACCTCTGGAATTGCTTATATTAGCACTGAAAGTTGTATTTACTGCTTTTTTCAGTCTGGGTTTGGCAGTACAGAGTCAGTACTGCAGCAATATAGCTGGCTCCAGGTTTAAAACCAGCTGCGTATGGCAGCCTCAGCTGTGAAAAGCTTGGTCTCATCTAGGGCCACTTGTGTGTTCCAGCTTATTTTTTGGTGTTTGGGGTTTAGGAGTGACACAAGAAAAATCAAGTTGGTTTCAAGAGAATTTCCTGGAAAGGCATGTGATTTTTTTTTTTTTTTAAAAAAAACCCTGTCACAGGTGGTTTACCCTCCCAAATGACAGTCTGTTAATCTCGTTATTCACAAACATCAGTCTCCATTTATTCACTGGCAAGCATCCAAGCCTGTCAAAGTCTTCTTAACTCTAAGAGATCGCCTCTCTTCAAAGCTGAGTCTTTTGAACCCAAGATTGCTGCTACTGGGCCTTGACAGCACAGCCCTGGACAAGCATGAGGTATGACCACAGCCTCTAAGGGCTGGTTGGTGCTCCATGTGTGTGTTTGACCAGGACATCGTGCTGCTGAGCTCTGTGTCTATGCATGGTGGGAGCACCCAGCTTTGGGTTTATCCTTCTGCCACCTCAAAGCTGACCTGCCTGATTCTGGAGATAATGCTGGAGCCTGTTGTGCTGATGGAGCAGAGTGCAGCCAGCCTACCTGAAGGCGATCTCAGGAAGCAGCTGCAGGGTAACACTGAATGTTTGGTCAATGCAGCATGAAGATTAATAGCACTGTGTACCTCTGCTCTGGAAAGGGAGGGGGAAAACCAGCCCCAGTTACAGGATGATCCCCATCAAGGTGGTGAGCTCTGTATATGTGATGGCCTTCAGATAAAGCCTTGCACAGCAAATGTTAATCAGAACATCTTCCAGTATCCCCTTTGCAAGCACTAAGCATCAGCATTGCCTTTTAACCTTTCTTTGGGTTTTCTAAGGTCTGTCCTGCCTCCTACTAGACAAATGTAACCTTTATTTGGCTTTTAAAATCTGCCCTGTCTCCCACTAGCCTGACCTTGTACTGGGAGGAGGGTGGGGGCTGCTCTGTCTGTGCTGCCATGACCCCTGCCCCTGCCTGGTTACTCCAGGGCAGGGATGCTTGCAGCATGTCCACATTCCACATACTTTTGCTATTGTAGGCAGAACATCTCTAGTTTTCCTGTTCCTGTGTGAGGTCAATGCCCGACAGTCCCCTGTCCTCCCTTGCTCTCAGCTCAGGTCATCTGCCAGCAGCAGCCGCTGAAGTGATAGGACAGGGGAGCTGGTCTGTAAGGGAATTGTGAATGCAGTAGATCTACCATGACCACAACATTGGTTCCAGGTTCTTGGTCTTTTTATTCTTATCTGCACTTGACCACTAGTGACAAATACCCTGGTATCAACATGCCCTGGTTTTCCCTTTCTTTCATGTTGGTATGAATTGCCGCTCTGGGCAGGCGGAATGGCCTCCTGGAACCTGTCCTGCTTTCAGTGACCACCACCAGCCTCAGCTGGGCTGCTTTCATGCTGCAGCATCTCCTCCAGATTTGTTCTTGGGGGAATTAAACTGCACACGACACTCCTGAGGTATATACTGCAATAAGCTGGAGTGTGTCCTGCTGCTGAAAGCTGTGCTGGGGGCGGCAGGCAGATGTGGCCCCTAGCAGCACAGAGTCTGACTGCTGATGTTTGTGCTGTGGTGCCTGGGGCTCCTGCTCTTGCTGTGGCTGCAGGGCTGCCAGGCCTTGGCAAATGCACCAACATCCTTCGAACATCAAGGTGCTGGGGAGGGCTGGGCATGTGAGAGCTGTGAGCTGCAGGGCAGAAAACAGCTGTTACAAGACTAAAGCCTCTTGAATTTAAATCCTTTTTGCAGCTTCTCTGTAAAAGGCACCTTCTACCAGGCCAGTGAGGACAGTGTGGTGGCTGAGATGAAGGTGCAGGGCTTCCATACGGCCTCGAGTTGCACAGGGGAGGTTCAGATCAGACATAAGGAAAAACTTCTTCATTGAAAGGGTTCCCAGGCACTGGCAGAGGCTGCCCAGCAAGGTAGGTGAGTCCCCATCACTGGAGATGTATAAAAGATGGGTAGATGAGTTGCTTAGGGATGTGGTTTAGTAGGGGACAGGCACATTTAGGCTTGATGATGTCAAAGGTCTTTTCCAACCTAGTGATTTTATGATATGGGAGCTATGCTGGTCAGATGCCTGTTGTCTTTATGTGTGCATCCAACACTGAACTGTTGATTTGTAATGCAGTATTGACTCGCAGCAGGCAGCCTGTCCTGGGCCACCACACTGCTTGCCTGAAGGAGTCTGGAGGAAGCCTGCAGACACTCAGTTTCCCTCGGTGGGTCAGTGACCGCAAGTGCCTCCTGTGGGGTACCCACGGGCATTCACTTTCTCAACTCAGGAAGAAAACAGTGGGGCAGGGTGGGGGCTGCAGCCAGGCTCCCGGAGGAAACGTGCTCACCCAGTGCAGGGAGGATGAAGCATCTGCCAAGGAAAGGGGGAAGGCTGGCACCTTGTCTCCTTCAGGGGGATGTGTGTGCTCCTGCAGAATTCCAAAGATTTAACTTTTCCTTCTCCATCAGTTTTTGCTGGCAAAATTATTCACTAGAGCTGTTGGGAGCCTTGTGGCTGCAACACCCTCACTCTGTTTTTGTCCCAGAGCTTGTTTTGGGATGGGCCCCAGCATCACAACAGGGATGCAGGCAGATGGTGTGTAGGGCAGGTGTGTATGAGGAGTGAACATCAACTTGGGTTTCTAGCACTTCCCAAATAACAGGTGAGAGGCTAGGGGTGTAGAAAGCTCCAGCTTAGCAGGTTCTTTCCCATCTGGAATGTGGCAAACCAAGGATGGTGCACAAACCCAGTTGAGAGACAAGGAGCATCCTAGTCCTGTGGTCATGGAGGCCTCCAGGGATGTGGGTTCACTGAGCAGAGGCAGGAGGGGTGCCTTTCCCAGGAGCATGCCTCTGTTTCCCTCTAACATGCCTAAAATCAGTGGAGATACTTTTTGAACAGGGCTTTGCTGGGGAATTGCTGCAGGACTGCAAAATATGGTGTACTTCTGTGTGAAAAGCAAACAGTGAACTGGTTGGAGGCAGAGTTTGAGGATGCTCCTTTGACTCCCCTTCCAATCTTCAACCCCCTTTAGCTTTCCCCACCTGCCTAAACGCACGCGTGCTCTGATTTAAAGGACTCTTGGCAGGAGAGCCAAGTCCTGCAACCCGAGCTCCTGCTGTGGGAGGAAGGCAGCGTGCAACTTGAAGGGTGTTAAGGAAACTATAGGAACATTAGGAAATGTGTGATGAGTTTTGATAACTGGAGGAAGCTGGTCATGTCCTGCTTTGAACGAGGTCTGCTCAGAGGTATGAAAGCAGCCTTCGCTACAGTCCAGAATCAGTTCTTCTCATCAGTGCTCTCTGCTCTGACTGAGGATGCTCTGGGCTGGTGGGATGAAGCTGGGAACCTTTGAGATCTTGCTAATGTTCATCCACTTGTCAGCAGCCTGTGAGTTTGGGCCCTTCCCTTACAGAGCCACCGGGATTGTCTGCAGGATGACGAAGCCCGCGGCGTTGCTATGTAAGTGCCTGTTGTACAGGGCTGCTTTTTTCCTCTCTTCACCAGGAGAAATTAGTGAGGATCAGCCAATTGAGGGGGTTTCTTGCTTCTCTGGCTCTCATGAAAACTGTGTAACTAGTAAGATCAATCAATACCTGCTTGGGAGCACAGGTTAAAGCATGAGAACCTGAACTGAATAGGAACTACTTCTCTAAAGAGCTGGAAAACTGTTCCTCACCCCTCTCCTTAGCCCAAAGTTTTAGCTGTGTCCCTCACTGGGGGCTGATGGGATGGAAGAGCTAGAGCAAACATGTGTGATTTGTCTCCTTGCTGCAATCTCATCTCTTGGGGTTGGTGTGTGGAAGGGGAGAAACAGGGTGTCCCTGTTGCTATGAGTTTATTTGCAAAGGCTTTGGGGGTAGGAATAGTTAGAACATCTGCAAAGGGTAGGAACAGCTCTGTCCCATCCCCTCTCAGAGTGGTAGATGCAGAGAAGGATGCTGAGCCAAACTGAGAGGCCATTACTGTAAAGAAAAAAATCCTGTACAGTTGTGTGCCAGAGATTGAGGCTGGAATGGGCTGGGGAATCATAGGGAAACTGGTACAGAAAATTGGGTCTCAGAAGTTTTCCTCTGGAGACTCAATAGAATTGCTGACTGCAATAGAAACAAGCAGCAACAGAGTAAATAACTGAGGGAAGGTCAACAGCTTGTGCAGCATAAGGATGAGCACAGCCTTGACCTCCCCAAAATCTACCCCTAAGGTGCAAGTGAGATGTGTGAAAACTGGACTTGATTCCCAGAAAACAGCCCCAATGGTGACTGTTGAGCCACGGGTCCTGTTGTCCCCTCTGCCACAAGCTGCTCAAGTTCAGGATTTTATTATATTTTTATTTCCTCTGAAGCTACTTTGAGGGCTTCCTTAATCTAACAGCAATGCCTTGGATAACACTCCTCTGTAGTGCTTTAATCCAGGGTCCAGACTCAAATTTGCAGCCAGGAAAGATTGCAGTTTGGTATCTGTGCCCTTTTCTTCCACTGACAGTGAACCAGGAAACTGCACAGGTCATTCAAGCAGCGTTCAGGAACGCCAGATTCCCGAATATCACTGGGGAAAGGTCCATGCGTCTCCTTGGCAAGGTGGCTTATGGGCTGACCAAGTGAGTATCTGTCTCTTGTACCAGGGGAAGCGCAGATTGATGGGAAGCAGGAGCAGAAACTGGCCTTAGAGGGAGATTCAATCCGGTGATTCCTGATAAAACCAAAGGTCTGGATGAGAGCAGACATGTTTTATGATCTGTGCTTTGCAGACAATCTGCACGTTAGTGTTTAGGCTGCTGCTGAATCATTTAAGAGCTTCTCCAGCTCGGTGGGCAGGCAGTGAGGCAGCGTGTAGAGCGCATCTCTGATAACTGTGCTATCGGGAGCGCTCTCCCTGTGGGCTGGAGCTCCCAGGGCTCCAATGCCGACAGATGGTGCCCACGGCACCTTGAGTGGCAAAGGGAACCCTTGTCAGCAGAATTTCAGTTGGCTGCACTTTGTGAAAAACAAAGCTGGGTTTTACTGCGTTATTAACTTTGGTTCAGGGGCCATGAATGCAATGGTGTAAAAGCACGACAGGTTTCCTGCTGTGGCTGACAGAGTGCTGCAATAAAACAGAGTTGGTTCTGCAGCCTGTTGCTCTGTTTCCCGTTTAAAGCAAACCCCCACCTCATATCCAAACACTGAGGGAGAGGAGAGGTGCATCAAGGCAGAGAGAAAGCATCATTGCTCTTCCTGGAGCTGGCACAGACCCCTTAGAGATCTCGCATCCTCAGGAGCAAACCTGTCTTGCCCAGTCACAACAAACAGCCCTGGGGCTGGAGACAAATTGGATTTCTGTTGTTTCTAGCATCCAGGTCAATGACTTGTCCATAGAGAAGAGCGAGGTGGAGCTCAAGGAGAATGATGCCGTTCACATTGCCATTAAAAACGTTACTGCTGTCTTCAAAGGGACCCTGAACTATGGCTACACCGGGGCCTGGTTGTAAGTACCTGGGGACTGGCTGCTGCTGAGCACTTCAGCCCCAGCTCTTGTTGCTGTCCACAGGCAGGACTGGCTCATGGTGCATGGAGATGTTGAAGCTGCGCTTCTCTGGCTCTCTAGCAACAGCACCATTGCCTACTGCCTCAGCAAGGCGAGATTCCACACAGCAGCAGTGCTGATTACCCCCATTGCTGTTCCTGTCTTGCTTTCTGCCTTGCTGTCCTCAGTCATCCCTTCCATCATAGCCAAGGCAGATAAATAGACTTCTTCCCTCCCTTTTTTTGCTCTATAAACTTTTTTTTTGGGGGGGCAGGGATTTAATGTTCCCATGCTCCTAAGCGCCACTAAGGCAGAGGTTTGCAATGATTTAAAGCTAGAGTATGGGCTTGCTGATGTTTTGCACACTGCAGTGCAAGGGCTAATGTGAGAGTTGTTATAAACCACCTCTCGGTGATGTGCAGTCAGGGAGATGCTGCTTCTGGCATAAGTTGCTAAACATCCTCTCTTCTGCTGTTACAGCCTGCAGCTTTTTCACTCAGTTGATTTTGAAATTGAGTCTTCTATTGATCTCCAGATAAACGTTAAACTGAGTAAGTAACCACTGGGGATCACTAGCTGACGGGGTATTTGCGTGCCTGCTTCCTCCACAGCAGCAGGAGGGACCAGGTGGTGGGCAGCAAGCGTGGGGCCAGCTCTGCCCATCCCCATGGGGACCAGGTGGCATCCAGATGTTGGAAATGAGTCTCTGCCACCCTGTGCACACAGGACAGGAGAAAACATGACCCTTAAAGACCTCATTGTTTTAACAGATTAAGCAGAGGAATGCTGGTGTACACCAGCAGCAAGTCAAGAATGATTTGGTCTTCTGGGCTGGCTTCAGGATGGGCTTTTCATCTCCTGCTGTTTAGGAAGTCTGAACATCCTTACAGTCCACTTTTTCAGCTGTCTCTAGATCAGACCCAAGCTGCGCTCTGGGAAATCAAGACTCTTCCTCAGGAGAGTTAACAGACTTAGACTAGAAAGGGGCAGNCAGGAGAAAACATGACCCTTAAAGGCATCATTGTTTTAACAGATTAAGCAAAGTATTTTTCAATTCCCTCCATCCTCTTGATTGTGGATTGC
Organism: Piaya cayana; assembly: GCA_013389865.1. Classification (NCBI taxonomy): domain Eukaryota; kingdom Metazoa; phylum Chordata; class Aves; order Cuculiformes; family Coccyzidae; genus Piaya; species Piaya cayana. The sequence goes on along the minus strand of WAAB01016238.1, from coordinate 26,020 downwards.
TTATACTGCCCAGGTTCTTCAGGATGACGTTAGGGGACAACCAAGTCCCTGATGCTAGGACTAGTAAAGCTGACAGGTATCCAAAAGAAGCATGAAGAAAGGTACCTGGTAGCCTAGCTCCCCTGGAGCTGCGAGCTGAAAACCCCTCCATCCAGGCTCAGGGTGGTCCTATCTGACCTGATTGTGCAGGGAGCTGCTGCTGAGTCTTCTGGAAACACCTCCTAGTGCTGTAGGGAACTCTGGCTGCCCCTCTGCAGTGGGGTCCTGCCCCAGGTCTGCAGTGTCTGCAAAGAGCCCCTGTCCTCGGTGCTTTTGAGCAAATTAGCTCTATTTTCCTTTCATCCTGTGCAGTGTGCCAGAAGGACCAAGTGGCTGCCGATGCCTCAGATTGCTACCTGTCTTTCCACAAACTGACGCTTCATCTCCAAGGAGACAAGGAGTGAGTCTATCCCCCTTCAAAGTCAGACTTTGCTTGCCTAGCTGCTGGTCCCTGAGTGCTTCAGCCCAAGTGTCACCCACCTTGGGGACTGTTGGTTGGCCCTTGACATGCTCCTTGTCTTGTGCAGGCCGGGCTGGCTGAAGCAGCTCTTCACAGACTTCATCTCCTTCACCCTGAAGTTTGTTTTCAAGAGTGAGGTAAGGCCAGCTACTGCCTGCAGATGGAGGAAAAAGTCAGTTTGTATGCCACATACGCCTTTGCTCACCTGTGCCCACAAGATAATAGCAATACCCTTCTAGTACTTGTGAAAAATAAGATAAACAAAAAGAATCCACATAACCCCCAGCTTGGATGAGGTGGGAGGCTGCACTGACACTGGGATCTCTAGTTAAGCCAGACTCTGACCATCTCCAGGTCTCACCATGCACCCCTGTTCCACTCCACAACCCCAAATTCTCCCCCCACCTTCAGCTTTTATCTCCTTTCCTCTTGTAGGTGTGCAAAGAAATCAATTCTCTTGCCCAGATGCTGGCAAAATTCATACAAGATTTAGCAGGTAAAGACCCCTGGGGTTTTGCTTTCTTTTTCTACATACAACTTTCCATGTTTGAGCCCCCAGTAGGGCAGTAGCCACATCCATGGAGGAAGCCCTTAGAAAATGTGTATGGGATCCCAGACCCTCAGGCAATGCAAACCCTAGAAACGTTACACTTCGATTGTCTGCATCAGGTTGATATTTCAAGGTGATTGCACTGGCTGAGAGAAATTTTTAAATTCAAAAGATTTTTCTCCTTCATTATGCAATGACAGAGGTGCAGGATAGCTGCATTAGCTAAAATAGGAGCATGCATTGCAATATTTGGGTTGAGATATTACAGCATCTGTATCTGTCTGCTGATGATTTTCCAGTCTCGAATATCAGGGAAAAGGAACAGAATGTGAAAACAAGAGTAATTCCTCTTTTTTCTCTGTGGAAAAGCTGGATCAGTGAGCAGTAGCAGGGTCAACACTAGCACCCAAAGGAGTGGGACCCCACAGTCCTATCCTTGTGTCCTTTTAGAACTTCCAGTCAGCTTCCACAGCGAGTCCTAAAAACAAATGTCAAAAGTGCTGCCTATGGTCACACCATATGCTGGTGTGAAGCTTTTGTGTTTTCTTCCTGCAGAAAATTTTGTCCAGGATGAGGATATCAAACTTGATATCACCCTCGCATCAGATCCTTTAATAAAATCCAATTATCTAGAATCACATCACAAGGTAAAGTATCTCGAGCTGCTCAGAGACCCAAGTTTTTCTGGTCCAGCCAGACTTTTACCTTGCAATGAAAACGCAGGTATTGACATTTTGTCCCATCTCCCTGCTGCCTGTAGTGACCAACATACTTGCTTTCCTTTTAAAGGCTCTTGTCCTGTATAAGAACTACTCTGATGTCCTCACTGACAGTGTTTTCTCCCCATCGCTGTTGACTGAGTCCCGAATGCTCTACTTCTGGCTGTCTGAACACATCCTCAACTCTCTGGCTTCAGCTGCATTCTTAGACAAGCGTCTGATGTTGACTATCAAAGGGGAGGAGTTGCAGGTGATTATTTCAGGGGTGGTTCCCTCCCTCATACATCATATTTTGGAGATAGACTAAAAAAGTATTCTAAATACTATTTTTTGGTGAGAGCTAGTTTCCGTAGAAGACAGAAATCACTATAAGTCAGTCACTACACAGGATCCTGATCAGAAATTGGTACCTTCTTAGCAAGTATGTGTTACCACGTAGTGCTACCCTTAAAGCAACAACCCCAGCTGACAGAAAACCTGTCTTCTGATTGTAAAGTGATTTTTCTTTGGGACTGCTGAGGTAGATGGGGGTGAACCTAGCATCTCAGCTATCCTGCTGAACTGTCCACAAGCTGCACCTCAGTGCACTGTTCCATCCAGCCTACATGAGAGCTAACTATAACCTCCTCTTTCAGTTTTTTACAATCTGTTTCTGCTTTGTTTCTGAAGGTGCTGTTTGAAATGGAAGACGCAGAAGCACAGCAAAAGGTGGTGCAAATGGTAACTTTTGGTTATGTTCTTAGAATTTTATATTGAAAAGAGGAACTTCTAGAATGGGTTTTATCATGTGTAACATCTCATGTCCTTCCCTCGATAACTTGAGTCTTGGGTGGGCCTGATGGAGAAAATAGGGCCTGAAAGAGAAACTGTTGTGCTTTGTAAGGAGGATTTCTCCACCCTCCATGCTGGGCACAGCTTCCCTGTAACCTAGCTGAGTTATTTGGCTTGTGTGAACTGGAGGAGGAACTGGGGTCTACAAAAGGGATACAGCTGTGTGGCAAGTTGGCATGAAATTGAGATGTGGTATCTAAAAAGTCTGACTCTTTTATTGCTTCTTACTTAACCAGATTTTTCAAGATCTCTCCTACAATGACTCTGTGGCCAAGGTGTGGAGCCTCGCCCATCCCCAAATCTCTCTTCAACCCGAAGGGACAGTTGTGAAGTCCTTGGTAGCAGTGGAGGTCAGCGCCTTTCCTTCTGGAGAAGAGCCCCTGCTCCTTCTGTACATGGAGAAGGTCAGTTCTTGCTTCTGCTGACTGTGAAGATCTTGGGAGAGTCTCTGTCCTGAGTCTGGACCACTCCTGGTGCTCAGGGGCAGTGATGGCAGGGAGTCCTTTGGGAAAGGGCTGGTGGGTAAACCATGGGAGGTAGAGAAGGAACATCAGTTCCTTTTAACACTATCATCGGGGAAAAAACTCCCTATTGAAGCATTTCCATCCTTATGCAGAATTTGGTTCACAAAATGGCAAAAGCATCATTCATGTGGATAAGCCAGTCTAGGGCTCCACAGGCAGAGGCTGTGGGCGTCAAGGAGGATTTTATTGCATGCAAATGGAGAACTAAAATGCTGTCTTTCTCTAGTAATATCTGGATATCAAGTGAGAAGGGTGCTGAACTCTTGGTTATAAAGTAAACTAGAATTTCCAAATGCAACTCCCTGCTATAAGGCAAGACGAGCTACATCTCAACTCTGCCATTCATCTCTTGGCAGGAAATCACGGTCACTATCCAAGCTGCCTACTCAGAAAAGAAACTAATTTTGCACCCTTTGGACCCCAGGTTGGTACTGTGACCTCTTGCTCTCATATCAGAGAGCAGCACAGAAAGACGATTTCTGCAGCCCTTATTGACCTTCTTCCCCTCCCATCTTTTTTCCCTCCCTTCAGGATAGAGTTTAAAGTCATTAAATGCAGAGCTGATCCAAGTGGGGTAAGCCCTAAGAAAGTATTCTCTAGGCCCTTTGTGTCTAAATGATGTCTTTAAAGCCTTTTTGTATTAATTTTCTGGCTTTCAGAATGATCCATCCGTAAGAAACTTCCTGCAGACAATGATCTCAGTTGCAGGGATTCCAAAAGTGACTTCAAGTGAGTTTTCCCTTTGGAGGAATGTCAACATACTCCCCTAATGCTTCTAACATCAGATCTCCTAAACCTAAGCACTGAAAAAATACATCATTAACCCTGAGGGCTTGGGAAGGCAGATGGTGGGAAACCTCATTACTGATGTGAATTTCTGCTGATTTTTTTAGTAAATGGCTGGGACAAAGTTAAAGGGAGTTTTCCATTAGGAAAGGTTGTGGGGTGTTGGGGCACAATTAGCTGTTGGCAACGGGTAGGCAAGGTCACAGTATGTGATAAGCAGCAAGCCAGGACGGCCATACCTGTAACTGGACGGATTTACTGATTCCATAGGGATTGAAACAGCTTTGACTTCACTGATGAACAGCAAAGGGCTTAACTTATTTGATATCATAAATCCTGAGATCATCACAAGAAAGGTAGGTTGAGTTCAGAAATACCTGGCTCTCAAAGCCCTTCTTGGGAGTGTGGCATAAACCAATTTAATACTTTTTTTCTCCCCTTCCTCCCTTTTTAGGGATACACAATTGTGCAACTTGACTTTAACTTCCCAAATCATTTGCTCTTTGATTTTCTTGAGAAAAAAATGTAGAACTGATATGTTTGTAAGGAAATGTAGGCACTTGTGTACAAACAAAAAAATTAAAAGACGAGTTGATTGAAATTGTCTTTGGTTGACTTTTCTTTCCTTTTCCTGAGAAACACTCTGGTTTCTGTGCAGCTGTACTTCCACAGAGCCTTTCTTCTGCTAAGAGCTTCGAGTCTGCACCACTGTGCACGCTGTTTGCGGGATCTTTAAAGCACTTTTGTGCTTTGGAGTAAGGGTTGGACTTTTGAGGTGCATGGGTTCTGAGTTAGCATTCATGGCAGGCAGCAGAAACCGGCTTTGCCCACCGTTTGCTCTCTCTGTTTTTACGCTCTGGAAATGTAGCACCTTTTGTGCTGATCCTCAGTTTTCATTTCTGCCATGGGGCAAAAGGATCCTGACTTTGACAGACTTCATTTAGCAACTGCAATGACATTACCAAACTCCAGGTAAGCTGAGAACCAGTTATGCTAAAAGACCTAGGTATGGCTGAGAAAGTAAAGGGGATGTGAATTTACGGTGCAACTCAGTAATGGAGATCTCATGCCCTGGGTAGTTTCTTTTAGAGAGTCTGTAGACTGTGTGTAGAGCTCCAGGCAAATTGCTATGGATGTATCATTGAGCCACTGGGAGCAAACTTGAGAAAAGCAATAAAAATGATAAGGAAGCCAAAGATATTATGAGAGAAAGTGTAAGCATCCAGACAGAAGGATCCCGTTCCTTCCTACTTCGGTGCAATAATTTATCTGAAGTGGTCCAGTTATTTTCCTGTACCAGTTCATGCTTCCCTTTTTTCAATGTCTTTTCATTTAGATTTATCACTTGAAATCTCTAAGACTGTTGGTTGAAGAGCAGGGTTCTTCTGACAACCCACAGCCTCTGGTCGTCTTTAACACCATCACATAGGGGTGATGAGCATGAATAGAAAAGCAATGGCAGAAACTGCCTATTCTCTGCCTCAGCAGGGGGAAGGTGTCTTGTGGGGGCAGGATGGTTCACAGGGGATTGGGGACTCTGCTGCCAGGGGCATGATGCAGAAGAATGGCCAGCAGGCCCCAGAGCTGCATCCCTGTGGGGCCAAAAAACAGTGGCCAAGTCTGTGTTGGTCACTGAGGGCTGCTGTGCCTTGACAGGAGCCCATCTGGAAATGTCACCACAGCCTGTCCCAACCTTTCCAAAAAGAGTTGTGGTAAATGGAGTTAACTCCAGCTGGAGGCTGGTCACAAATGGTGTCCCCAGGGCTCGGTACTGGGTCCAGCCCTGTTCAATGTCTTTGCCTTCATCCAGGTCTTGATATTGAGTGCACCCTTAGCAAGTTTGCGAATGATACTAAGCCGGGTGGAAGCATGGATCTGCTGGAGGGTAGGGAGGCTCCAGAGGGATCTGAACAGGCTGGACCCCCAGGCTGAGTCCAACGGCATGAAGTTTAACAAGGCTAAATGCCAGATCCTGCACTTGGGGCACAACAACTCTGAGCAGTTACAGACTAGGAAAAATCTGGTTGGAAAGCTGCCTGGAGGACAGGGACCTGGGGGTGTTGGTTGACAGCCGACTGAACATGAGCCAGCAGTGACCCAGGTAGCCAAGAAGGCCAATGGCATCCTGGCTTGTATCAGAAACGGTGTGACCAGCAGGTCCAGGGAGGTTATTCTCCCTCTGTACTCGGCACGGGTAAGACCGCTCTTTGAATCCTGTGTTCAGTTCTGGGCCCCTCAGCACAAGAAGGATGTTGAGGCTCTGGAGCGAGTCCAGAGAAGAGGAACAAAGCTGATGAAGGGGCTGGAGAGCAGGCCCTATGAAGAATGGCTCAGAGAGCTGGGGGTGTTTAGCTTGGAGAAGAGGAGGCTGAGAGGAGACCTCATTGCTCTCTGTAACTACCTGAGGGGAGGTTGTGGAGAGGAGGGAGCTGGCCTCTTCTCCCAAGTGAGAGGGGACAGGACAAAAGGGCATGGCCTCAAGCTGCACCAGGGGAGGTTCAGATTGGAAAGGTGAGAAAGAAGCTGCCTTCCCTGGAGGCGTTTAAAATACGGGCGGACGAGGTGCTCCGGGGCATGGTTTTAGCGTTTGATGGGAATGGTTGGACTCGATGATCCAAGGGTTCTTTTTCAAGACGGCGATTCCCAGCCCCGCCTGCTGCTGGCGCGGAGCCGGCACCGCGGCCCCACGTGCTTTCCCGGCAGAGCCGCTCAGCCCCGTGCAGCCTCGCGCTTTCGCTTTGCGGCGGCGCTGGGAGGACCGGCGGGCGGTGAGTACCGGGGGCGCGGGGGGAGGGACCCGCCGCACCGCTGCCCCCCGCTCCCAGCCCGGGGCCGGGACACCCACTGGGAGCGGGTCTGGGGAGCCGGGGCTCCTCTTCCCGAGCGGGATGCGACTTTTCTTCCCGGGAAGAAAATATTCTTCACAGAAAGGGTCATTGGGCACTGGCAGAGGCTGCCCAGGGAGGGGGTTGAGTCACCTCCCCTGGATGTGTTTAAGGGATGGATGGACGAGGTCCTGATGGACATGGTTTAGTGTTTGATGGGAATGGTTGGACTGGATGATCTGGTGGGTCTCTTCCAACCTGGTTGTTCTATGATTCTATGAAAAAACCCATCTCGCAGCTATGTCCATCGAGGATGTGAGTGGGTCTTTTGGTGGTGGTTTTTTGTTTTTTGTTTTTGGGGGGTTTTTTTGAGACCTCATCTGGAGTGTTGTGTCCGGTTCTGGAATCCTCAATGTAAGAAGGATTTGGAGCTGTTGGAATGGGCCCAGAGTAGGCTACAAGGATGCTCGGAGGGCTGGAGCATCACCGGGATGAGGACAGGCTGAGAGAGTTGGAGTTGTTCAGCCTGGAGAGGAGAAGGCTCCAAGGAGACCTTAGAGTAGCTTCCTGAAAGGGCCAGAAGAAAACTGGAGAGAGGCTTTTTACAAAGGCTTGTGGTGATAGGATGAGGGGCAATGGGAATAAACTGGAGAGGAACAGATTTTGACTGGACCTAAGGAGATCTTACAGTGACCTTCCAGTACCTGAAGGGGCTACAGGAAAGCTGGGGAGGGGCTGTTCACAAAGGCTTGTGGTGATAGGATGAGGGGCAGTGGGTATAAACTGGAGAGGGGTGGGTTTAGACTAGACATGAGGAAGAATTTCTTCACCAGGTTGCCCGGGGAAGCTGTGGCTGCTCCATCCCTGGAGGTGTTCAAGGCCAGGTTGGATGGACCTTGGGCAGCCTGGTCTGGTGGGAGGTGTCCCTGCCCACCGCAGGGGGTTGGAACTAGATGATCTTTAAGGTCCCTTCCAACCCAAACTGTTCTATGATTCTGTGATTTTTAGGCACAAAAGCACCAGTTTGGCCATAAAGAGGTTGCATCTGCTGTGCTGCAGCTCGGGGGCTGGTGAGAGGTGTGGGGGACCAGAGCCAGGTAGAGTGTGGCAGCAGATTTGTATCACCTTGCCTTCTTCAGGACTTTGCTGCAGGTTGCATCCAGTCTTCCAGCTTGGCTTCCCTGGCTCCAAGAATATTCATTGCATTCAGTAGTTTGTTGCATCCTGATTGTCTTGATCTGGAGATATTTGTGTATGCAGTTCTATGCAGAAACCTGACATATTTTCTTCAAATCCTTTATGTCTAGTACATTTCCATTTAAATCTCATTCTTGTTCTGAAGGATAGTGGAAACTATAAAGAAATATTTCCTGGTGTCCTGGAATAATGAGACCTATGCATATAAATAAAAGCATTCTCATCATGAGAGCCTTTATCACAACAGTAAGTCAGAGTTTATTCCAGTGAGGGTGTTTGTCCTGAGTCCCATTATTTTGGACCATTCCCAAAAAACTAAGTTGTCATCTAGCTGTCAATTTTATTGTAGGATAGCACTCCAATGTTCTTGATTGGGGTTTTTTTGCTTATCTCACTGGTTTTGTCACAGAACAGTAGTTTTTGGGGAATTCCTTGCTGTTTTTACTTTCATTTTGCTCCGCCTTTTGTTCATCGCACCCCCAAAAAGTTCCGAAAGGCCGTGGCCCTTCCGAAAGCAGTGGGTTATTGTCTCCCAGCTCCTTTGTTTTGTGACACACCCCACACACACACCCCCCACCCCCCCACCCTCCCCCCCCCGTTTTGGGTGCTGCTGCTCTGTTTCTGGGCTTTCAGTAAGTAGCATGAGCTCCTCAGAGCACACAAGAAGTTGGTAGACTTGCAACAGGGAGACTCACATTTCAGTCTTGTTTTTCATGGCTTGGAATGGTGGGGATGCCAAGTTGGGGAGGCAAGGTTTGTTTTTGTGATGGGTCTTAATGGTGTTTCTGCATTTTTCAGGGCAAAGGCAGAGGCTCGAAAGCTTTCTGGCTTTTCTTGGGACCATTTAATGCTTCTTTTTGAGTTCAGAAGTGTTTTACTCTAGGTTGCTTCCCATTGTTTAGCAGAGTAGTATCAGTACAGGAGATGTGCAGTATTGCCTGAGCTTTCACCTAACCTTTCTGTGTTTTTTTTCTTGAATATGAGTTTGTAATTATTTCTACTCTTTACATGAGTGGCATTCAGTTTTCCTTGTCATTAAGATCTAAGTTTTTATTTATTATTTTAATACCGTATTATTAAGTAGGTGAGTTTTGGTCATTTGAGGAATAAAGTTAGGGCATTGCTCTCTACGTATTTCTGGGATTTTTTGAGAAATGTAAAATGATAGTCTCTGCTGCAAGGTGATGGGGCTGGCATGGTACAGGCACTAGTGGTGTTTTCAGCCCCCTGAACCTGAAACTTTTCTGTAAAAGCTATGTAGCCTCAGAGGATCAGCTTTTTGTGTTTTTTATCTGATGTCACTGCCTGACTTGAGCAAGCATGGTTTAGTAGGCATGGTGGTGTTGGGCTAACAGTTGAACTCAGTGATCTTAGAGGTCTTTTCCAACCTCCATGATTGTATGATTCTTCTGCATTAACTCCCTTGGTGGGGCAAGAAGCAGTAGGTTGGCATAGAAGACCAACCAGGAAAGCTGTGATTCCCCTGAAGTGTTTCTGTAAAGCTTGTCTTTGCTTGTATCTTAGAGATGCTCAGTCCTATATTTTCATCGCACCAGTAGTGGATCCTCAAATGTCCAAACTTTGTGGTTACTGCTGGTTTGAGTTGAGGTTGCTACCTAGAGATGAAAAGCTCTACAGCTGACCCCAGAATCAAAGGCAAAGCTTCTAGATCTGGGACCCGTGTAACTGTCCATGCCCTTTCATATTTACACCCTGCTTGCTTTTTATTATCCCTAGGCATCTGTACTGAGTGAGGCTGCCCCATACAACCATGCCCTGTGCGTTGAAGAGGTGTCGCTCTGCGCTGAAAACGCTGCTCTAGCAGATGATCAGGGTATGGAGCAAAAACCACCCTTGCATTTGACGTCTGAGAGGAGGCTGACTACACAACAATGCAGGTAGGAGACCGCACGTGTGTGGCTCGTCAAGGGCTGCTCAGCAGCAGGGCTCTGTGGATGAACATCTTTCACTCCTATGCTCATTGCTACCCCTTCCTGTCTCATCCCTCTAGCCTTCAGTGCAGAATGATGATCTGGACCTAGAAGCAGCTGTAGCAAAAGCCCGACCCCAGCTAGTGGAGTTCCTCAGCCACCGTCCTGACTGGTTGTTCACAGCCTCCAAGCACTTCCTCCCAGCGATGGTCCTGAATGGTCTGGATGGCATCACTGACCGCAGAGAAAAAGTCTCGGTGCTTCTTGACCTGCTGGAGAAATCTGGCCCTGCTACCTGGAAGCAGTTTGCACAGTACATCTGCATGGAGTGCGACCTTCCCCTGGACCTGGAGATACTGCTCATAAGTTCTGTTGGAGAAGGTAGTGGAGATTAGGCCATCTTCCTCTGATTGTCCCCCAAGCATGGCCAACGCCTTGGCCCACACATAGCCAACCAACCAGTCTAGGTAGTGTGACCACCAGTGCCCTTATTGTGTGGTCGGTGCCTCGTTGGTGAGAGGTGGCAGTTGGTTCTGTGGTGTCCATGCAGCTACAAGCCTTTTTATCCAAGCCACTCAGTTTAAAAAACAGAAGAACATGGATCTGTTAGCAAAGATGGTCAGAAGCTGGAGCACCTCCTGTGTGAAGGCAGGCTGACAGAGCTGGGCTTTTTAGCCTGGAAAAGAGAAGGTTCTGGGAAAAACTTACAGCAGCCTTCCAATACTTAGAAGTGGACTGTAGGAGAGCTGTGAGGGGCTCATCACGATATGACGAGAGGCAACGGTTTTAAGATGAAAGAGGGGAGATTTAGATTAACTTTTAGGAAGAATTTTTTACCTTGAGGGTGATGAGGCTCTGGCACAGGTTACCCAGAGAATCACAGAATCACCGGGTTGGAAGAGACCCATCGGATCATCGAGTCCAACCACTCCCACAAAACACTAAACCATGTCCCTCAGGACCTCGTCTACTCGTAACTTAAACACCTCCAGGGAAGTCATGGGTACTTGTACCACAAGAAAAGTGCTTTGCCATATCTCTCTGCAGCAGCTGGAAGCAGTTGCGTTTGAGAAAATGATGTGATCCAGAAAGAGCGCAGCCAGTTTGCTGCATGTTACGTTGTAGATTATACACAAGTATACATGTGCTGTCTGAGGAAAGCCTGTGGCACCCACTAAGCTGCACCTCTCCCTTACTCTATTACTTTGTCTGGTTGTTCATTTTCTGTTGACATTGTACTTCACAGGAAGTCTTACTTAGTGAGTCCTCCTCTTCCTACCGTCTTTTGCATCCTGTTCGCAGTAACTTGTTGTTACTTGTGTTGGTTGGCCAGATGCAGCCTTTGGTAGCCAACTGCAACCAGCTTGCAGAGATGATAAGGCTCGGGGGAGACCTTATAATAGTTCTTCCGGTACTTAAAGAGCTGCAAGAAAGCTGGAGAGGGATTCTTTATCAGGGAGTGTGGGTATAGGATGAAGGGGAATGGTTTTAAGCTGAAAGGGGGTGATTTCTTCCTAACATCTAATCTAAGTGTTTTACTATGAAGGGTGGTGAAGCACCGGCACAAGTTGCCTAGGGAGGGAGGTCATGAATGCTGCATCCCTGGGGGTGTTCAAGGCCAGGTTGGATGGGGCTTTGACCAACCTGATCCAATGGAAGGTGGATTCAGGGTGGTTGGAACTAGATGGGCTTTGAAGTCCCTTCTGACCCAAACCGTTCTATGACTCTGTGAGAGGAGAGTAAGACCAGACAAGCAACAGGGAACAAGGACTGATGGAGGCTTTCTGTTGGAACTGAAGCCAAAACAGATTTCAGCTTTTTATTGTAAAAGACCTCTCTTATGGTTTTGGGGTTGGCTTATGCTGGTTTAACTGTAGTAGTAACAGTTGAGCATTGTTGATCCTTTTGAAGATGAATTGCTTTTGGTTTTGCTCTAGGGGTGGCTGTCGGTTAACCCTGACCCCGTGGTTGCTGTCCCAGGGGTGTGGACAGGACCTGGTGGTTTGCAGGAGGATGACAGGACCAGTTTTGGAGTAGCGAAGCAGTCTTAGGTTAGACAAGATTAACCATTAGATTGCCTTAACTGCAGTGACTCCTAGGGAAAAGAGTGAGATGGTGAGTGAGCCTGGATAACTGGGGTGAGTACTTAGGATAATAGCGGAGAAACAGCAGGATTGAGTCCTCCGNTTAGATTGCCTTAACTGCAGTGACTCCTAGGGAAAAGAGTGAGATGGTGAGTGAGACTGGATAACTGGGGTGGGCAGCCCAAGCAGTACTTAGGATAATAGTGGAGAAAACAGCAGGATTGAGTCCTCCAGCACCTGGACTTACTTGCTTTGCTTTGCATGGCACAGAGGGCAAGAACTGGGATATCTGAGCAGTTGAATAGATTTGTGCGAGGCCATGGTGCAGCATATGTGCCTGTTCAGAACATTGTTCCTGGTTGCTTTATGCTGGTATTAGAGCTAGAAATACCAGAGTCCTGGTTTGCACTCCTAGCTGGGAAACACTGGAAATAACGGTAAGAGGAAATAATATATGAAGTCCTTCCATCTGATTTTGGAGAGCGATGCTTTCACTCCTGAATCTATCTGAATAGCAGAGTCCTGGTGGTATGTGGCCTCATCTTTGACCTGAGTGGAATCTCCCTCTGAAGCTCTGTGCACATTGTCTGCAGGGCTGGCTGTGCTGATGGCGTTTTGTGGCAACTTGAGCTGCGCAGTAAGTCAGAAGAAGCCCTTGACTGGGCTGCTAACTGACTCTGCCACTGCGTATCGCAGAACCACCTCCTTTTAAGGAATGGGGAAGAGTAGGGCTTCCCTTTTTGGCTGTAGTGTGGTTCTAGATCAGCTAAAGGAAAAAGATCGGATGGCAAGACTGAAACCCAGATTTCAAGAGCAGGATGCTCACAGTAACTGTGTTTCATTTCAAATCCAATTCCTTTAGGTAACTTCAACCAGGGACAAGAACTGTGCACAGCTGTGAGTCCCCAGTCATCTGTGCTGAAAGGTAAGGCTGGAACAGACCCTGAGGTTCTCTGTTCTTGGAGTTTTTATTCTCTGCCTGTGGGCTGGGCAGGACTGCAAAGGTCCCATGTGTTGGCAACAGGGAAGAAACTGCAACTTCAGGTTTGATTTTTGTGTTCTTAGTGCTTTTCAGATGAACCTCTTCTGTTTTGTTTTCTCTCCTTGAATTTCATAAAAGCCTTGTTGGCACTGACTCTGCTAAGGAACTCACTCATTTTCATTTCTCTGACCAAGGAAATCTCCCACCCACTCTGCAAAATCCCCACTTTTTCTGCTTTTACCGTAGCTGGCTGATAGGTAGATGGAGGAAGTTGGTTTGACTTCGAAAGGAAGAGCAGACAGGCTATTTGGGAGTTTATACAGCAGAGACCATTTTAGAGGTGTAAGAATCAGCTTTAAAGAATGGGTAGTTGTTGTTCTAGGTCTTCAGGGGTGAATTTGGGACTGAGGTCTTCCTATTCAGTGCAGACCATGAAATGAAGGATTCATTTTCAAGATACCTCCTCTTCGTCTGGAACTTTGCAGCAGCATCCATTGCTCAAATGTCCATCAGAAGCCTTTGGTGAAAATACTGAAGGTGTGCGCCACCACTGAGCCCTTGTGAAACAACTGTCTGGAGTAACTGGAAGCTGCTAAGTTCTGAGTTGCCTTCTCAATCACCAGATATCCACTTCCCAGGAAATGAAACACTAGCTCAGGTCCTCCCCATGTGAAGAGGGTTTCAGCACAAAGAGAAAAAGAATATGATTCTGACATCCAGCTTCGTGAGAGGATAAATGGTGGAGGCAGAGGCAAAAGGAATCCAGATTATCTCAGAAAACCGCCGCTGTTTTTCTGTGTCCTTCTGAAATGTGTGCTGGGGGAAGACAAAACAGCAGGAAATGATGCGTGTTTTTGCAGACTGGTGTAGAGGTGTCACTGAGCTGGGACTCTGGCAGCACAGAGAGCAAAGCGCAGGTCTTGTGCCCTGTAGAGGCACATGATATTGGTGGTAGGGAGAGTGGTGCTGGATTGCCCGTTGGGGAAAAGTAAGTGGAGGGAAAGCCGTTTTTCTTTTTTTTTCCTGCTCCGTAACTTCAGAGACTGACTAAGGCTCACTCTCAGCAATAGGAGCTCCTTATAAAGCTGGGATCTCCTTCCTGCTGAGGTTTGCTAGTGCCCTGAGAACCTTATAAGGTTTTTGCATAACCAGCTTCTGGCCAGACAGAGGCAGTCTTTTTGCACTGAGCTCCCTGAGCAGTGAAATCTCCCTGCCTTGCCCATCTCTGCTGGCATTACCCATTTTAAATTGATGCTCTCAACCTATCCTTTGCAGTTGCAGCTGTTTGTATGGTCATGTACAAAAGGGACACTTTTGCTTCTGGTTTTCACTCATAGACTTCTCCTGACTTGTGGCACTGCAAACGCTGTGTCTTGTGTGTCATATGCAGTTTTCAGATCTTGCAAACAAAAGTAACCTTTCTATTCTGCTGCCAAACTGCTGCTGCTGGCTGCTGTACCACCCTGGTGAGCAGGAGCTCAGTCTCACCAGTTGCTGGTGGAATAGAAATTTGAAAATAGTGCTGGAAGTTACTAGGACTAGTTAAGAAAGGAAAGACTTGTGCCACTCAGCTCTGCCTAGTCTCTTCATCTGAGAGCACACCATTAACAAACAGGGAATTAATCACCATAAACAGCCCTTGGAATCTGTGGACTGTGTTGCCCAGAAATGCTGTTCCCCTGCCTTGTACCCTAGGGTAACAGAGTAATTCCTGTGTTCAAAGCAAGGCAGATGCATCCCCAGCCTACAAAATGCACACCAATGAGATGGTTGTGGTTAGTCTTGGAAAATGCAGGGTGGTTCAGGGAGCTTTATGACTGAAGGTGTTTAAACCAGCCCAAACCCCTTGCCCATTCCTGAGAAGCTCAGGTCCTCCCCATGTGAAGAACCATGACTGAAGATGTTTAAACCAGCCCAACCCCCTTGCCCGTTTCTGAGAAGTGTAACATATTTTGGGTGGGACAAGAGGATGGATTAGCCTCATGAGGACCAGTCCAGGCTGTCTTTCTATAGCTAGATGTACCTCAGCTTTTACTTCATTGTTTGAATTTACATACGGTTTTATCTCTCCAATTTTGCCTCTCCATCTCCTCAAATGCTTTGCTGTGCAGTCTTGCCCGGCTTTAATAAGCTGCCATTCAGAAATCTCTTTTGACATGTTTCTGATTTTTTGATTTTCAGGATTAGCTCGACGTCACCATCGTGGTACCTCTGTCAGTCATAAGGCTGTTAAAAAACGGCGACTAGGTATGTAGATGCTCCTGAAGCAGGAAGATGCAAGGAGATGCTGATATCATTAGGGATCTCAAATTCTCAAAGCAAAAGCTACATCTATTCCTAGGTGCAGAGCAAGCATGGGCGAACAGGGAAATGCTGAATGGGGTGTCATGGGCATAATGCACCAATACCTAATTCTCATCTTAAAGAGATAATAAGATGTAGTTTTTACATAAAGCTGGTTTACATTTTCCCTGAGTTTTCTTATTCTTTGGGCCCCGTGCAAAAATAGGAAAATGTAGGGGTTATTTTCATGCATTCAGAATTTGTCACCTCTCCCTAGCTCTGAGGAGCAGCCTCCTACAAGGCTATTGTTTGTGTATAAGTTGTAGTACTTCGGATCTGTCTCAGAACTGACTCTGTCACCCTCATGCTCACTGTGTTGCCTTTTCTTTCAGATTCAGCTGAAAAGTACCGGCGTCTCCTCATTGATTCTTTCTCCAAGAGATATGGAAGCAAGAGAGCAGCAGGAACAGCAGCACAGGAACAAACCCAACCACTGGCATTCAACCAAGCCTTTGTCTACCTTGTCATTCGGCAGAGCAGCAGAGCCTCCAGCTTAAAAGAGAGAACAGACAGAAACCAAGAGGATGCAGCAGGTGCTCCTGAACCAGAAGAATGTGTGGATACAGCGCTGAAAGTGTCAGATCTGTTTCATAGTGTGGTCCCATCAGGCGCAACGAAGCTTATCTTTTTGTTTGGTAAACCAGGTACAGGCAAGACCATGTTGATGCGCAGGATTTGTCAGAAATGGGCAGAGGGTGTCCTACCTCAGTTTCTCTTCACTTTCCTATTTGAATTTCGGCAGCTGAATTTATTAAAAAGAAAATTAACTCTGAAGGAGCTTTTGTTTGACCTGTTCCTTCAGCCAGAAGACAGCCCTGATGCAGTATTCCAGTATATCCTGGAAAATGCCTGGCGTACATTGATCATCTTTGATGGGCTGGATGAGTTTGCAGCTAACACAGATGTGTCAACCTCTTCTAAGGGATGCCCAACTCTTACCTCTGGTATGTCCATATCTGAGCTCTTTGCAGGTCTCTGTAATGAGAAGCTCCTGCCTGGTTGCACCGTATTGGTCACTAGCCGACCTAAGAGACTACCAAACTTCTTATTAAACACAGTAGATCTGATAGCAGAAATTTTGGGGTTTGACCATGAGAAGGTTGAGGAGTACGTCAGCCGCTATTTTCATCAGCATTCATTCAAAGAACAAGCCATTGCTCATTTGAAGAACAACACTAAGCTCCTAGGCATGTGCTTCGTCCCTGCTCTGTGTTACGTTGTGTGCATCTGTTTGGAGTATTTGTTCCTCAATAATCAGATGAGCATGGAGCTTCCTCGGACTATGACACAGTTTTATATCAAAATGCTTCTCATCTTCATAAATAAACAGCAGGGAGAGTGTGTGGGTGGCAAGGAGGAGACTCAGCTGAACTATAACAAGAAGGCTATTTTGGATCTGTGTGATCTTGCACTGAAAAGCCTGGAAGATAAGAAGCTTGTATTTTATGATAGTGATATTCCAGAGCACGTGAAGGAATTTGCTTCCTTACATGGATTACTGACTGTCTTTGAGGTGAAGATGAATGGCACTTGCCCAGAGGCTGGATATGCCTTTGTGCACTTGAGCTTGCAGGAGTTTTTTGCAGCACTGTGTCTCATGGTAAGTAAGGGGGTGGACAAGAACTACCTGAAGAAGAAATTCTCCTTGAAGTCAAAATGGACTTTAAAGAATGAGGCAAAGACTGCGTTCATGGAGAGTTTTCACATCTTTCTCTCAGGCTTGGCATCAAAAGAGTGTAGGACATTTCTCATGCTGTTAGCTGAACAAGATGAAGCTTGGGTGCAAGAAAAGCAGGAGGCGATCCTGCAGTCTCTCCAGAAGCTGGCAGCCACTCACCTGACAGGGCCCAAGGTCATTGAGCTCTGCCATTGCACGTTTGAAACGCAAAACCTCAAAGTAGCCCAGCACATTGAGACCCTGCTGAACTTCAAGTATGAGTTTAAAAACTTTAGAATGACACCTATGGACATGTCAGCTTTGGTTTTTGTCATAAACTCGGGCCAGGATTTAACTCATTTGGATTTTGCTGGATGTCTCATGGATGCTGACAGTTTGGAGATTCTGGCTGGCTGTAAAAATGTTGACCACTTGAGGTAAACAGACTGAGTGCTGTGAGCTGGTGGGTGGAGAGAAGGACTAAGGGGCTGGAAGAGCGAGCCTGGTATTTGTTTTCAAAGGAGGGGGCAGATGATCTGAGAAATTCTGATCTGAACAGTATAACTTTTGATACTGAAGAAATTTATGAAATAATGAATTAATGAGTGATTGAAGGATACTGAGGTGATAAATCCATTCTGATTGCGTTTTCTGTATGTTTCTTTGTTTTGAATAGAAAAACAAAAGGGTAGTTAGTGATGATATGGAAATGACAGGCATTTCTTGACTATATAAAGGTAGGGCAAATCTTGCAAACAAATGACAACATTGTGATCTAAGTGAAATCGCTGTAAACCAGATGAATTGGAGGTGACAAGTGCACTCTTAGTGGCTCTCTATCAGTGCTTTGCTGTAATGCTGTAAGGGGGTGTATCCTGTTGTGGGATGGGGTCTCATTCTGTCTTTCTGTGAATGACTTTGAGGAATATGTGTAGAGTTTGCTAACTGAGGAGAAGGGGAAGGCCAGGGTGACAGTTACCTTGACCTGAAGGGAATGTTGTCTGCTGTGAAGCAGAGGAGCAGAAACAGAGATGTGAAAACTGCAATTCCTGGATATTGATATCAACGTAAAAAGGACAGTAATCAATTGTTCTCTGACTCCATTATGAAGAATAAACCCTCTCTTAACTCAGCAGCTCATCACTCAGGAGCGGTTAGACACCGAGTTTGGTTTGCCCCTGCATGACCTCCCTCATGGCCAGGGTCCTGGCTCTAGTGGGACATGTAGTAGGGCTGATTCTTCATCTGTGGCAGCACTTGCACGTGGTGTCACTGTACCAAAAGGCAGAAGCCATCTCTTCAGGTGTTTGTAGACAATGTACAAGTTTGATGTTGGTCTGTTTTATACAGATGTGTGAAGAGATGAAGATGCTGCAAAAGGGAGCATGATACAATTGATGTTAAGAAAGAAATTAAATGCTTTTTTGTAATTGTGTGTTAACCTGCTCTGTGGGCTAGCTCATTTTGGGGTTTATTGTGTTTACTTTTTCCCCTTTTCTTCATGTTTTAGCTTTCGTAGTAGGAGATGTGGTGATGACTTTGCTACTGCTCTTTCAAAGAGCTTACCTGGAATGGGGATTCTGAAGAAGCTAGAGTAAGTCTGCTTGTAAGGTCAGAACCATCTCTTTCTATCTTTCCTTTATTTCTATCTTGCAGTTTAATTACATCTGCTCATGCAATGCTGTACAGAAAGTAATGCAGTTCTGTGCAGACAGGATGCTTAGTCCTCGCTGGGCTTGCTTTGAGTGATTCTTTCTTTTTGCAGATTGACAAGGGGGAGCATCACAGCTGAGGGGATGACTAACTTGGTCCAGGCTTCATCACAGTGCCTCCATCTCGAGGAAATAAAGTGAGTGTGTTGTGGCACTGACCCCCAAATCAGCTACTCTTTCTTAGGGGCCCTGGGGGACTAATAAGAATGAATGTGTGTGCAGCTTGCAGGACAATCAGATACGGCAGCTGGAGGTGAAGAGGGTGATGGATGTGTTTTCCAGAATGGAAAAGCTGAAGAAAGTAGAGTGAGTAAAAATTACTTAAACCTATTAAATGTGGTAGCTACTATGGAAGCCAAGCCCAGCATCAGAGCAGAGTCACTGGATGTGTCTATAAGGGGTGACACTTTCTCTTAGAGATGCCAGCGGAGGGCGTGTGGGGCACTAAGCTGAGGCAAAGACATTTAAGTGCAATCAGGGCTGTGCTGGAGCCCTGGCTCAGTTCGAGACAGACTCAGCCTCCCAATTCTCACCCAGGTGTTTTTAAAGAATCTCACGGGAATCCTGGCACTACTGACACCTCTCCAGGAATTGCTGTATGTGTGCTCAACTTGGTGCTTGGCATGACTTTTTCCTCTTCTGACTCCTCCCTCTTGGTGAGGCTCAGACTGAGAAGTCTCACCTCTGCATCAGAGATGACGGCTCCATCCCTGTCTCCCCAGCCCTGTTCTCCTGTACTCCTTCCTCTAATGCTGCTGTAGCAGCACAGTGCAATGTGAAGAGGGACTAGCTGCTAGGAAAGCTCCCAGCATGGCTCTGCATCTTTTTCAGTGGAGAAAATGACCCTGATTTGTGAAGGGATTTAAGGCCTTTGAAAAGCTAGCAAGAGCAGTTTAAGTTCAGAACCAGGGCAGGGCAGAGCAGGGCAGAGCTGCTGTGAGTGTAGTTTGCATCACAGAAAAGGGGTGACCACAAAGCTGTGCTGCCCCTGCGGGAAGTCAAAGCAGCAGTACTGCCTACCTACCCCAGTTAAAAGGGAGTGACTCTGCCTTTCAAGGTCTTCCACGTACCCCCAGGTGAAAGCAAGTGAATCCAAAATACCTGCAGTTATTGCTGGATCCCATCCAGGAATTAATTCCTGGCTGTGTGCTGTGATTAGAATTTCTCAAAAACGTGGCAGATGAGGGAAGGAAAAGGGAAAATGCACTTGCTCCTCTACTTTCCTGCGCATGTTGGGTAACAGCTTGTGGGAAATGCCAACCTGTCCCCAGTGAAGCAGCTTATTATGGAAAAGGTAGGAAGCCAGTGCAATTTGTAAGCCTCATTCCTTCACACATTTCTATATACACCCATGCAGTGGTGTTGTCATGAGTGATTCACAGGAATAGTGCTTTGTGGCCGTGAGAACAAGCAGAGGATTTGTAGAAGCAAGACCTTGTGTTACATATTTAATGAGGTTCAATAAGTAATCAAATGGAATAAACGTGCAATTAAAGAATAAATCCTCAGACGCTGCTATTGTGTCTTCAGGGTTGGTTTAATGTGAGGGTTTAGACCACACTGTTCTAATATGCGGTACCTAAACTGAATGTGTTATGGCAAGAGTTTAACCTCATTGTAGGTTGGTTGTGAGTCAAACAGGTATAAGGTACTCTCCCTACGTAGCAAAAAAGCTGTTAATGATCTTCTGTTGCACGTAGGGGAAGTGTCTCCGCTTCTAAATGCGTGGGAGCACTAGCTTGTGGAGAGGAATAATGATAATGCTTTTATGGGGTCCTAAATGCAGAATACTGAAGTTTTGGAGAAACCTACTAACTAAAAGGCTATGTGCTTCAGGGTCTTTGGGTGCAGAGCATTTGCATAACAGCAGAGTGTGCTGTTGGCTGCAGCAGCTGAGGTTGTGTTCTTCACGTTCACAGTCTGAGTAACAACAGCCTTTCCTTGGGTGCTGTTCTGACTTTGGCGAAGGAAGTCCTCGCCTGTCAAAATGCGGCTGAACTACGTGTCAGGTATCAATACATGAGAGCTGTTGTAAAGACAAGTATGCTTTCTCTTTAGATGATGATTTTTCAAATTTACACTTTTTTTCCAGCCTAATTGTTGGCTAATTAAAGTCAACAAAATTTAATTTGACTCTTTTTTTGTTTTCTGTTTGAAACAAAATTTGAATTCATTGTATTATGGACATCCTCACTGTATTTTTTTAATAAGTTATTTTATCCTTGATCTGTAAATTGATCTTGCAGAGTGTAATATTTCTCTTATATAACAGAATAAATCCTTGCTTTTAAGCTCTGCAATATATCACCTGGGAAATTCTTTACCAACTAGCAGAAATTTGCTCAAAATCAGCTAAGTTTACTGAGAAGGTGTAGAAATTCTGGCTTGATGTGCCCTAACATTGGTTTGGATCTCTTTTTCAGGAAGGACACCGTGATTATATATTTTTCTGGTCCATCAGGGAAAGTTCCAAGGTGAGAAACTGTGCTTGGGGTTTGTGCTGTGCTCAGAGTTATGATGATTGAAGCAGTCAGCTTGGTGTCACTATAAAACCACTCCAGCAACAGGGCTGGTTGCCTCTGTCCTTGCATTTGGCAGAGCAGGATTTTCCTGAGCAAGGAGAAGGGTAACCAAAATAGTTGGTCTTTGTACAGACTTACCAGCTGCTTCCACAGGGGCAGCACCTTAGTGTTAGCGTAAGCTTGAAATGCTTACACTTAACTGCAAAACTACTGAAAAACAGTTGAATGTGAGGTTATATGAAGGAAAAGACTTTTCTCCTTCTCTGACTGGCTCCTGTGTTTTCCCTGTTTGTGCATTTTTGAGAGAAGAGAGAATTTGACCTTAATTAATAAACTGTGAAACAATCTCGTGTCCCCTGATGGAGCTCTTACGGTTCTTAAAAATCACTTAACCTTGCACGGAATGGTTGGACAGAACACAGACTTTGTGATTTCTTCCAGAAAGCTTCCAGAAAATACTAACCATCTCCCAGGTCCTCATATTTTGTGAAGGCATGTTAAAGGCCAAATATTTTGCTTGTTCACAGATCTTTGGATTTGAGCTGGGAAGAGAAAAAGGAACATGTAACTCCAACTAGATATGTGAAGCTATGGTAAGAGAAAGCATTGAAATTCCTGCTGGTGAATGTGCTTTGCAGATGGCAGGTGCTGCAGAAAGGCAAGAATAGCAGTTGTGTTGGTCCTTAAGGACAGAGAATATTTCCACCTTCCTGTTCACAGCTTGCAGGATCGCAGCCTGTCTTCCCAACATGTGAAGGAGATCGTAGCCATTCTCCAGAGCTGTCCCTGTCTCTCCGAGGTGGAGTAAGTGCTTTATTTCCTTCCTGTTGGGTGGCTGCAAATGGGTGGCAGGGAGCTGGGGTTGTTACACGCAGAGGGCAGTGAGATGCGAGTCCTAGCACTTGCTTATGTCTGGTGGGATTCTGGTTAGAGATTTTTCGTGAAGTTTAGCAGAAGATGAACACTGAGCAACCTTCAGTTGCTGTGACAACTGCAGCCTCTGGTTCCCTGAGACTAACCAGAGATGTCAGTTCTGGAGCAGACACTGCTAATGAAGCAGTGCTGCACACTGGAGACCTCCCAGAGGAACCGCTCCTCCAGTGAATCCTCTGAGCCAGTAAAGGGACACAGATTACTTCTTTGTTGTCCCTTTGGTCTTCTAAAGCTATCCAGCTCTATTGGGAGAAGTGAGAGGGGAAGATGACGAGAGATGTTGCATTGAATATCATGCCTACCTTTCCTTATTTGCCTATAAATGAGGCTACTTGGATTTGGCTTTAAAGCTCTCCTTCTAGTCTGTCTGCCCTGGAAAATGTAGGAATATCTGTTGCAAAACAGTTTGGTCCAGACTATATCTTGAATTTAGCCACATCGCAAACCTCAGTTTTCTAGCTCACTGATTTGAATTAGGATGTGGAGATCATTTGTTCTCCAGTCTTCCCTTCTCTCCCCTTACTTTCCTTCCCTTCTGGTGGACAGTAGACGTAGACACTTGCCCATTTGTTTTCTTGTTTTGTACTCCCACTTAAATTTTAAAAAGTAAGATGTATTTGGGGCTAAAGCATGAATCATGTTGTCCTAGGGGTGAAACTGTGTCTGAAGTTGCTTCAGTCAGAGATAAGCAGGAAAGATTAGTCTGGGAAAGAAGAACAGTCTAGGCAAAAACAAATTGTAGGAAAGGCAAACTTTGAGGGCTTTATTATTTATACTGTTCAAAACAGTTCCCACTAACTGGAAAATTTCTCAGTTTATCAGGTAACAAGCTTGGAGATGAAGGCTGCAGTTACCTGTTGGAAAGCCTCCCTTGGATATCAATTTCAAAGCGACTGGAGTAAGTTTTTCCTTTTTCAAACCCAAACTCTGCCCTCTTTTCTTCAGCGTGACAAGGACTGTACAGAGATGCTGCGTAGGGATCCAGAATAGCTGCGCCACTTTTGAAGTGAGATGGGTTTCAGCACACTGATGACCACTTCTGCTAGGAGAGTCCTGTATGATTTCAGTGAGCAACTAATTGCCGTTTTTATCTTCCCTAGTCTCAGTCGAAACTGCCTCTCTGTTAATGGCATTTGTAGTCTGTTGAAGTCAGTAAATACCTGCCAGCAGATGATGGAGGTACAACTCAGGTATGTAAATCTGGAATCATTCCTGATGTTAATCCCAATATACGAGTCTGAGAAGTTATTTTTTGCTTGCTTTGTGAGTTTTTTAAGTGATCAGTGTCACCAAAGAGTTTTGCAGAGCAGAATCAAGCATTATTAAAACAGTCCTGTAAATAACCAAAATATGACATTGATTCCTTCTCTTCTTCACAGCCTTTGTCGTGAGACTGCAATCCTGAGGTTTACAGAAGACAGGGAGTTTGCTTCCTTTCCTCCTAGGTAGGGTGTGTGTGCACAAATGGTGTTTTCTCAGCATCTCATTTTAGTTCTTACATCCTGTTTAGATAGGTAACAATTCATCTCTCAGCAGTTCTTGCCCCACCTCCCCTCTGAATCCAAATGTAGTACTCTCTTCTGGTTTTCTTGGCCACTTTGGAAGCTGTCCACTGCCTTCTATAGAGTTTGATTACATTCTGTGTCTCTAGGGGACGTTTTGACCCACCACATCCAAAGCAAAGCAGGCTGCTTAATGTGTCAGCTATGCTATCTGATAACAATGAACAGTAAAAAAACAAGTGAACCCCACAACTCCAAACCAAATTCCAAAAAGATTCACAGATTCTTGCATATTTTAAACCATCTAGTTTGCTACGCTATGCATTCTGGATCATGGTGCTCCTAAATTAAAATAAATTTGGAGTTTTATTTTTCCTCTCAGAAAGTTACTTATTGGACAAGCTCAACCTAAATGTTTTGTTTGAGAAATAGCTTTCAGTTGCTCCTGGAGCTGTAGGTTCATTTATTTATGCCATTATTCTCCATGGACTGAGCCATGGTACGTGCATCCCATCCCTTAGCTGGGGAGAAACAGCAAGGCTGTCATGGGATGCAACCCAGTTGTTGTGGCTGTGTTTGAAGGAGAGACACATGACTCCTTTAAGTCACCAGGTGACATTTCAAACTCAGATATTTTAAGATTTGGACATTCCTTTTATTTATGAATTGTTTTGTTTGCATGGACGTGGGCTCTTTTCATATAATGTGTTTAGGCAAAAGCTGATTCTCCATCAGACTGTAGCTTTGAGAAGAAATGAATCTTTTCCTCCTTCTCCCTGGTTGCATGTGTGCCCAAGTATTTGGTTAATCACTAAAAGAAAGAAGAGCTAACTATTGGCAGGATACGGATGCAGGGTAGCCCCAGGGACCTGCCAAATCACTTAAAAGTAAGTGTTTTGCCCTTATCTGGTTTTGTGCTCACTTCTAGGGAAGAGCCTGTGTTCTCTACTGGTGACCAGCAAAATGGAGAGGAAAACCAGACACCTGTTGCTTCAAAAAAAATAAGGTACTATGGCAAATTTCCATTGTATTTCATGCATGTCCTGTCTCTGGATCCTATAGCTAATGTAACCTGCATCTCCAAGATGAATTACAGGAGCTGGTAAAGGCCCCTTCAGTCAGTTATTTGTCACTGTGCTCACGGTCCGAGCTTACAGCACCAGAAACTCTGTGCTTAGAATCTGTAGTCTTCTACAGGAGTCAAAACAGATTGTGGGTTGTGTATCTTGTTCACAGAATTGATGTGGCGACTGTGCAGTTACTGTATCAGCTCGCACATGGGAGCTAGGGGAGCTGGTGGTGACAGAGTTTGGGATATTGGGGGGGGTTCTCTACTGATATTTGCAGAAATACATCCTGAGCTGGACCTGTGTTCAGGTCATGCTCTTACTCCAGCATGGACCATGCCTGTCTCTGTTTTTGTAGGCTTGCAGAGAAGTTACACCTAAAGTCTTCTAACTAGGACCTTTGTTTTGCCATAGGTTTTCTTAACCTTATCTCTTTATTCTGTTTGCAGACAAGGACTGAAATTATAGACTATGATTTGTTGCAGACAGTGAAAAAAAAAAAAAGGCAAGATATTTCTAGGGGATTTTTTCAAGGGATTTTATAATTTCATTGTTATCTCCTCATTTATTCTCTAGTTTTCTGTAGGACTGAAGTTTTACAATTTTATCTGCAATCCTGCAGACCTGGACTATTCATTTCTCTTTCCCCCTAGACTGACGCACAGTCATTTTCAAGCTGGTGATCTGGAGAAGCTGTGCACAGTCCTGAAGGAATGCAGCAGCATCTCTGAGCTGGAGTGAGTCCTTCTCAACTCTTCTAGCCTTTATCTACTACTCTTTGTGGTACTGAGAAAATGCCCCTTGTTTGTTCAGTGGTATTATATGGAGAGTGTGGTAGAGACATAGCCATATGGAAACCATAGCTTTACCTTTTGCTTTATCTGTGACTCCTCTGTTGGGCCTGTCCAGGCTGATCATTTCAGAGAGGTGTCAACTTCTGGTCCCTGGCAACTGCATTAAAAAGTACTGTGAGTCTAGGTTTCTGGCTGTCTTATGTTGGTTATTCCATTCTCTGGTCTCCATATAGGCATTAGTCATAAGTGGAGAGGGGCAGTGTGTGTGTCGTTTTGATTAGGGTGCCTGTGTTGTGTTTTCAGAGCTCTTGTTCCTAAGAGCTGATTGTACTTATTTTTTTTAAATGAAAATTAAATGCCTTTCTTTAAATCCCAGCCTATCAAATAACTATCTGGGAGATGAGGGACTTCTACAGCTGTTTCAGTTCCTCCTGAATTTGAAAATATCAAGTTCTCTCAAGTGAGTAATTTCTGTTTCCTTTATTCATGAATGAAGTTTTGTGGGAGTATTGGTTATGGGAGCACAGTCCACATTTGGGAAGAGCTCTTCAGGATGAAGTCC
>WAAB01016237.1:151919-176353 GCA_013389865.1 Piaya cayana | reverse complement strand
ATGAAATAGCAGTTCATCTTAGTCATGCTGTTGTTTAATCCCATTTAAGGAAAAGTATCCCACAAAGCTTCTCACAACTGTAGCATAAACCTTTGCAACAAATATTTCCACTTACTTCAGTAATCACATACAAATGGAAATAAGTCACCTTGTCAGATCAATGGCTTTGCAGCTTATAATGTTTTTAATGTGAACCGTTGTGCAGAGAACATGCATCTTGGGTAGAGGGAGGACACTGTAAAACACCCAGTTTCTTAAAGCATTAATTAATTGATGAATCATAAGAAAAGTATTTGAAGTATCAAATTTTCATGCTTACAATTCCAGCTAAAGTACTGGGAGTTAAAATGACCCCAGAGTATCAAAATTTAATTTAAAATTCCACAGGAGACTGACAAGTTGCCTGAAATTTGATGAATGTATACACAGTCCTGGGCTCAACAGATTTTTCTAAGCTCCTACATAGGAAACAGATTTAAGTGGCTGATTTTTATTTTATTTTTGTTTTTTATACCTATTCTACTGATAACTTCAAAGGACCTGGAACAGTTTTTAAACTGAAAGAAGGTAGATCTAGACTAGATATTAGGAGGAAATTTTTTACAATGAGAGTGGTGAAGCACTGGGATAGGTTGCCCAGAAAGGTGATAAATGCTCCATCTCTGGAAACATTCAAAGTCACATTGGATGGGGCTCTGAGCAATCTGATCTAACTGAAGATATCCCTGCTCACTGTAGGGTGTTTGGACTAGATGAACTTCAGAGTTCTTCCCTTCTAACTGAAACAATTATATGATTCCGTTCTATGCTTGTTTGATTAATGTGCCAGGGAGCAATGGGTATCAGGCTGCTGCATGACGATGGATGAGCCAGGACCCAAGGATGAGCCAGGACCCAAGGGTACCCAGGACAGGCAGTGCCTTCTCAAAGTAGCACCTCATCATGGTGGAGAGACAAAAGTGCCAGTGACAAGTTCCCTCACAACAGGTTCAGCGAAGGGAGAAACCATGCCCAGGGTCTGTCTAATAGGAGTAGAAGACAAGAATCAGATATCACCACTCCTCTATCATCACTGGGGCAAGGACTGATGGCCCCAGCTGGGCTTATATGGGGACAGGGGCAGGGCAGGGGGAAGGTCCACATGAGACTGGGCAGGAACAGTTGGCCCATAAGTGCTTTCACAGTGGATACTATACCCCAAGGGTTTAAATAGGATTTGAGAACTACATTATGGTGGTGTTGATTCTGTTGAATTCCACCCCGTGCACTTTGTATGGCTGCTTTTAATTTAGTTGCTTTTCTTCTTAATTTAATGATACTTTGATGTAAACCATATTTTAAGTTTGGACTTACATATAATTAAATAGAATAATTGATTTGAAAGACACTATGTAAACTTCAATTGAGGATTTGCCATGAGCCTCAAAAAGGAGATCTTACATTCCTTAGTAAATTGTGTCACTACAGAACTATGCTACATTCATTCATGCAAAGATATGAGGTGTATATGTCACAATATTGCATCAAAACTTTTTCTTCTTTTAACCTAGTCAAGTCCTTATATTCTCTGGGATATGGCCTGCCACATATTCTTGTGTGCTAAATGTTACCATGAGAATCATGCTTAAGAAATTTGTTTCTATTTGTAATTCTACACCTTGTAAATGCCCACAAGATGGAAAACATGGGAGAGCAGGAGCCTTGTGTTTGCTGTTGCATGAAGCTGGACTGGCTTACCTTGTCATTTCCTTGTATCAACGATTGCTGAGACAGAGATCAATATAATTTCTCATTGGCTGCTGAAGGGATGGGGGAAAAATGAGTTCAGCTTGACCTTTGTAAGAATGATGTGATCAGGATTGTTTGGGAAAGCACATGTAGGATGACAGGCAGAATATCAATCATTTTATTGAATATATCTTCTTCATCAGTGTAAGGAATTCTAACTCAAGAGGGCTTTTTGCCTTTCCTACTTTCAGTGAAGCTGTATTGCAACACATCTAATTAGCTTTTGGAGCTTCTAACTGAAAATTATGATCTGTCATTTAGTCATGTAGTCATTCTGCCATATTACCTATGACTTCCTTATTGCAACATTAGAAAAAAATCAACATGGAGATATAGCTTTAAAGCATTCTCAGCTTTCTGCTGTTCAAAAATATCACATCTTGAGCTTGAACTAAACATTCCTATGTGACCATGTAACACAGTATTTTGATATGCAAGCTGCATATCCTTTTGTTAACAGCTGTTTTCGTTCTGAGACATAAAGCATTTGACCTGATTAGGGAGTAATCATTCTCTTGTAGCTGTACTACTATAGCTGTATAGAGCCCCAAAAATGAAACCTCTCCCTGAAGTTTAACATATCTGAGTTTTTATTTTTCTCATATACTGCTAAAGGGCTCTTCTTTGATTTGTACAAAAACTGTGTGTATTCTGAGAGCTTGGAAATAGATGAGAATAAGTTTTCTACTAAGTCTGAGGAAGGTAGGGAATTGCATGTATTTGTTTACAGGTGGCTGGAGTTCCTGTTTGAATCATTGTTTAAATGTTTGGTTTTTATACAACTGGATGTATGCTAAATAAAATCAGGCCTTGTGTGGAAGTATTATTAACATTATTTCTATGCAGATAAGTGTTTTATACTAAAAATTACTAGACTGATCTAGTTATCTTAACAGAGAGAAAAAATGTATATATGAAAGATGCTCCATGAAGACATCAGTATATTTAGTAGTTATGGGTTTCTCATAAGGGGCTCAGTCACTATCTGCTGAAATTTGACAGTGGAATTTTCAGTAGATTTCTCTTCAGCTTGCCTCGACATCATATATGCAATACACTATTAAACTACTTCCTCCTTTTCTTGTCTATCATATAAACTTCTAATTCCAGATTCTGATTATCATATAACAGTGTGTGACTCAAGGTATTTCAAAATGACACACATAAAAGTACATTATCACCTTT
Source organism: Piaya cayana (assembly GCA_013389865.1). Taxonomy (NCBI): domain Eukaryota; kingdom Metazoa; phylum Chordata; class Aves; order Cuculiformes; family Coccyzidae; genus Piaya; species Piaya cayana. Next base: position 173,380 of record WAAB01016237.1, on the reverse strand, counting down.
TCTCTGGAGGAAATGGGGAACAGCTGGGTATCAAAAGCTCAAGATTAGAGTCTGTCTCTAAAATGGTACAACATAGTTTTATGTTGATACTACCTAATGAAATAGAATTTGGAAACTATGCTCTAAGATAATATTTTCTCACATCTAGATCTTTTCTCCGGCTTTGCTTACACAAATTAAAATCACTCCCATTACATCATAAAGGATTAAAAAATGGAAACAAAGTTGTAAGTTTGCATGGTGAAATGAGATAAAATCAAGGACACTTTTAGCCTCTAATTTTACTCTTTGTATAGTTGAATTATATGTTTTGGAATTACTAAATTGGTAAGATTATGAATCATTCCATCACTTTCTGGAAAATATATTATAAATTCTGGATATTTTTGTATATTCAGAAAAAGTCCTTTGCTTAAATTTTAGCTAATAAGCCTTGTAATGAAAATTAAAAAACACAAGTTCAATTNGAGGAAGTTTTTCACAGAAAGGGTCATTGGGCATTGGAACAGGCTTCCCAGGGAGGTGGTTGATTCACTTTTCCTGGAGGTGTTTAAGGGACGGATGGACGGGGTCCTGAGGGATGTGGTTTAGTGTTTGATAGGAATGGTTGGACTCGATGATCATGTGGGTCTCTTCCAACCTGGTGATTTTATGATTAGTCAGCTCAATTACTCTATACAAATATAAAGTGGTGCCAGATGTCAATTGCATTAGTCATTATTATTATGGATTTTCTAATGCTATTTTACTTTTCTTATTTAATCATGTTCTTACACGTTTTCATTCTATTTATTGGCCGTTAATACCATGAAATCTTGTTCCTGTGCCTGCAGAGAAAACAGATGAGTGTGAGTTTCCTGTTCTCTCATTTCTCTTTCTGGGAGTAGTAGTAGGTCTTTTGTGGATCCCCTTGAAAAAAACAATGCTGTGCATTAAATATAATAGAGACCTCTCATAGTTCTCATTTACCTCTCCTGTCTTTCATCTTGTGGTGGAAACCCCTTGGTCCTTCAACTTGTTCTACGTAAATATTTACAGGCCTAACTGATTTCAATAGTGACCTGTCAGGATAAAGCTTATTGGTTTAAGTAAATTAAAATGCAAGATTGAAGGCTACATTTCTAATCTGTGCTTAAGAAAATTGTCACTAAACTGAAGCAAAATTCTTTGGACCTTAATACAGCTGAAAATTTCTTAATCACTTGAAAAAGTAATATATCCACTCACACAAAATGTCTAACCCAAATTAATACTTTGTTTGAAAAATAATATCTTTGCTATCGTTCTTACTCCCCCATTAAATACCTTTATTTGAGACTTGTTCTTTAATGGGAATGTATCTGCTCTGGTACATTCTAGACATTTCCATGGGCATATTTTTGCAATTCTATTATTTCTGTTCATGGTTTGTCATAACAAAGCCCACAGGATAAAATATGATCTGTCCTCCAATGTGTCTTTCCACCTTTTTCAGTGATCTCTGGATCTGTACTTTTTTTTACCAGCATCAAAACCTAGTATTTCTTCTGTTCTGTATTATGAGCAACTCACTAAGAAATGGGGTTTCTGTCTTCTACTTAAAATCAGGTGTTCATGTTAATTACTGCCAAATGCAAAATTTTCATAACTGAGTCATTAGATTCCTCTACACTTTTTAGTGTAATGAGCTGTCATCAAACAAATGATAGGAGATAAAACAGTCACACGGTTTATAACTGAGTAACCTAAAAACCAGTCAAAATTATTTAATACTTTATATGAAACATCTGACATAATGATAAATGAGGTATGAGATCTATCAACAGGAAGAGAAGAGATTAATTCATGACCAGTCAAATTACTGAGTGTTATTTAATATCCTATTAATCAAAGCTACATCCTGGCACCTCAGAAAAATCTTACAGTCTTCTCACAACTGATTAGTTTCTGCAAGTCTTTATTGGATGTGTCTTAAACAAAATTTAACATTGCTGGTTTTGTGGAGCAGATTACAGATAAATTCAAATCATTCACATCTATCAGTCTTATACACTGCCTTGGAAATCTGCAAACTTAATTAAAAAAAGTGTAATGACTAAAGTGTGTTTGGATCATTCTCTACAGCTGAGGTGACTATTGGAAGAGTCTTTGCTTCTTTCATTTCTGCTTTCATGCAAACTCTTGCACAAGATATTCTTTTGTTCCAGTAAGCCCCTAGGTTTCTTTGGATTTAATTTCTCTCTTACTTTGTGTTGGACATCTTTTCTGGTTTTGTCATGCAAATTTTTATCTACTTATAAAAACATCTCCCAAACTCATTAGAATTAAACAAAACCTCCTGATTATTTCACCAAGGTATGGGTCAGTCTTAGTTTATAAATCATAAATAGCTCAAGCCAGCCCAACTTAGATCTCATCTCGAGTAGCACCATAATTATTTTTCTTTCTATGTGCTCTCCACAAATTTTCTACTCCCCTTAAGCCAGCCTTATTAAACTATGTATTTAAGCAATTATTTCACCAATGCTATTATTTTATTAGTTTTAAAAATTTCTCTTTTTCTACAGACAAATTCATTCAAATCTTTGAGTATATGCCCATCCTACTTCATTCCGTGCTCTTCATCTTATTTCTGTTTGATTTTATTAGGCTTTATCTTCCTTTATTGGTCTATTATGTACGTAGACCTATAGTTTTTGCATGGGTCTATAGGCATATTACTACTTTTCACTGTGCTTCCTTTGTTCTCTTCAAATATATTCACCTATGCTTGCTAAAAACTCTGTATGTTCTCCTTTTCAATTTAATTTTGAAATCTTTACTCAAATAGACTGTTTTCCACCACTAATACGACGTGTCGTACTTGTATATTTCCCAGGCATTGGCAATAAATTTTTGATTTCTACATTTGCTTTCTTTTTTCTCATGGTGGTTCTGGACACCATCCACTACCATCAGATACTGTGCAACTCATGGGTTCCCTTGACTACCAGTAACTACTATTTTCTTTTTCAAAAACTAGGTGCAGAAATAGATGGAAAAGATTTGGCAGAGAAGTTCCTATCTACTCTGGCTTTTAATTCAAAGCTGCTTTTGTTTCTGTCTTTAAGCATCTTTAGTAGAATACCTCACTTTACTTTTTTTATTTTCAGTCAAAGTAATTTTAAATCATTTCTTTTAGTTTTGGTAAATTCTGTTAATTCCTTAATGTTTCATTATTCTATTCACAGACTTTCCTGTTTTTTCTAAGAACTTTGTATTTTTTTCAATCTTTTTCCTTTTCAGTCCCATTTACTTTCACCTGTAGTCTTTGCCTTAGTATCTCCCCTCTCTCAAACCACAATGCAGGTAATGCTTATCAATTGAAGCACACTGAAGAAACTTCTGTGTACGTAAAACACTTCAGTTACATGAAATTATGGTTAATATAATAACTATTTAAAAAAATATAGTACATTTCTGTTTTTTAACTGGTGCTGAGTTGATAATGTAATCCAAAGTATCATAGGAGGTTGACTTTTAAAGAAAATAATTCCACCTTTCTTTTTGACTTTATCTCACAATTCTCTGTCCCCCACAAATACATCTTGAGTTTAAGATCAAAGTGTAACAGTAATTCGTTAAATGATCAGTATCACCATGTACTTGTTCACTGCAATGGAAGTGTCTATCCTGAAAAAAGCAAGTCCTTGGCATGTTCTCACTCCTTGCTTCTGCTCATGTTGCTGCCCTGTGAGCTGCCTTGTGAGTGTGGAGCAATGCACCCAGTAGTGTTGCTGTCACTGTATTCTACATGCTTTCCACTATGTATCTCTGTAGAAGTACAAACCACATTTACTTATTTTTCCATATACATAAATTTCATAAGCCTACTCCCAACTGATTTGATTATCATAACCTAAAGCCTAGGAGATATACTAAAAACACGTAGGCTGAAAAACCTGCATCCTCTTTATCCACTCTGTTTGAAATAAAACAAGATCTAAATGAGTTACAGAAGTCTGACAACCTAACAAAACATGCAGTGAAGCAAACATTACTGAAATGCTTGAGAGACTCTGACCAGCAAAAGAAAAAAAAAGTGCAGTCATGTGCAAATAAGCAGAAGATAAGAAAGACAGATGTTGCATTGACCTCCCACTCACTGGAATTAGGTTGCCAGCTTTGTTACTCCTCTGCAGCTGTTGGCAATGGTCAGGTGGGAAGTCAGCACCTAACAGGCATCAGAGTAAGTAATGCCATAAGTCAGACAACTTCTTTATGAAAGAAGTATAAATAAGATTTGAAAATGTAGGAACCATCATCCCAGTTGTACAGGGAGATAATTTCAGTTTCAGTCATTCCACAAAAGGAAAAATATGTTGGATATTTGGCATTGAAAAATATATGCTGGCAGCATTTCATCGTTCGTGATAGAAAAGAAATCCAAAGGCGCATTTTTACATGGATCTGACAGTGGCTACTGAAAGACAAGTTCTCTGGTAAGCAATTCACAAGCAAAGGTCCTCTCACCCTGTTCACTTTCATCTTCTTGTCCTCCCCATGCCCCTGCTCCACTGTTAGCAACGAGTAAAGGCACACATAGTATGTAACAGTCTAAGAAATCTAATGCAGAATCTAAGTAATACTTTAAGTCAAAATACACTAGACCATACAGCAATCTGGTAGGTGTCCTCAGGCACTGAACCTCCGCAGTGTTTGTTCTTTATTAAAGAGCTGGAGATCGAAAATGGCATATGTTAGTCCTGATGTCTAAGGTTGATCTTCAGGGTGCTAGTTTCCCCCTTCTACAATCAGGAAAACCTTAGAAGATCTTTCTTTTTGTGTCTTGAGTTTTTGAATGGCTTTACTCATTCAAGATGCTTTGCAAGATTTTTTGCTTAAGTAAAGCAGCCTCCTATTCCTGTTCTTGTCTTAGAGGCAGGCATTGTTACCAGACCATAAAGACAGAACATACTCATTAACCTCACGACTTCTCCTGTGGTCCATGGTATCAAAGATCATTATGGTATAAAGTCCCTGTAATCTCCTCAAAGGCCTGACTAAATACACACTAGGAAATTATGAGGAAGGCAAACATACAGAGTAAGACTTGGAGCACCGTAAGAAAAAAAATAACATAAAGAAAAAGGATGCTTTTCAGCCTCTAGATATTAGGGATCTGGGTAACTAGTGGGAGAAACTGGAAATTCTTGTTGGAGGGAAACTTGTTACGTGGATGGAATCAATGAAGCTAGCTGGATTGACTCATATGAACATTATCCTAAGATCAAGGACTGTAGTTTTTACAGAAAACATGGAGATGTCAGAGACAAAACAGATGGCATTTTTTATGACAGGTATTAATTATTATAAAACTGTTAATAATTAGGATGGTTGGATCTTGGAATAGTTTCAGATAAGCATGCTCATGAACATTGTCTAGGAAGGGAGATATGCATGATTTTGTGACAGATCACAGACTCACACCAAAAACATGGTGTGTTCATTGTCTATATTGTATACACAAAAATATCTACACGATGGAGAACTCACATTCAGAGAAATATTTGTTTCAGGTAGACAGTAACAAAACCACATTGAAGTATTTAAAGGTTCATATAGGATAATTTTCTAACACAAAGGTATTGTAATGTAAGATACTTGCATAGATATTTTGAATTTTGTCACAAGAGATAAAGAAAATGTAATGATTACTGGGCTAGAAACCAGTAGTTGACTAGCGAACGTAACTTCTGTTCAATGTAAACAAATAAAAGAAAATCAGGAGAAGTAGCAGAAATAGGCCATGATTCAAAGGAGGTGGTTTGTCATACCTGATGAAAATTAGGATAATTAATACAGAGGAACACTTGAATAGAAAAACATGAATGAAAGCAAGAATTTTTCAAGATGAGTTTACCACATGAATGAAAGTTTCTATATCTTTAATAAAGCAAAAGGGCAACTTTTGTGATGCAAACAAAATTAGCTAAGAATGGGGCGTGCAGTCCTACTTGCAGACAAAGAAAATATTAATTCTGAAAACACTTGGCTCACACCGCTCATGCTGAGGGGTCTTAGAACGCTTGTAACACTAAGGGTCAATGGGCACTGGAACAGGCTGCCCAGGGAGGTGACTGAGTCACCTTCCCTGGAGGTGTTTAAGGGACGAGTGGACAAGGCGCTGAGGGGCATGGTTTAGGGATTGATAGGAATGGTTGGACTCAATGATCCAGTGGGTTTCTTCCAACCCGGTTATTCTATGATTCTATGAAGGGGTAATAGAAGCTGTGGAAGAATGAATTAGGAAAGCTGAGGAGTAACCTGCCTAGGACTTTTACACTAATGTGTACAAGGTTCCTTGACTGTAAAATAAAACTGTCACCAACTTTTGAGGATAACCTAGAAAAAAATTCTTAGAATTATAAGCAGTTTTGAAAAATAAATTTTCAAAAGTGGATTCTGCAATAGACTTCTTTATTGTCTTCAGATCACGGTAGGATGCGTTTCTGGATGAGATACTTTATGAAAATACATTTAAACTTTGTTTAAAGAGAAGTAGCAGCGTTTAAAATAGGCAAGTATGAAAAGTAAGAGCTTATAATGCAGATCAGACAAAATGGTCGTCTGATCTTTACTAGTGTTAATTTCTATTGATTTAGGAAAAAAAAAAGAGGGAAATATAATAATGATACACTCTATTACAATAATTCCCTGATATTGGAAAGTAGAAGTTCCCAAAGGGGTGATAGCTGATAACTCTGAACTGATGTCAGTGCCCTAGCAAACTTTAATTCTTAAAGTTACAGGAAAAAGAGGAATTTTAATTGCTGAAATTCTTACACGAGGTCTGCTATTTTTTTTTTTTCTAAGAAATACTAACAACATGAAATTCTTAACTACTCTGGCCACTTGTTTCGTTTTCCTCCCTGCTATATTTCCTTGACATCAGGGTAATTTGTCTTTTGCTTAATAAATAAGACAGAAAGTGATATTCTGCAGGCACAATGCAAACACTTCATGTCTTTGATTAATTTCTTTCTAATCTCCTTTTGCCAATGTATATTAATAATTAACTTTTATTGCCTTTATGTGCCTTCCCTGTGGAATTCACAGACCTAAAATAGTAAGGGAGAAAGATAATATTTATTCTAATTGTTTATTTAAGGTGCTGATTACTTGTTATTAATTGATAAACTTACTTTTTACTTAGGCTATGGTACTGAGAGCTCTGGATAGAAGAGTTCTCTATTTTATCAGAGGCTAAAATTACTTGTTAGCCATTAAAGAACTGTTAAAACTAAATCATCATATCGTGATAGTGAGTGAAAAATAACTAAGAATTGGATGATAAAACATCCTCTGTCTTGTGCAGTAAGAAGTTCAGAACATACCAATTAAATAAAGTCTAGAGAATGAGGATATAAGTAAGAAAATAGAAATGAGGAAAACTGGGAACATTTTTGTTTATATTGGATGTTTTGTTTATATATTTTAGCAATTGTTTATGAACACTTTTTTAGTGTGAAAAGGTTAATATTTGTAAGAGCAAGATGAGTAAGGGAAACAAACACAGCAAAGGAAGAATGATAGTTGACACCAGTTGCTGAGTAATGACCAATAATTAGGTTAGTCTTAAGAAAAAGTCTTTAGGAAATATTTGAAGGACAGTATAAAATAGTGGATTCTTTTCAATATCTTCTCTGCATGAGAGAGAAAATGTGAAGTTATATAAAATTTAAAGCTGGATTAATTAATTAAATACTGGAAATAAACATAAAAGAAATATAGAGATTATTGTTCTAGGATTTTTCTATCTGTGTGTGTAAATTTGATAATTATGTAAGTATTAACTTTATACTTACAGTTAATGGAACTAAACTTCGATGGGCTTTGAAGGAAAACTAAATTCAGGGAGGGGATTGACTGGAACAAGGAATCAGGGAAGAAAAACAGAGAACAAGGAAATATAGGGAATTAAGAGACTCAAGCATTAGGGAAATAACTCAGAGAAGAGGGCATTATAGTCTGAATGTCAAGGAGAGAACTTGAGGTTTTTTATCTTATTATTTTGAATCCTCAGATTTTCTGCTAAAGGGAGGAAGCACCATGGTTTATAGAAATGTTGTCCCTATCCTGTACAGCTGTAATATACTGGAAGGCAAAAGACAACACTGGGTGTAAGGAATACACAGGGAAACACAAGAGGGGTTAACACAGTTACTGTAACTTACCTTGAAGTTCCTTTCAGGTAACATTTATATTAACATAACAGTACAAGTACAACAATCTGGCCAAGATCATTATTTCCTCATGTCTGCAGTATTTCACTAGAAAACAGGCTCAAAATAGAAGTCCATTAAGAGTGAAAACTTTCTTACTCCTTTTTGGCGTGTACAACAAGGTGAGATTAATTCTACCAAAAATTTACTGTTTCTCCTTGAAGAACATAAAGGGATTTGAAGACTGAAAGTTCAGATTAAATATGGATATCTATGCTATGGACATCTATATTTTAAAGTCTACCACTGATTTAAAAAATGTTAAAAAATTACAGAAGGATTGTTTGACTATGTTTCTGTGGTGAGCTATTTTCTCCATAGTTTTTCACGGAGATATTCAGCTTAGAATTCAGGATTTGTCAGTAGGTAACCGATTCTTCCCATCTTAAGAAAAACCTTTTTTTCCCACGTGTTTTATTCAACAGATCAGAAAGAAACAGAGATATAGTAGTAGCTAGTGCAACAGTTGGAATACATATTTCAACTGTTCAATAGCTGGAAGAAATTTCAGAAGTTAGAAATAAAAGAAGAGTGGATTGCTGACTGGCCACTTTTAAAACACTTTGCCTTTCTCCTTCATAGAATCATAGAATCACCAGGTTGGAAGAGACCCACATGATCATTGAGTCCAATCATTCCTATCAAACACTAAACCATGCCCCTCAGGACCTCGTCTACTCGTGCGTTAAACACCTCCAGGGAAGGCAAATCAACCACCTCCCTGGGCAACCTGTTCCAGTGCCCAATGACCCTTTCCGTAAAAAACTTCCTCCTAATCTCTAGCCTAAATCTCCCCTGGCGGAGCTTGAGGCCATTCCCTCTTGTCCTGTCCCCCGTCACTTGGGAGAAGAGGCCAGATCCCTCCTCCCCACAATCTCCTTTCCAGGTAGTTGTGGAGAGCGATGAGGTCTCCTCTCAGCCTCCTCTTCTCCAGGCTAAACAACCCCAGCTCTCTCAGCCGTTCCTCATAAGGCCTGTTCTCCAGCCCCTTCACCAGCTTTGTTGCTCTTCTCTGGACTCGCTCCAGAGCCTCAACATCCTTCTTGTGGTGAGGGGCCCAGAACTGAACACAGGATTCAAGGAGCGGTCTCACCAGTGCCGAGTACAGAGGGAGAATAACCTCCCTGGACCTGCTGGTCACACCGCTTCTGATACAAGCCAAGATGCCATTGGCCTTCTTGGCCACCTGGGCACACTGCTGGCTCATGTTCAGTTGGCTGTCAACCAACACCCCCAGGTCCCTCTCCTCCTGGTAGCTTTCTAGACAGACTTCTCCCAGTCTGTAGCTCTGCATAGGGTTGTTGTGCCCCAAGTACAGGACCCACTCACTTACAACAGTTGTAACATTTTATGTGAATAACTCAACTATTTTGGCACGTAATATTCCTATATATCTCCTGCACTAAACAACAGCTCACTTTTGTGCTGGCAACTAAACAAAATAACTTTTATTAACATTCACTGTATGTTTTTAGCTGATTGAAAACTACTCTTGATGAAGAGGGTGGATGGGCCTTTCAGGTAAATAAAGAAAGGAAAATTTCTTTGTTTCCAATTATTTCAAGTGACATGGAAATCCTAAGATTAAACAATTCTCTCCTATTTATCTTTTCAGGTATTATTAACTGATTAGCTGTGGAGAAAAGTAGGGAAAAAATTTTGCCAGAATCAAATAATTTGAATTGAAGAGAGAATATATTTTCTACATGGCTAAAATATTCCAGGAAGAAGCCAGAATTTGAGTGAAAAAAAACTTTAATTAAAAAGAATAGTTCTATTTCATCTGTGTAGTTCTAATATTCTTCCAACACAGCCACAGGAATCAGTTTTGGGGACCTACAGATTAAGATATTTTCTTCCTCTTAGCTTCCTTTCTTAGCTTAGTCTTCAAGGCTGAAGGTCTTTGGAGAGTATGATTTCCTTAAGAAAAGACTAGCTTTCATCACTATCTTTCATCATGACCTCCTTGGAAGGGCTACTGGATCCCATGAAATGTAGAATCAAAGAAAACTCTTGGAGTTCTTTTTAGCTGGAAAGAAATTCTTGAACCTGGAGCCAGACATCTCTGTAACAATGCTGTGAGTAGTGATGAAGAGAGATCTGGCATCTCTCTCTAAAATCCTCTTGTTAATATCTTCAGGCTGTGTGGACAACTGCCAGATGGAACTTTCACCTACAGTCATTATCTTCAATGTGTGCATTTGAGTTCCTTCTGCTGGAGAAATTCTGGATGTTTGTGTGCAGCACTTTTTGAGTAGCAACTATAAAGAGCCACATGTATAAATAAACATTTTTGTTCTCTCTGTGCATAGATAAAGACAAAGCTCCAATTGAAAAGTAACTTAAGGAACAGCCTTTCCTTTGTTACTTTACCATAATTTGCTTGATATGCAAGAAGTCGACAGATGGGAAAGGGAGTTGCCGTTTTAAAATGTTTGTATCTGTGGTCTGTGCATGCATGTTTTTGTTACATTTGTAATGTATTTTGTTAGGCAAGTATACAAGACCTCCTTGAGAAAAACTTTAATTCACATGTTGACATTTCTCAGCACATGAAATGAACTGTAATGAAAATGCCATTCTAAAATGGTAGAAATCCACAAAACACATTAATCCATTTGTGTAAGTATGTGTCTTTGAAGAATTGTAAGTAAATTCATTTAAAGGAAGTAGAGGGAAAAAATCACAACTTAGGTAAGATTTTTTTCTTTATAATAGTCAAAGTACTTAATGCTCATGTATTTATTGATCTATATATTGTTATTCCCAGAAATACTTAAAGAGGTTACAAAATTTTTCAACTGCCTTCATTTCGCCTTGTGTTAGTATGTCATATAATTTTTGAAGTTTTCATATTTTTAGAAGTCATATAACCATCAAGCAAGAGAACACCACATGAAACGAATAACAAAACATCTGTGATGAAATTGGAAAGTAATTCAGGTGCTTAAAGTTGCACACTTAGCATTTGCAGAACTGTGTATATAGAAAACGGTCTGTTTGAATTCAGAGCCTGATATATATATATGAATTAAAATTAAGAAAATATGATGTCTATTTAGGGGCAATTAACAAACCAGAAAAGAATATAAGCTTGTAATTTTCTAAAACAGTCCCCAGCTCCAGATCTTCTTAGAACTAGTGTCAAGCCAGGGACTAGGAAAGTACATATATGAGAAAACATCATGGATAGACAGTATTTGAAGATCATCTTTCCTATAGAGAATGGAAAAGAAAACTCAAGAGGAAGGAGTCCATTTCTAGAACAGAATGCCTTTGACGGGGCCCAGCTCCTGAGTCATGACTTCATGTTTCTTAATCTTGGCAGCTGAAAAAAGTCCTTAGCAGAAGAACAATTTAAAGTCCAGATACACGATACTTCAGAGTTCTTATCATAACTTCTATTTTTAGGTCTACATGATTTACAGTGTTTGCAGATGGAAGCAATTTAATACCATAGTGATGTTCCATCTAGCCCGTTTCCTTTCAGTGACCTTATGTTTACTATAAGAAAACACCAACAAGGTGTCTGATTTCTTCATGGAAAAATAGTAACTATTCAAAACAAAAAGATTTTATCCAACAGAATCATAATTCTTCCACTATCCCCACGCTTTAACAAAAGTGCTCATTTATTCTGGGGGAGTGTTTTAGAAGGAGACAGAGCCAGTAAAGCTTTGCTGCAAAGGACACATTTAAAATAAAAGAAAAAAAAGCAACAGTAAAAACCACAGGTTTTATATTTTAAATGGATAGAGTTCTAGTTGGAAAGGAGTTGATTACATATTTCATATCATGACCTCACATTCAACCAGCCCTTCCTCACATGCACCCTAAAAACATCCTGCTGTGGCTCCTGGCATCTATGAAAGGTTGGTTTAAAGATGCAAACAAAGCATATTTCCCAAGAGCTTGGACAGAGAAAATGGAAATTGGATCTCAGAATCTTTTTACACATCCTGAAGCTGCAGTCCACAGGCTAAAATGAACCAATCATGATATTACAGGATGCAATTTTAGTAACATAATAAGTTCTTGTGGAACTTCTCGAGAGTATTTTGTTGTTGATAAGAGAGTGGAATTCTTCAGAAAAATATTTACCAGACTTTTTGTTAAACTGAACGAAGCCACTATCTAACATTCAAAATAAAAATAAATGTTTTCTAGATGAGATATATTGAATATCCATATATATGCACTTCAAGTACTGTATGTTTGGCTCAGAAATTAGTTCTGCAACTTCTTAATGAAGAAACTTTGTAGAGTGAAATCTATAACTGCACAGAGATCCAGTTTTATGGCAATAAGTCTATAGGTATCTCAGCTACTGAATAGGCATCTCTGAAATTCAGTAGGTAATTACATTGTACAGAATTTTAGTAAGTATACTATGTCATAGTGATTATTCCCCATATTTTAGTTGCTGATAAATTATGAGAATACATAAGTATTTTTTGAGGGAAAGTAAGTCTGTATGTAGCAATTATAAAAATATGGTACCTATAAAATAATATTACTCCCTTAAAGCTTTCATTTTTTTTTAAGGAAGGTCTGTCTATCTCTTTTTCCTTTATCTTTTTTTTTGTTTGTTTTGTTATTGGTCTTGGCTAAAAGTGTTCTTGGGGTTTCTATGGCTTCTGCATGGTGAAGCTGAAGTATACACTTGATGATTCCATTTAGTGGAGAATGAAGTATTGAACTGAGGAAGCACCTGCTCTGGAGCAACTGAAAATCTTGTGTCCTTCATCTGAATGGTCTGTGAAAGAGAATGACTACTGTATTTTCCTCACACTGCAGAGCAATTACGTATGGCTTGCTTTGAAACAGTTATTCAGCTACTTCCATGGAGAGGCGCGTCTTCTTTGGACATCTGAGATTTTAGCTACACTGACAGAAGCAGTCTCAGGCTTTTTCACATGAACACACCCATCTGTTATTCAGTAAGTGGACTTTGGGCATGTTTCAGACACCGTCTGACCTGAGGTTTGGCCATTGTCCAAGGGGAATAGCATCTCTTAAACTGTCTGGTTAGTCTGGGAAGATGTGTGAATCAAAGTGGTTTGTAATCCAGTCGCTTGTGGACAACTGGAGTTTAGAGATTCACACCTGAGGTACAGCATAACTATGACAGTGATAAGGACAGAGATTTCAGAAAGCTCCCAGTATAGACATCACACAGCATGATTACAGAGCTCAAGGTTGTGAAAAACTAAAAACATTGCCTACTGTATCACAGCTGCCATTTCCACAAATGATAAAATTGTGCTTTGGTCATTTTTCCTGAAGAAAAAAAGTGAAAAGAAAACAGTAAGCATACTTTTTCTTGAGTAGAAGTTAAAAAAAACCAAAACCACTCCACTTCCCCATTCCTATTTTTCATTTTTCTTTCTCTTCACACTTTTAAATCAACACCATCATTCTTACAAGAAGAAAAATACGTTGTATAAATAGGACAGTAAGGCCCTCATAATTCACTTGCAACCTTTACTCTGAGATTTATTGGGTTTTCTATCACAAGCTGAGATAAGAACCACATTCCACTTCTTGTTCTTTCCATGATACACTGTGAGATCTGTACTGATAAAAGCAGGGATCCTGTAGTTTGACAGAGGACCTAGAAAGTATTAAGAAATGTTTTTATATGACCTTTATAAACTGCTTGAGCATTTTCTTCTGCCAAACTATCTTTCAGTCTATTGCTCTTGGTGGTCTCTCCAGTGCTCTTTATGTTTATTTTAGAAGTTTCATAATCTGAGTAGAACTGATTTTTCTGGAATTCAACTACCCCTATATTCCACTTCCTGAGAAATAGTCCTCACGTACCTAGCCCTTGGAAATATTTTGTGTGGGATCTAGAAAGCAACTAATTTTCACAGTCTCCAGTTTTAGTTTGTTTGTTTGTAGTGATTTTGATTTTATGGATTTTGGCAGGCTTCAAAGAATGAAAAGAAGGTTATAAGTAATCAAATACATTTTAGCATTAAATAGAGATGAGTTTAACCCAAATTACCAGATCCAAATGCTTTGGATGAATTAAGATCTGATTTTTAATTCCATCATAAGAAGAATTTCTCCCTAAATTCAACTCCTGGAATGCTCAGATTCAGAAGTATGATGTAGGAGCTTCCCTTGACCTTGATTATTTGTCTTCTTCAGCATGAGTTGTGCTATGCTTTTTGGTAAGTCAGACCCAGCCTGAAGTCTTTCAACAGGCAAAACTCCCATTACTCACCTGCAAATATTCGCTCAGGACTGGATATAGATGACAACATTCCAGTTACTTTCCAAGGAACTGAATAAAAAAATGGGGCCTTCCCCTCTTTTATCTTTTATTGCCCATATGTAAGAGATATTATTGGGCTTTTATTAAGCACCTCCAAACCTCTGCATATTATAAGCTGTTGTATAGTGCAGAAAAATGTGGATTGTTTAGTCATGTTCTAGAACTTTAAATCCACCTTAGACTCAACCACCTTGGACATCAGAGACCCAAATAGAGATGATCCAGACAGAGTTGCTTCCTAAGAAGCACTGTATGAAGGATAGCTGAGACTGCATAACATTTCTTTGATATCCTTTCTCATATACACATGAGTAGTTTCCAACACAGTGACTTTGTGTGTGTGCAGGGAGAGTCATATTTAGATGTACTCCCTGGATTCATCTTAATCCCAGTACAGGATTCACTTATATTTTACACGCATCCATTCAGAGATAGGTTTTTACATATACAAATAAATACAGGCTACTGATGAATGATATTTGCTCTCTTTCCTACACTTTCTGCCTTAATGGGAAACAAACAGCATATGTTCAAATTCACATATTGTAGTGTTTTACAACTAATGTTATCAGTGCTTATCTCCCTGAGGAATGGGACAAAAACAGGCGATGTATTTGTATCTCTTTCTTTCCACTAGTTGGAACCACCCACCAGTTAAGGCTAATACATATCAGATGGTCTCTTCATTAAACTGAACTTTGTTGCTAGTCAGAACTCCAAAAGAAAATTACAATCCTATTCACCTCAGGGTTTGGATGGTTTTATGTGTGTTTACGTATGTCTGTACAAATCAGCTAAACAAGTTTCTCACACATACATCACACCAGTTTGAAACAAGACTCATTCAAAATAACATGTCAAAATGAAAATATCACTAGATGATTAGTGTACCCTTATTCCTGGGTTGAAATAAGTGCTACCTTACTGCTATTTGATGTAGGAAATTATGTTTCATTAGATATGGTACAAGTAAAAATACTCTCATATACAGAGTTTAGCATTGTATCAAACTGTCCTCCCCCATACTGCCTCTTGAAGTCTCTGCAGATGGAAAAGAGAATGTATTGCAATAAATACCTCCTCTAGAAATGAGCAAGGAAGACAGAGCTTCTCTCAGGCAAAACTCATTTGGGCAAGGTTTTCTCCTGACAGAAGTAGTACCACCCATCTGCCAGCTCTTCTTTCCAACCTGTTCTCTATAAGTTTCTATCTCTTACTACTCAGGAAATCAAGTTTTGTTACCAATAAGGCTTGTTGACATTCCTATGGTAAAAGAGGAAGCCCTGCTATCAGCATTAATTTATCATCGTACTTTTCTGTGTTTAAGTTGTTTGTGATGGCTTTTTACTTTTTTTCCCCCCAGAACCTATTACTTTGTTCTAACAATAAATTTATAAAGATAGAGTTCCCACAAACTTCTAAATAAAACCCATAAGCTGTTATTTCTCATGAAATTAAAGAATGTACGTTATAATGGTGATTAATGACTGAAGAAAAGAGAAGAGCTTTTCTCATCCTAAGGGCTATAGATCAGGCACTGAAAGGCTCAGTCAGCTATTTCCTCTTACTAGACAGTCCTCAGTGAACAAAATTTCTACTCTCCAGCCATACTGTTCTCATGATTTCCTCTTTGGCTACAAGTTGGGCCAAATTTTTATACTTTTAAGTTAATTTAAAATGTTCAAATCAATTAATTTTCTATGTATCTGGAGCCTTATCACCAAGGCAAGCTGTCAGCAACTATCCTTAAGTTGCATACAGCCAAGATTTGTCAATATTAATCTTTTTGTAAAGATCTGCAGCTTTTCCATATACATTCCCATATCTCTTCTTATCTCCCTACTCTTGCTTTTAAGATTGTTTCGCTGAATTCAAGGCAGCTAAGACCTCAGAGAACTGATGGTATTCCTCTGCACCTGTAATAAGTTATACCAAAATGTCAGTCATGGAATTCTTTGTGGTGATGACATCCTGCTTCCAAACAGAGGAACAGAATGTAGAATCTTGTTGCTGTGTTGTAACTATGAGCAATTTAGATTTTGTATGGCAAATATAGTACAGGGAATCCCCAAAGAGAGACTATCCTCATGAGATTTCTTGTTCAAATATACAGATCCATTAAGTGTGGCTGTATTCTGAGTGATTTTTCCTATGATAGTTTACATTTCAAAGCTTTTAAAATTCTTTTCACATGCAAGATATAAATGACAATTTCCTAATATTTTGCAGTTTCCTTCTAAGAAATATGTTTTTTCCTTCTAAAAAAATATATATATTCTTTCTGTAAAAGCTATTGTAGGCACTTTTTGTTTGGTTGGGGTTTTTTTCCAGTTGACTATAATATATATTTGCATCATATTACTAATTAGATTCCATGGCAACTTCTAGTTATTCAGATTGTTTTAATGAATGTACATGCTGATTTTTTCTTTAACCTGTTCCTACTCTACTACCACTGTATCGATGCATTTCAGGGGGAAGAGAGAATTGCAGTTTTGGTGTGGTTTTTTTCCTGGCTTTAGTTCTCATATTTAGAGAATTTTCATGGCTCTCAGAGCATGTCAACATTACTGAGATTACAGCAAGAACACTATATCAACCATGTAAATGGTTGAAAATATATTCATTGTAGGGAGTAAAACCATATTTTAAAGTGATCAGGGACTATAATGTAAGGTCAATATAATTTATTTTGATTTTCACAAAGCCTTTTGCAAAATGCTTCAGAATAAAAAGCTGCTCAATGTAACTCCATTGGAATAAAACTGATAAATGAAGAGGAGAATCAAATTTACAGACTAAGGATATATTATTAATTTCCAGCATGGAAAATGGTCAACAGTGGAAAATCTCATGCTCCTGTATTAAGTACAATGGTTTTTGTTATATTGCTCAATCATAAGGGGAAGGTGGTGAATACTGTATAAGAAAATATCTCTCTAAGCCTTAAGAGAAACTTTGTGGTTACTGAGCATTTTGACCATGGTCCAATAGCACATGCTTAGTTTTAAGTCACTGAGTAGTCTCATTCCAAAAGTCCAGGATGTGCAGTACTCTGTTGTGTACTTGTTAGGTGTTGTTAAAACCTAAGGTTTTTTCTTTATAAAAACCTGCTAGCATTTTTTTTTCTATTAAAACTTGATTAGCTGTAATAGTTGCTCAGATACTGATTTTTATTGCTTTGAAGTTTCCTTAAAAACAAAACCAACCCAAAATGCTTCCTCAAAAGTTCATAGCATCAGAAGAAATATAGGAACAAATTCAGTTTTCTAAATCCTCTATTTTGGGAAGAAAAGAATGCTAATAATATTATCATGAAAAAGTCACAGTTTGAAACTGTTTTCCACATTAAATGACTGTAAGAAATGCATAAGTGCAAGCAATATCATTGCTCATCTGGAAGGCTCTATAGTACTGTTGGTCTGTTGCAGACCTAATGGTCTCATCTGTAGCAGCGTAAGTCCACTGATGTCAGTGCAAACAGTATCACAGGCATTACCAGAGAGATTGTAACTGAAAATGGTATAAAAGACAGAGAGCACAAAGACAAGGTTAAAAGTAAAGATGTCTTATTACCTCATGAATAATATTACTTCCAAAGGATAACCTTTTTCATTTGAAATCTTTGATTATCTATTAAGATATAGACTCATTGAAAAAGTCCCATCTTCTCAAGTACTGCTCAGTCCATATGGTAATACATATATATTCTAAAAGACATCATAGTCTTTGGTATACTAAATATCCTGCCACAAATACTGCATTTGGCCCATGCATTGACATGAGTTTGGTTTGGAAATGTCTACAATCAGTTGTTTCTATTAATTTCTACATTTAGTCCCTTTATCCACAGCACAAATGCCTGAAGGGTAGCAAGGGCAAACATAAACACCGTAATCTCCTACACAGCCTAATAAAAAAGTCTTTTGCTATCACAGTTCTGTATAAGACAGATAGAAAGACTGGAGTAGTTTTTAGGAGCTTCTGCCCTTAACACTGCTGAGCATGCTGTGTAGGTACAACAAAAGATATTGTAGGCCCTTTGTAACATCCACTGAAGTTACTGACATTTGCCCACTCATTGCCATGGAGTTCTTTGTGCAGCTGGAACAAGACTCTGTATTTGCATAGCCAAATTTGGACTGTAGTAAATACAGTGATGGTGTTACACTCTTGGTTTCCTAACAAGGAAAAGTGTGTGTGTGTGTTTGCAACCATGAATGTTTTAACAGAATACATCTCAGTGTACTTCAGTACTATGACAGTATACAAGATAAATGGGTGCAGAATTCAGAGCCCAGGTTCTGTGCATGTAGAAGACAAGACTGTGAAAACCAATCCTTTACTCTCCAGGAGATCAAGATAGGCCCCTTTGAAGTTTCACTTATTGTAATCCTGAAGGTCCAAATATTTATTTATTCTGTTTTGGAAGGAGTTAACTTGGAATTATCATTCAATGTTGAAGATCTTACAAAGAAGCTGGAAAAAATATTGAAAACACGTTTTCCAGCATTATTGTTTTCAGAACTCACATACCTTACCATGTGCTAAATGCCACAACTTTTCACATATTTCTTTACTGTGAAATAGGATCTGAGATAGCTATAATTTTCTGCTGCCACAGATTCATTTCTTGCATGAGATCCTTTGAATGCTGCAGCTTTCTCATAACACCTAGAACTTTACATTTCAGTTGAGGCCCATTATTTTCATCAGCTAGTCAGGTGTTTTGCTGTATAGCGCATATTTTGTACCTACTGATAAGGACTTAGGATCTTTACATCTCTCTCTGCCCTGGCCTTCTGCCTCAGCATTCACAGTCTGGTTAAGATCATTCCATAATACTACCTGCAACAATTTACTTAAATATTAACCCTTTTGTATTTGCGTGTGTTTTTATTGTGTATGTTAATTAGTAGGTTTCCAGTAATTTATAAAGATCTATAAGCTATGAAGATGCATAGGTGATTTTGAAGGTATGAAATCAAACCTCATTTAACACCAGTTAAATGAATGTAAGGAAAAAATGACAGCTAGACATAAGAAACAGAAGTTCTGTGTGATTCTTTCTTACTAGCACTTTTTCACTAGCACTCAAGTGCCTTGACCATGATTATGGTCCAATTATAATAATAGTTCTAGGATATAAGTAAGTTCCTTAAAAAGCAGTCTTATTCACTTATAGTTTATAAGCTTATTCACATAGCTACTTAGTGATGCTTATGCTTTCAGAAGAGCAAATACAATGAAACAATTCTTTTAAAGAGATGCCTATGTTCATGCAGATAAACCTGTTGTAATCTTTCACTGTATAAGACTGCATTTTTGGTGGATGAAACAGATACATAATTCCCAGTGGGAGGAAAAAAAAAATAACCAGTACATGAAACCTAGTTAAGATCAATAATTCTAATCATAATTTTAATATTTTATGAAATATGGCCTACTTTTGAGCTAAAAGAGTAGGTTCACAGTTTCACTGCTGAACTAAACCTATCAGTAATTTTTTCCTTGTACACAAATGATGTTAGAAGATTCTTAGCCTTTTCAAGATTTGGGCAGGCACTGTGGCAAATGCTAAAATTCTACTGGAGGAAGTTTATATATACATTAAATAAAACTTAATTGTGTTTTTTTTCCTTAACTGACATTTGGAATCTCAGAATTTACATTTTATCTTTATCTTGTTGAAATATTTTTAAGCATAACTGGAAAAACTCATTAGTTCAAAATATCTTTGCTGCTGCAAGAGCTTCATGCAACCTCAAACACTTTAGTGTTCTTTCGCTGGGCAACGGATGTCAAATTTCAGGAGGTGAAAAGTCTGAAACACATTAAAAAGTCCTACATTTAAGAAGTATAAAGTTTAGGAATCTCTTCTTCAGCAGAAGGTTCAAAATTGGGAATTCAGAAATAATATTCCATTATTATTATTGTACCCAGGTAACATATAATATCATAGATGCTTTATAATGTTTTGGTGATGCAATGCATTTAAATTGTTGGTTAACATTGATGCCGTGAAAAGGATTTTATCAGAGATCCCATCAACAAGTCATCTTTTTTGTAACTGTATGACATCGGAGAAAGACCGTATGACAGTAATCAGAACAGTATTAGAATTATCACAAGAGTGTATTTGATGTTTACATTTTATTACTCTCTTTTCAATTGTTTTTCCAAGAATGGACTGAGTTTTGTGTGATTTCCTGGCCTCAAGACTGTCATGAGAGTCTGCAAGACTTAGATGCCAGTGTTAACAAATTGTCCGACAGAGAAAAACACACACTCTCCTGATAAGAAATTCCAAAATAAAATAATAATGGATTTGTTTCGTACATAAGTTTTGGGTTTTTTTCTTAATTTTTCTGGAGTGTTAAGGCACATTTTGTGTCAAATGACAATTTAAGCACTGAGCAATTTTAAGTGGAAACCAATGAGATACTAGCTAAATGAGAATACTATTTGTCTTGGGCAGGATGATTACAATTAATAACCAACTGATTAGAACAGAGGGTATTTAAATGTTTGGTTTGAGGTTTTACATGTAGGTGCTTTAAGGGTTACCTCATATCTTTGGGACAAAGAACTGATTCATTTTGTTACTGATTTAAGTATTAATGTCATAAAAAATAAAAAGAAATACCTAATCTATGTCATGGAAAACTTAATACTGTAGAAATTATTTTTTCTACTTACGTTATGAAGATCACCTTCTATGACAAAGTGACTTGGTTGCTGGATGAGTGAAAGGTTGTGGATGTGGTCTTCCTGGACTTCAGCAAAGCCCGTGAAACAGTTTCTCACAGCATTCTGCTACAGAAACTGTCAGCCTCTGGCCTGGACAGGTGCACACTCTCCTGGGTGGAAAACTGGTTGGATGGCTGGGCCCAGAGAGGGGTGGTAAATGGTGTTAAATCCAGCTGGAGGCCAGT
>WAAB01016237.1:123605-148972 GCA_013389865.1 Piaya cayana | reverse complement strand
CTCATTGCTCTCTACAACTACCTGAAGGGAGGTTGTGGAGAGGAGGGATCTGGCCTCTTCTCCCAAGTGACAGAGGACAGGACAAGAGGGAATGGCCTCAAGCTCTGCCAGGGGAGATTTAGGCTGGACATTAGGAAAACATTTTTCACAGAAAGGGTCATTGGGTACTGGAACAGGCTGCCCAGGGAGGTGGTTGAGTCACCTTCCCTGGAGGTGTTTAAGGCAAGGGTGGATGAGGTGCTAAGGGGCATATTCTAGTTTTTGATAGGAACAGTTGGACTCGATGATGTGGTGGTTCTCTTCCAACCTGGTGATTCTATGATTCTATGATAAAGCAGCCTACCAGCTTGCTTCTGCTTTCCTGACTCAGATAGATTTTCAGCGGTATCTCACTGCCTAAATTTTCAGACCGACACTAAAATTCATTGCCTTCTTTTCTAGATACATTCTTGTGGAAAATAAACCATTTGAGGAGTCATTGCTCATGACATGTTTTCCTTAAGAGGCTAAGGACTTCCCAGATCAAAGAGTTTCTATGGTAGTTACCTGACATCTCTAGAAACCAAGGATATTTGGATATATTAGTCTTGCTGAGCTGATGACTCTACAAGCCTGGGACACTAATATCAACTGTCTCTATGCCTCCTGTGATAATATAACCAATGTATAAGGAGAAATTTCTAAGCCCAGGACAATGACTTTTTCCTTTGAACTCAAAGGCTGTGTGTTCTTTGTCCACTAGCAGCAAAAGTGTATTAAGACACTTATAACAGAGAATGATGATGAGCCTTATATACATGCATACATTTGAGAACGTTTTTTTTTTCTGAAGAAATGTGACGAAATGAAAAGAATGATTACACATCAACCACCTAGCATTAAAAAAATATACTTAAACCCTTATCTGACTTAGTCTGTGCCAGAAGTGTATCTCCCATATACTTACACAACTGATTTGTTACTCAGTTTTGATTAATGCATATGAAAATCATTATACAGGAAAAAAAAGAATGTTCACAAAGTAAAACACTCTAAGTCTGTTAATCAACACTGATCAATAAAGTACATAATTTTTGCAGCTATTTCTTTCTTTGTCAGGAGAAGCTAATGACATAGGCATAAATCAGTATGGATCTCTAAATATGCACATTTAATAGACAATATTAAACAGAATGCATGAAACAGATGCTTGCCATGGTGTATATGAGCACTATCTTTCTTTTCATATTTGCTTTGCTGGTACCTGAAAAAAAATCAATAATTTGCAATATATTTTGAAACAAAGTTATCCATCACACAGATTTTTATTTGCTGTCCAGTACAATGTTATGACAAAGCATACTTTGTACATAAATATCTTCCTTATTAAGACTTATTACCAGCTAAACGTCTTGATTTTTAGTGTAATGGATTTCACTTCAGCCCTATAGTTCAAATAAATCAGATTTTAGTTCTAACAGCTACAGAATCTTAAGAAAAAGAAATGTGTTCTGCCACTCTAATACAAATCTCTCATTCAATCAGCTAGATTTACCAAGTACCATTGGGACATATCCCCTGGCGTTCATACATCACTGCAAGTGCTCAGAAAACAACAAATTCTAAACCACTAGTATCGCTTCAGCTTTTAATTGTACAAATTTCCATTGCCAAGAAGAGATAATCCAAGAAAGACATAAGGAAAACAATTTAAAAAATAGCCTATTTCTTCCCACACACAATGCAATGAGGAATGCGAAGACAGTGAAAATCTACTTGGATTCTGTGAGAGCATATGCTGTCACTTGGGTTAAAAACCGTATCAGACCAAAAGAATTTCTGTCTAAGAAGACATCTACCCTGATGATCACCCAAGTCAGGGTAGTGTTTGCAGCCCATACAGGCATGTCTGAACTGTTGGCTTCAAGAGTCCCATCAAATACTTGTACTTTGGGAGACACTCAGCTGATGTTTCTCTCTATACTGCTATTGATACTCAAACATTTTGAAACTAACTCAGGGTTGTTTTCAAGCTACAACCAGATATCAGTCTGCAGTAGAAGCAGAGAGGCAGCTAAAGAATGGAACATGTCTGAAAATTAAGAACAAAAGCAGCCGTTCCCAATCAATCTCAGGGCATGTCTACACTGTCAGACTGCTGCATGATGGAGAGGTACTGAAAATAACAGAGGTTCTGGATTAAGAGCAGTAACAGCATGTGACAGGATCTACATAGAAGCTAGCCGCTTAGTAATGCATCATTTAATTCATACTTATAATATAATCTTAACTGGATTTTTCTGTGGATGATAAATCAGGAAGAAATTCTCTGGTGAGGGGACTTTTAATATCTTCAACAAGCCAACGTCTGAAGTAAAAAGCTCTTGGGAAAGGAAGAATCTGAATAGGGGTAAATTTGGGCCAAGAATATGCTAGGCCCTGGCACCATAAGACTACTCCGGACTCTCTACAGTGGAAGAAGTTTGAAAAAGTTTTGCAAAGCAGGCTTTATGGGGAAGTGAGATGAAAAAACAAACGGGTATTAAAGAGAAAAGGGAATATCACACATCTTTTCACGAACTACTATGGGTTTTGTATCTTCCCCTCCATTATCTCTGTGGTGACAGTGTCACTCAGGTCCACAGAACAGTAACTTGATGACATTAATATTGTAGTGACAGCTTCCCAGGGGTCTTTATCTAGCTGGCTCCAGCAAAAGTTTCCATTGGAGGGCTGTCTTTTGGCATTTCAAAAACTTAGAGCTGCTTTGAGTTTACAGTTCAAAATGGTTTAAGTATTTCAAAGGCAGTTCATTAATTAGAATTATTTAGTTGCATCCTGTAAGCTGAAGGGGTATTGCTTCTGGAGTGTTCTTCCTCTGAAACTCTGGAAGTCCAGTCATAATACCAGTGAAGTCAGGGCTTTCGTGAAGTCCTGACAGCCATAGAATCATAGAGTGGTTTGGGTTGGAATGGACCTTAAACATCATCTAGTTCCAACCCTCCTGCCATGGGCAGAGACTCCTCCCACAAGATCAGGCTGCTCAAGGCCCCATCTACCCTGGCCTTGAACACTTCTAGGGATGAGGGAGCCACAACTTCCCCAGGCAACCTGTTCCAGTGTCTCACCACACTCATTATAAAGAATATCCTCCTAATGTCCAATCTAAATATTCCCCTCTCCATTTCATAGCCATTGCCCCTAGTCCTATGACTATATGCCTTTGTAAAAAAGTCTCTCCCCAGCTTTCTTGTATGCCCTCCTCAGGTATTGAAAAGCCATTATAAGGTCTCCTCAGAGAGGTCTCTTCTCCAGGCTGAACAATCCCAGCTTTCTCATCCTGTCTTCGCTGGGGTTGTTTAGCCTGGAGAAGAGGAGGCTGAGAGGAGACCTTATTGCTGTCTACAACTACCTGAGGGAGGTTGTGGAGAGGAGGGAGCTGGCCTCTTCTCCCAAGTGGCAGGTGACAGGACGAGGGGGAATGGCCTCAAGCTCCGCCAGGGGAGATTTAGGGTAGAGATTAGGAGGAAGTTTTTTACGGAAAGGGTCGTTAGGCATTGGAATATGCTGCCCAGGGAGGTGCTGATTCGCCTTCCCTGGAGGTGTTTAAGTCACGAGTAGACGAGGTCCTGAGGGACATGGTTTAGTGTTTGATGGGAATGGTTGGACTTGATGATCCAATGGGTCCCTTCCAACCCTGTGATTCTGTGATTCTGTTATGTTGAGGATTACAGAAATGAACAGGTAGGGTTTCACAAGAGTAGAGTAGAGGGGCAGAATCACTTCCCTTGACTTCTGGCTACACTTCTTTTGATGCTGGCCAGGATATGGTTGGTCTTCAGGGCTGTGGGTGTGATTCACTGACTCATGTCAAGCTTCTCATTCGTGAGCACTCCCAAGTCCTTCTCTGCCGGGGAGCTCTTGATCATGGCATCCCCCATTCTGTATTGAAACCACAGATTGCCCCAACCCAGATAATCAGTGCAGGCAGGTGGGAAATTGTTTCAACTAGTTTCTGAACTGTTGATAAATCTTACTGGTACTCCAAGATCAGTGCAGATTCTGGGCAGAGAGAGCAAAGAGAAAACTGAAAATTTTCAAGGCTATTTCCAGCAAAATAATGACAAATAATTTCACTTTAAAGAATGAAGAAACCAGCCCAAGGCTTGTATTTTGAGGATTTTATTTTTGTAACATTTAAGGGGTGAATGCACAATTGTATTTCTTCTTTAAAAACACAGTAACTCATGTATTTTGTCCTCCAAGGCTTCATTAACTTCCAGCAGAGTCACTATCCCCTTGCTGATGATCTTTATCAGAAAATATTACAAAATTCCTCTGGTCAGAAAGTGCTATCAGATGTCAAGTGGCCGAAAAGTGTCAGGAGGATGTTCAAACAGTCACAAGTCAGCAGATATTTTAAAAGATTTTCATGCTTCTTGTCCAAACATACTTGCGAAGATCAATTGGAGAAGAGAAAATTCTGACCTATCAGCTGCAAAGTCTTACTCGAATCAGTGTCATGGGACAACACACATATTTAAGACCATTCATGCACACGTGCTTAGAAGCTTAAAGACACCAACTACAAAGTTCTAGAGGGATTGTTTAGCCTTACCTACCTCAATGTGAATCCTCTGGATGAACTGCTACAAAAGTATGGCATGAAAAGTAGGTTAGGAACTTAAAAGCTTGATGTTTAATCCATTACTTCAGCTAACAGATTCTCACAGATGTCTCACTTTATTTATGTTTCCAAGTAACTTTATATATGGCAAACCATTTGCACTCTGAGGGATTTAAGTACTTGTAACAGTGAATCCAGAAGGAGAAATCATACTTCGAGGATGTCATTGAAGTAATCTTGAGGTAATCTCATCGAAAGAGAAAGACAGCAAAAAGAAATTGCAAATGATACTTTAGGCTACTGTTTCTTCTGTCTCATTAGGTTCACTCAGCTAGATCTGTCTGCATCAGTAGTTTGCCTTTGCCTGCAAGACTTTACCCTCTTACTGGGTCTGCTGCAGCCCACAACTGCTGCTTAAAAACTTCCCTACTGTCACTCCTTCTTCTGGAGACATAAAAAAATTGACCAATTATTTATTAGTTTAGCTGCTTTTAGGAGATTCTGTTGAATTACATTCTTCAACTCACCTAAGAGAAATACACAACCTATTTCTCTGAAAACTGAGCTAGTTTTGGTTTTGTTGCTATTTTTGCAACATGTGCAGGTAGAGGTTGGCTGGAATATGACAGAACTGGCGATCTGAGCATTCCTATGATATAGTCTTGTTTTCCTCAATGTGTTTTCTAAAACACTGGAAGCATGTTGGGACTGTTAGTCAATGGTTTTTATGAATGGATGAATTCTGCTATGATCTAGCAATCCTTAAATGTTACATCTTTGTAAACACCTGTGCTATAATTTTATAACATTCAGTCAACTTGAACTTATGGTCTGGCCAATTATTTCAATTATGTCAATTATTTTCCCCTCAGAGTAGGGGGAAAAAACCCAACCTAGAGATTGTTCATGGAGAAGATTTTAATGTATCAAGACATTGTATATTTTACTCTACCTTGTTCTTTTGCAGACACTAGTGTCGTCTATAGCTTTTATTACCTGATAAACTGGAATACAGTGTGTCACTCCCAAAGCCTTGTGTGAAGCCACCCATGAAATCAGGGTGGCACGGCAGAACACTAGACTCTACAGAGCTAAGAGCATTGCCTTACAAAAACAGGACATTTAACAAACCCACCACAGAGGAGCCCAACATAAAACTGTCTATGAAACTATCAGATACTCAGCTATGACCAGAGTCATTGCCTCATCTTTACAGGCATTACTAGAGAACCACCCAAATGATGAACAGCCCAGCTACAGCTCTCACCAGTTGCTAGCCCTTTGGCCTTTCTGACACTACTTCTTTTTCACTCCGGAGTCTTTCCTCTGATACTACCAGCAAAACCTCAAGATGAGGGCTGCCAACAGATCCAGATCTCCCAGATATAAGCCACAGGCAGAGACTGGAATCATCCTGCCAGGCACTGTGCCCTTGCTGCAATAGCAGGAGCAACTGAACTTTTTCTTCCAGCTTTTTCAGAAATAGGCGTAGCAGCTTTATAGGGACACTGGGTCTACTGCCTACCCTGTGTCACTGTGAAAAGTTATATGCAAAGACAGGAGAAACAGCTAACAATCAGCTAGAAAGTGAGTTCTGGAGAAGAGCAGAGTACAGGAAACACATATTCCTTCTAAAGGAAGGGTAGACACACAAATATTTTGCCCAAAGGTTACAACATCTACTCAACATAATTCTTATATTCTCAGAATTCTCAAATTTAACATTTTTTTGTCTGATAATCTCAGGGGCTAAATACGTAAAAGGCAGTGACTATTCTGCTGGCTGCAGTTCTGGCAATGAAATACCTTTGTTTGAAGGATCTATTCTCTTTCCTGATCCTTCTGTTCTTTTAATGGACATAATTAGGCCACTTGCAAGCTAGGTATCTATCGCCTTCCACCCCCATCCCCAGTTTCTCAGTCTTCATGCCTCATCATTGAGCTACCTTGGTAGAGAAAAAGAAGAAGCAGGAGGGAAGTAGAGTTATTCAGTCACACGTTATGGGTTTACTCTTCTTGGCAGAAGCACAAAATTTCTTTTTTTTCTCTGAAAAATATCAGAAAAAATCCTTAAAACACTTAGTAATGATTGAGATGGTCATAATGGAAATTTCCACATGCTGTGAAATACTGTCAAAATTACTGCTAGTATGAGAACAGGTCTGGGACAGCTCAAGAGCTTGAGACTGGAAAGGAAGTTTGAGCAAAGGAGCAAAGGCCAAGGCTGGTATTCCTTGAGGAGAGTTTGCTGGACTGCTGGACATACAGGCTTAATAGCAACTTGAAAGTTAAGCTGGACAGTTAAAGAAGCATGAAGATTTTCTGAGAATTTTGTTGGTTACTGTCAGGAGCTGTTGGCACTTCAGCAGATTTCATTTGGTGCTTATCTACCTTTGGCATAGATGGTCTAAGCATGACTTTATTTCAGGTCACTGATGAGATACTCCATAGCAATCAAAGAATCATAGAATAGTTAGAGTTGGAAGGGACCTTAAAGATTATGCAGTTCCAACCCCCCTGCCATGGGCAGGGACACCTCCCACTAGATCAGGCTGCCCAAGGCCCCATTCAACCTGGCCTTGAACACCTCCAGGGATGGGGAAACCACAGCTTCCCTGGGCAACCTGTGCCAGTGCCTCATCACTCTCATAGTGAAGATGATGTTACATGTGTATATTTTGCGTGTGGACTGTCCAGGAAAATATAATTCCTTTATCATGTCCTACCTGTTGTCTATCCTTGGAGCCATCTGAAGAGTAGTGGGAGAGGCTGATGACCAAGAGCTTTGAGTCTGGTCTCGGTCAGTCTGCTGATGCTGAGAATGTGTCACAGACCTTTCCTGTGTCACTGCCTGGGTCGCGCATGACCAGGAACAACGTTGTTGAATTGGAAAGGTCCTACAAGTTCCCTAAGGAATGGGATCAATGTGTAGTGTCAAAAGGGGCTGTAGGTTTGCAGTGTGGGTATGGATGCAAACTGGGGTTCCTCTACTAGAAATCTTCATAGAAACACAGTCACAGATCAATATACATGTATCCATACTTCTTCCTATATCCTGTATTGCACAGTGAATGTTCTTACTTGCAATACATGACACTTTCTGAATGACTGGATGGTGTAAGCACCTTAGGAACATTTGTCCAGTGATGAGATTTTTGGTCATTTTCCAAATGTGAATGAAACTCAAACTCTGGCAATTTGGCCATTGTTAATTTGCCATTATTGATTACAAGAGTTTGTAAAGGCAATACAAACAATTAAGATAATGATAGTCAGTGATGGACAATGCTGCCAATAGGGATAATGTTTAACAGCTAAATGCAATTCAGGTCTGTCAGGTAGTCAGTTATAATGTCAATTATAACAGTTTCAAAATGTCAAATGTAAGTAAAGAAAACCCAAGCAGAACAGTTATCATTCCTGAAAACTGCATGGCATTTTTAAGGAGAGTTATTGCCTTTTAAAATTTCAGCAGCATTAATGTACAGAACAGCTGCTCAGTCACAAAGTGTGCTGGTTTGTGAATTTTCTTGACAGTTTTGAACTGTGGAGGTGTTTATCTGTCTAGCTGGGGCATATCATAAAAAGTATTCTTCCAGTTAGTTGTTAAATGCAGTATTTTGGAAGCATGATATGAAAGTGAACTCACTAGAAGTAATCACCATCTGTATTTTCCCTCTACCTAAACAGAAGAAAAAAATCCTTTCATGTTGCAATCAAAATAATTTCTTCATTTTACATAGCAGTAATGGATCCCTCTTGCTCTTCAGTTTACTCCTCTGGAAGCTATTGCGTTGCACAGAACAGAATCTACCCAAAACCAAAATACTAATTCACTTTATATGAAATGGCTTTTTATGAAAGTGATGCAAAGGTAACTTGCAAGTACTTTGACACAAAGCAGACAAACACAACACATAGCTGATAAATCATCCAAAGTTCAGACAGAGCTGGAAATAGCTGTTGCCAATACTGTGCTGTTTTTTGCAGAATACTGCCATTTTCTGTAGCCAGTTCACAAAAGTGGGTGAGAGAAGAATGGAATTATTATCTATGGGATTTATTTAGTAATGAAATGAGTCCTTGCTTGTTGAAAATTGTCAGCTGAAAGCTGCAAAGAAGGTGTGATTAAATGGACAATTTTCTTCCTATTAACATAAATGCTTTGCTTCTAAGGAGCATGTGAAGATCAAAGCACTTTACAAAGAGAAGATTGTTTCTGATGAGAACTGGGTCTTTTAAAGGTCTAAGAAGAAAACAGGTGGCTGAATTAGGATTTGCACTGAAGTTCAGTATCTTAGTCAAGAATAACAGTGTCTTGGTTCAGAAAACTGTAGCTTTACATGCTTTTCTTTTTACAGTTTCTAAGTTCCCAAGCACCCCACTCTTGTCAGAGGCAAACAGCTCAGTGCTTATCTTATACCCAGGCTTCTCTGGTTTTGATCCTGACTCCTCATCTAGCTGTTTATCTTGAGAAGTTCATTGCAGCAGGTGAGATGTTTAAACTACCATTTTCTGGTTTTAATCCATGCCTACACTTTTCACATGCTGTAAGATTCAGCCCCTAAACAGGTGTGGAGGTTCTGGGTCATACCTCCTTTTGTTGTAAAAGATTAAACCTTTGTTCAACATTGCCCTGAGGAAAATGGTACTCATGCAATGGTCCATTCTAAGCATACAGTTCTCAAGGGGTATTTAAGTTTAGGTTCAGTGCAGAAAGGATTTCAGAATTTGTTGGCTGAGAAAAAAAGGGTGAGAATACTTCTCTTATATAGCCTTCAGCTTAGAGTATGTAGCTAGGTTAGAAGGAAGGAGTTTTACTTGAGGACTACTTATGGAGTTCCCCCAGTTCCAGGGTCTTCCTCTAACTACTAATTTAACTACTAGGTGTCCTGCTAGTTTTCCAGGTTCAGGAGCTGTGTCCCAGCAAAAAGGGAGTCAGGCATTAACACCAGGGAGCCTGAATGGATGACAAAGGCTGTCCTGGACAAACTTAAATACAAAAAGGAAGCTGACAGACTGTGGAAGCAAAGGCAGGTAGCCTGGGAGGAATACTGAGAAATTTTCTGAGGAGCCAGAGATCAGGTTAGGGAAGCTAAAGCCCTGGTAGAAGTCAATCTGGCCAGGGACATAAAGAATAAGAAAAGCATCTATAGGTAGGTTAGTGATAAAAGGAAGGCTATGGGGCATGTGGGCCTTCTCCTGAAGGAAACAGGAAACCCAGTTGCCCAGGATATGAAGAAGGCTGAGGTACTCAACATTTTTCTGCTTCAGGCTTCATCAGCAAGGCCTCAAGACACATTGCTCAAGTCACATAAGGCATAGGCAGAGTTTGATAGATCAAAGAATCACACACCATAAGAGAGGATGAGGTTCCAGACTGCGTAAGGAATCTGAAGGTACATAAGACCATGGGACCTGATAAGATGCATCTGTGGGTCCTGAGGGAACTGGTGCATGAGGTTTCTAAGCCATCATCTATCATATTTGAGTTGTGACAGTCTGGTGAAGTTCCCACTAACTAGAAAAGGGGAACATAACTCCCATTTTTTTAAAACAGAGAAAAGGAAGACTCAAGGAACTATAGGCCGGTCAGTCTCACCTCTCTGCCCAGCAAGATCATGGAGCAGACCCTCTTAGAAACTCTGCTGAGGCAAATGGAAAATAAGGAAGTGATTGATGACAGACAACATGGATTCACTAAGGGTAAATCATGCCTGATGAATGTGATGGCCTTCTACAGCGGTGCTGCATTATTGGTGGATAAGGGAAGAGTAACTGATATCAACCTCCTGGACTTGTGCAACATATTCAACGCTGTCCCACATAACATCCTTGTCTCTAAATGGGAAATATGGATTTGATGGATGGACTACTCAGTTGATAAGGAATTGGCCAGACAGTCGCACTTGAAGAGTTGTGGCAAATGGCTCCATGTCCAAGTGAAGACCAATGACTACTGGTGTAACACAAGGGTCAGTATCAGTATCATTTAATATCTTTGCTGGAGACACAGAGAGTGGGATGGAGTACACCCTTGGCAAGTTTGCTGATGACATCAATCTCCATGGTGTTGTTTAGATGCTGGAGGGAAGGGATGCCAGAGGTACCTTGACAGGCTTGAGAGGTGGGCCTGTGTGAACCTCACAAAGTTCAACAAGGCCAAGTGCAAGGTCCTCCACTTGGGTCAGAGCAGTCCCAAGGACAAATATAGGCTGAGCAGAGAATGGATTGAGAGTAAGCCTGAAGTGGAAGAGCCGGGGGTTTTGATGGATGAGAAGTTCAACATCAGCTGGCAATGTGCACTTGCAGTCCAGAAAGCCAACCATATTCTGGGCTGCATCATAGCAAGTATGACCAGTAGGTTGAGGGAAGTGATTCTCAGCCTTTCCTCTGCCCTTGTGAGACCTAACTTGGAAATTGCATTCAGTTCTGGAGTCCTCAGCACAGGAAGGACAGGGATCTGTTAAAGAGAGTCCAGAGGAGGACCACAAAGATGATCTGAGGAGGGGAAGCAGGTACTCCAGGCTCCAGAGCAAAGACTCCCCTGCAACCTGAGGTGAAGACCATTCTGAGGCAGGTTATTCTCCTTCAGCCTATGGATGTTAATGGTGGAGCAGACGCCCACCTGCATCCTGTGGAGAAACTCACCCTGGAGCAGGTGAACGTGTCTGAAGAATGCTGTGAATTCATGGAAAGCCTGCCTGGAGTAGGATCGTAGCAGGACCTGTGATCCCATGGAGAGAGGAGACCATGTTGGAGCAGGTTTGCTGGCGGAACTTGTGACTCCATGGGGGATCCATGCTGGAACAGGTCACGAAGAACTGTAGTCTGTGGTAAGGACCTACATTAAAGAAGTTTGTGGAAAACATTCTTCTGTGGGAAGGACCCCATGCTAGAGCAGGGAAAGCATGTGAAGATCCTTCCCCCTGAGGGGGAAGTGGCAGAAACAATGCATGAAATGCTGTGCAAAACCCCATCCCCTTTCTCTTGAGCTACTGTGGGGTGGAGGTAAAGAAAATTGGGAGTGAAGTTAAACTCAGAAGGAGTGGGGAAAAGTGTTTTAAAGATTTTGTTTAATTCCTCATTATCCTACTCTATTTTGATTGGTAATAAATCAAATTAATTTCCCCGAGGCAAATCCATTTTGCCTGTGACAGTAATTGGTGAATGACCTCCCTTGTCGTTATCTTGACCCATAAGCCTTTCATCGTATTTTCTCTCCACTGTCCAGTTGTAGAAGGGGACTGATAGAGTAGCTTAGTGGTCACCTGGTGTTCAACCATGGTCAATCCACCACAATAAGTAAAGAGGAAAAAGCATTTATCTGCAAAATATGTTAAAAAGGGTAGAGAATTCTCCTGTGAAGT
Organism: Piaya cayana; assembly: GCA_013389865.1. Lineage (NCBI taxonomy): Eukaryota > Metazoa > Chordata > Aves > Cuculiformes > Coccyzidae > Piaya > Piaya cayana. The sequence continues at coordinate 136,996 of WAAB01016237.1, read as the reverse complement.
ATTGGAAACTCCTTGTTAAGTGTTTTGACTGATACAGTCTTTGGCCTTTTATGGAAAGAAAGGAATAGCATATAATCTAAACTTTGAAGGTCTCTGTGGAACCCAGCACTCTAAAAAGCTGATGACTTCATGATATATAGCCAACTGAAGTTCACGTGCATTTCTGTTTTTCCAGTCAGAATGGTGGAACTGACTAACATTTCCAATGCCAATTACCTTAATACTGGCTATCACAATGTACCTTTTTTTCTGACTGTTTTTGTTTTCATTGAACTATTACAGTACCTCTGGGTGTCCAACTAGGAGAGCACAAAGACATCCATACATGCAAATATTTGTTTAATTACAACTGTTTTGAAGAATTTTATTTGCCTATTAATTGCCAGGATCTCAGGTACTACAGTATAAACCATATGTGGGAATCCAAAAACTATCCAGTTACTCTATTGGCAGATGAAATGAAAATTTAATATCTGGGGGGGAGTATTTTGAGTGATTTCTCCCATTCCTTATATTGACCCACAAGCCTGCGATGTTATATATGCATATGTATCTGTATCTGTATCTGTATCTATATCTATATCTATATATCTGCAGGTGTCAAGGAGCTGAAGAAGTTAATATGTTTTGTCATTCTAATGTTCTCGTCTGAATCAACAATCTACCCAGCTGAACATTTTCATAACTTGACTGCAGACTTTATCTAGCAATACTTGAATCAAACTTTGCTACTTTTGGATTAATTCAGTCCAGAAGCCTTTTTTTTTCCTGCTTATGAGCCTTTGGTTCTGAATTTAGTCCTCTTGTGTAAACAAATTCATTGATATTATCTTGGCTTCCAGTGGATGCTTACCCACAGTGCAAAACTTGGCATCATGACATATGATTGGCAGCTTGATGAAGAGAAAACCAGAGCAGGAACAAAAGGAGTGTTGGAAGGTCAGGATTTGCACTGGCTGAGCTGTGTTGGAGAGCTTGTACAGCATATTTGCATAATTTGCTGTGGAAATTACTCAGTTCTCACAAATATTTTGAAAAAAAGAAAAGGTTCTCTGGATATTAGTGGATTTACAGGAAATATTCACTGATCTCATGCTTTGAGATTTAGATTGTTCACAAAACACTGGTTGAAAAAAGGGATTTTACTCATTAAACCCAACAAATGGATTTTGAATAAAAAAAAGTAAAGGCTTTTTGTTCCCATTGTGTAAAATCAGGGTAAACAGGACATATTTCCAACCACAAATTATATTATATGCAATCCTATTATAAAATCAGAACTTCTTTTCAATAATTATTTCATTAAAAGATGAATAAAAAGTTAAAACTCAGACAGAATGAAAAATATGTAGAACAGGAGAGTGGGAAAGCTAGCTTACAGCTTTTTGCTTCCACAGAGATTGCTTCTGGAAACTAAGATAAATATTTTAAAACTAGCACTGTGCATACTTCAAGAATTAATCCGGGCACAACTGATACAGGGGATCATGAGTGACAGGGAAGAAGCAATCAATACATTGAGGAACATGTTGCTATGAGATGCATTGAAAGGCAAAGCACAAATTAGCTCAAAATAAGGCAGAGTAAGTGACAGGAGTGAAGGATATTAAATACCACGGTCTGGATGCAAAATCCAGCTCAGGAAGTTCTTCAATGAGTGATTACTCAGAGGTCTAACAGCAGTCATGGGGAATGCCTTTGTTTCCTGTTTCTAATAAATTTCCCCTAATCATTTGTTCCTGCCCACTATGAAAGAAAGGATACTAGACTATATGGATCTTTAATGTGACTTAGTTTGACAGTTCTTACATTTTCTGTAGCCTTTTACCCTGAAACCGAGGAGCCTCCAAGTTCAGCTAATTTTGATTTCTTACTAGTTTGTGAATGTGTCTGCAGATAATTGTTCAAGTCACATGCACCATAATGTATTCATATATTCAAGGCAATGTACTCTGCTTATTTTGAGGTGATGGGAAAATTATACTTCCTCAAAAGAGCAGAATGAATAGCAGGGAAAATGATTTCTAACTCAAGGAGGATTTTCGAATTATTTTGATATATTTTGCCATCATCTATCCCCAGCTCTGAATTCTAATCCACAAGAAAAGGAGCTAAAACTTCTAAGTGTGTAAAATGATTCTAACCTGTCCAAACAAGGGGTGGCTCTAAGCCAAATGAAGCACAATCCCAAAGTTTGTTCTGCAGCAGAACTTGGAAAGCATGGAACAACCACTATGTTGGTAGTGGGACAGAAGGAGCAATACAGGGAAGATTATGGGCATTGTTTCAGTCTCGGTGATAATACGTTTTTTAAACTTTCCTCTACAGTTATGTAACCTCTCCTCTTCATTTCAGCAGGCTCAGTCTCTTTTTCCCCTCCACCACCCCCCACCTCCCCCTACCCCGGGGTTTCTGTTTCTCCATATGTATTTACAAATGCAACTTGGTATTTCAACTCTCTTTTTAGGAGAAAAAGTGAACTAGCTTCTACACAGATATTTGTTTGGGAAAACCTTTTAGACCATTCAACTTTTGAAATCTGGTCTTTATGACAGAATGACCAAAGAAAACAATTATGAGGTATTATGAAATAACATGTAGGACATTAGAGAAAAGAAAAGTTGAAACTACACCAAAGACACTGAATTGGAAACTATGTGTGCCTTAGAGTCAGTAACAGAGAGCACTCCACAGCTGCCAATTTACTAAGGATTGTGACATTGTTTCTGTGAAACTTTTTTTCCAAGGCTGGAATCTTTTACCTTCTTCTACAGCTTTGAAAGTAGCTTGCCCAGATGATCCTAGCAGGCATTTTTCACCTAATCAATCCTCAAGCACTAGGGTAGCCATGGCAATTAATGGTACATTGGTCTCTCCTCATTTTGCCTGAGAAATACACTTCTCTAATCTTCCAAGGACTGAAAAATAACTTTTGTCTACCCAAAATCTGATTCCAAGTAGAGCTAAGTAATGGGAATGTTAATGGTTTCTGAACATACAAACTCTGATTTGTGGTACTCGCCCCTTGTGCCGCTATGTTTCGGGGAAGAATCAGAACAAGCTTTTTGTTTGTTTATTCTCAAACACAGGTACTATACACAAGAAAAAGCAAAAGTTCTTGTTATGGGGTGGGTAAGAAAGAAATAGAGCTCCGGGGCACCTGAGGTGTCAGTAGATGAAAGCCTTCTGTTTATTGTGTAGATGGAGTATAGTTCTGACTACTTGACCTTTTGGATTTTAGACCTGAGAGTCTGATAAACAGTCATCACAAGGAGAAAGTACCTCTGAAAGCACATGGTGAAAAACACTAGTGAGGCACAATATATTTATTTAATCATCATGACTTATATTGGATATCTGTGTTGGAAACCATAGCTTGAAAAAATTCCAGGAGTAGAGAAGTATATTTATTTAGATTATTTATATATGCCAGAGGTTCACTGCAGTCATGAGATTCTTCTGTGGGAGTAGAAAGACAAATTATAAATTAGATTTTCTAACCCTGTCACTCTGAAATATTGTAATCCACCTTTTAGCTCTTAGTAAAAGGCTTTAGAATAGGGAAACAATGCAGACATGGCATCCTCTGAAGATGGCAGTGTGCTATATTATGTAATGTCATGGGAAGGCTGCCTATCAGAAAAATTTGTATAAACTCTGACTACTACTGATATACAAAGTATAGAAATTAAATTTTAAAAAAATGTTTAATTTGAGGGACCATTGTGGTTTTGTGTGATTTGGAAATTTGCCTGTATTTTTATCCTGAATTTTTCTGTAAGTGTTGTTAACAGTTTGAAGCATAAATACCCCCCTAATTTCCTGAGACTACAGATCCATTTTCAAATAAAAATGCATCTAATTTTTAGCAAAAATTATCCCCATTGTGGACAAAAAATAACCCTGGCAACTGAACATTTGCCAATTTACATAATCCTATAGTAATAACATGATAATAAAACTCAGAAAGTTTGCATATCATAGAACATCACATGATACATTTTGCAAGACAAACTTCACAGAGGAATTATTGTACAGTTTTACTCATTACTTTATGTATAAGAGCTGTAAACCAGACATGGTGTAGACTATGTAAGATACACCACAACATGTAGACTGCTCCCACTGGCTCATTTTATACATTCAAAAATCCAACAAGGCAGGTGATCACCTGTTGATTCTTTACAAAGACTCTAATTCAAAATACTATACTTCACTTATGTATGTACTTAGGATCAGAATGAAATTTGTATTTGCAGCTGCTATTATTCCCTCCCTAGTAACCCCAAACTGAATCTATTCCACATTAAAATGATTTTTTCATGTCATTTATCAGTACAGAGGTTTATGTCCCAGAATTTTTTCTTCAATGCCATTTCTGTATGTACCATATAAAGAACCACGTGACTCACAAAGTATAATTAGCATTTTGTAGTGCTGTATTGCAAATATGCTTTGTTCTCATGGGTTTAATTTTATACATAGTAGAAACACTTTTTAAAACTTTCTTTGAGGCGACTACAGTGATGAAGCAAGAGATTTCATGTTACTTGTGGAATGCTTTTTGCATCTTTTAAACAATGGTGACATGCATTACTGGAAGAGTTGCCGTTTACAGTTGTAATTGATTTGCATGGCTGCCATGATGTAACATGTAAAATCACGACAGCGGGTAAGTATGGGAACAGGCAAGTCACCACTGTGCTTAATGTTGGATTGTTCATTCATCATATTTTAGACTTTAAGTTGCACTTGTCAGTTGGGATCATAGGCTGTCTGATCCATCAACTGCCCCCAACCCTTTCACTTTATAGAAGATGATGGCTTAGCTGCAGTGCAATGAATTTACTGGAGGACATTCTTACCCTTCAAGGTTACGAAGACTGCATGAAACTCTTCCTTGCTTATTCTCGTTGAAGGTTAAAGGAAAGAGAAGTTTCAGTTATTTAAAATACCTTTAAAATAGAAGTGAGTGTGGATCACTGGCAATGTTGCTGCTGACATGTCAGTCACTCCAAGAAGTTTTCTGCCTTGTTCCAAAAATCACCTTATTTCCCACACATTCTTGAATACCCAGACTGATTTTTCACTTCTCTGTACTAAGTCAGACTGATCTAGTTTTTCCTAAATATGCAGTCTTAATCCATGTGACTATACATAAATCCATGTGGTACATTAAATATCATTCTGGCATTTTAGCAAGAGACAGCAAGATCATTCTATGAAGGATGAAAGTGTCTCTAGCTCATTCCATATTTTGGGATGCCCATGTAAGGCGGATTAAAGATGTGAAGTATTTATCTTCATCTTCTCTAACTCTATGGTTTCTTACCACGAGATCAGGGAAGTTCCTAGCCAGAATTTAGGCACTCCCCATAATTTGGCAGGAAAATATGGAAGAAGACTGATGAGTATCATGAAACATTCTGTTCAAGCAATTCTATTTAAATATAAAAATTTTCTGAAGGAGTAACAGGAAGAATAATTAACATAAAGTGATCCAAGCAGTGCTGTAATGTTTATGAGTTATTTATGCCTTTAACTAATGCTTTAGACAGCTCCCATGTCTTGTGGTGATGAATTTACCAGAAATAAATGCATAGATAATGCAGCTTCAGCCAAGCACATTTTCGTTTCCAGAGAGCACTGACTTTCATTCACCTCTAAGCTCCACATTCACCTGCTTGTTCAAGTTTCTGCACAGCAGCTGAAATTCACTGACGTGATTCCCAAGCTGGGTGTTTGATGACAGTTCAGCCACCTCTCCACTGACCAGAGAATCCACTGAGAAACCTTCCCACAGCCCACAGCCCTGCGCATGGGAAGGAGTATCTGCTGGGAACAGCAGGGGATGCCATAGGCCCTGGGTGCCCTACCTTACTGCAGCTTGGGCTTGGCACTGGCCTGCACTTGACAGGTCGTGCCTTAGGCATGCAACCACTCTGGCTGCACACAAAAGACATACCTTAGAATCATAGAATCATAGAGTCACCAGGTTGGAAGAGACCCACTGGATTGTTGAGTCCAACCATTCCTATCAATCCCTACACCATGCCCCTCAGCACCTCGTCCACCTGTGGCTTAAACACCTCCAGGGAAGGTGACTCAACCACCTCCCTGGGCAGCCTGTTCCAGTGTCCAATGACCCTTTCCATGAAAATTTTTTTCCTAACATATAGCTTAAACCTTCCCTGATGAAGCTTGAAGCCATTCCCCCTCGTCCTGTCACCTGACAATTTCTCAACCCGCCATTCTGGAGGCAGCCGGGGGAGAAAAAACAGGAAGGTAAGTTTACGTAGGCTTAGGCTAACCTGTTGTTTTCTCCTCTGGAACTTAATCTTTATGGATTATATGATACAATCCAATAACCTCTGCTTTGCATTTGTGGAACACTCAAGTTTTGATGTCTCTTTCAACTGCTTAACTCCTCACATCACAGATGAAACCTGAGCACCCCTTTCTGGGAGGAGAACAGGGGAGTATCAGAGCTGACTTAGAGGTGACCAAGGCAGGAGGAAAAGGCAGTGGATGGTGGCTTAATTTCCTAGCAATGGAAGGTTTTTCTGCTGAAAAACTATGCGCAAAAATAGAAATGGGAAGAAATACTAAGAGATATGCATTCCCACTTTGATAATTCAAGCTTACTTTGCTTTTGTCTTGCTCTGTGTCTGCTTATAAACAGAAAGAAATGCAGGACATAGATTTTTTTTCTTCATCTAAGCCTAATAGCTCTAATGTAGATAAATGACAAATGAGTTGATGATGGCATCCTTACAGTAAAAATCCAGAAGCACAGAGATAAAACACAAAATATCCTTCAGCAGAGGATTCAAGGAAAGGAGGAAAAGTGCTACTAATAATGAAATTTCTGTTTGTTATGAAAGAAAGAAAAGATTTTATTCTGTTTGTTTCAATTTATTAAAAAAATTTCCACAATTACACAGAATGCTTAAAAAATTGGTACAAAATACTAAAAGTAAAAGCAAATTATTAATTACTGCTGACTCATTAAACAGAGTTGCTTTGTGCTTGAGGACATTATTAGTGCAATACTAAGCTCCCCACATTCTACAAATTCAAACCTCCATAAAAAAAAATAAAGTTGAACTGTGCAGCATACTTGACAGATGTAAGAAATCAAAAGATCTGGACCAGAAGCAAATTCCAGAATTGAGGACATCAAATGGAATTTCCTTTTCTGGCCTCCTGTGACAGAACTGTACAATTCACAAAAATAAATATGATCACACGCATAAGCAGATTTCAGAATTAATGTGTCTGTGAAATTTAAAATCATCACTCTAAACAGCAACTAGAAAAATGAGTGGCATCCAACACAGAACAGGTAATTTTTTTTAAATACACATGATGGGAAATACAGCCTGCAGCTTCCGGATGACAGCAAGAGTTAACTACATGTAAAATACATTACAATAAGTAATTTATATGGTGACCAAGATATTGTGTAGTAAATATCTCAAAGAATGAGGTGTAGTTATATCACCCAACACAAACAAAAAAAGCTTCTAAGTGAAATGGCTGTGATAGCTGAGCTTTCAGGAAAAACTAGGGTCTTAATAGAAACTCTACAGTTACCTGGAACTTGTTAGTAGAAAAGTATATCTATGGAAACCAAAAGATATATAAAAACTGTGACAGTTATCTCTAACCCCTTTTCAGGTGCCTTTATTTGAATAAATTCACATTAACACCTGAAAAGTAACAATATAAGGTGTAGTGTAACAGGGCAATGAGACTATCAAGGGGTACCCTGCTTGCTCTAAGGAGCAATTGTTAAATTGTTGCAATATTAAGTTCATGTTTGTCTTCGTTTGAAATGATAGAAAAAACTCAAGAGTGCTAAGAGAGTTTCAATTCATGGGTAAAGTCTTTCCTTAAGAGTTCTGAGATGATTAAACAATTTAGACCCTCCAGTGCAGGAAAAACACAATGTATAATGGATTAAATGGATAAGTATATGGATATCCAGTTTGACTACATTGTGTTACAAATTTGTCTGCCTTTTCTACAAATGTTGCTGAAAGGATCAGGTTATTTTTCAAACTATTTGATAGCCAAAGTTATTCACTGAACTTTTTAATTAGACTTCTTCAAAATTTTCTCTGCCCCACTGCATTGTTTAACTGATACTGATTCCAAAAGTTAAAAAAAAAAAATTGAAAAGAATATTTTCAGTTACCCTAAAGTATATGTTTGATATCTTTTAACTACTGTGTACTGAAACTGTATTTTTATAGGTTCTTGAATGAAGAAAGCAACTGAAATCCCTTCTTGTGTGAGAGAACCCCTTTTCTTTCTTAAATATCAGGTGATACAACTAGGTTCTAAAGTATCAGGTCATATTTTTTTTTACTTGCCTGAGAAGCGTTTCTGCAAGAACATTCAGAGGAGTTTAGAAATAAATCTGCAGAATCAAATAAATTGACCAATTATGTCCAGGATGAAAATTACTGCTCAGGTGGTTCTTGAGTTTTCAGCATGAATTGCCATGTATAGTTAGTCTAACCTGAGGTGCACGAAGTTGTCTCTAAAATGGTGATTTGCAAACTTGTATCTCTTAACAGTGTCAACTTCATCAAGCAAAACATTATCTGGGGCATGAACTGAGGCACCCTACACACAAAACCTTATGGGTAGTGTTTTCTAATGGCTAGGGGTCTCTTAAAGATTAAAACTTGCTATATAAATGTTAATAGTAGGATTTTTAGATTTTAGACTTTGGGAATTTGAAGTACAGGGTACAGATGATACTGGGCTGTGGCTAACATTCCAATGACTTTCAGGCTTTAAAAAGAACCAGGTAGAAATATAATGAAACAAGTGATGGTTGTGTTGGTCATATATGGATCAAAGCTCAAACCTGAGCTATTTAGAGTTGATGCTGAAATTTTCTTAACTTATTAGTGTGGGAGAAATTGTAGCTTCTCCCAAGGCCAGTGGCATTTGTCAACATTTTCCCAGTATCTGTCACCATTTTAACAGTTCCCTTCATGCCCTCTTTCCCCATCCCTCTCTGATGCTGGGGTTCGTTTGTACACATGGGTAAAATCACCCAAGTGTTTGCATTTGTTGTCATGACTATAATTAGCTCTCTGGTGCACATAATTCAGAAGTTATCCTTGTCTTTGTAACCTCTGGATTCTGTTACTGTAGTTCATTCAAAGTGAGATTACACTTTAAAAACCTTCAGAAGCTACAGCTGGCGTGCTACACAGAGGCCAGGTTGCTTGGTGATGATTGCTATAGAGAGAATATTAAACTTCATTGGCTACATATTTGCTTTCAGAATGTTGCTTTAGTCTATAAATAGCTTCTTAGTTTGAGCATATATTGTTTCAGAATCTTCACTTTCTCTTTGCACTGGTGTCTCTATTAAGGACAGCAGCCTATGTTCCTGGACGTTGTTTCCATGTAGCTCTCCTTTAGCAGGGACCACACATACATTTGAACACTTTCCTTTTATGCAAATATAAACATACATATTCCCTAACCACTATCTGCTCAGTTAATTTAGGAAAGATTTATTTCTAGGAATTCCAAATCTTATTAGTGCAAATTCTAATTCTTGCTTGTGCTCATAGGAATAAATTAACTTTTTTTCTTTTGCCTTTATTTTTTTTTAAATATCTGTGAATCTATACTCTATGGGTGTCACAATTATAATGTACTGAAGGCTTATAATTAGGGAAACCCATGTTAGTACTGTTAATCTTCATGAACTTTGCACTCTATGTAATCTTAAATATGATGTTCCTCGTTTTGCCAACAAAGGGCAAAGAAAGCAGCGGTAATGGATGCAGACAAATTGCTATATAGATATTATAGTTAGCAACATGCTTTTGCATCATTGGGATTTACTGATAATTAAAAAAAAAAGTGCTCAGAACCTTAATGTAATCAGGCAAGCCATCAGCTTTCAAATCACATGTGGATATTGATTTCAAGTTTCAAACCAGTCCATGTTTTGAGACTAATTTAGGAACTATTACACTTGAAAAACAACAAATTGTATAGAAGTACCCCTAAATCCCAGTTTGCTTATTTAACTAAGCACTCATGCATTCCTGCCAAATGTGGTTTTCATGAAAGTGAATTTATTTGTTCATTATGTGACATTTGAAACCATTCAAGCAATTGTGAGATGGGATTAAAGTCTCTGCTGGAATGTTTTGTTTGTTGGAGTGTTTTGGCCCTTTTTGGAGGAAACATAAGACATGGTGCTAGAGTGTGAAAATGCACTGAAATATTAAAGCCACTTTATTGATAACATTGTAATTTTCTTGTGTTCACACATTCTAAGGAATTTTTGGGGAATAGCCTTGAATTATTTAGAACCTGTAGATCTGGAAGACTGAAATTTAAGCCATTTTCAAAAGAAAATTATCTGATAACATTAGCTCTGTTCCCCTGCCAAACAAAATTCCATTAACCAGCTGAAATGGGATTTAATAACAATCACGTAAACCAATCAGTCTCAATTTATAACTCTGTTAGGAGTGTTATTCATCACCACATGGCTTTATAGAACTGTGCTTCCTTCTGACATTAGGCAGATTAAATAACAAATACGGCCTGGGAAAAATGTACCTATCTGAAAACAGATGATTGTGAAATCTCATGCTTCTTACACATTCAGAAGAGATTAAGGACTTGAAAACCAAAATATATCTATCTTTAAAAGTAGAGACAGCAGATGGTTTACTAGCTTCACAATGCTTAAGATCAGAGGGACATCTAAGTAATCTGAAATTTGTCTAAGTCACAGGCCATTCACCTACCTAGCAATATACTGATCCTAACAACATTAGTAAGAAGAAAATATTCACCTCTTCAGTAGAATAATGTGGTTTTTTTGTTGTACGCATAATGTTACTGGTTACTGTTGCCCCTGGGAACTGATTAGTGTTTCTATGGTTTGATCTTACATAATGGATTGTGATCCCTGTTACACTACTAGATAAAAAAAAGCCAACAAAGTTTTTTATGCATTCCTGCCAAACTAATTTAAGGACGTGACTTCATCTGGTGATCAGTTTGATACTGACCATGTGACTTAAATGACTAGGCATAGATTTATTGATATTATGCTGACCTGGCAAGGTTTCCCATTCAATTTTCCATCTATAACCAATTGCCAGTCCTTCATAGAGGAAAATTAAAGAGAGAGGAAGAGATATTGAGAACAAGTCAGTTGTCACCCTGAAGCATAACCAGTATTTTCTAAATGCAAATACTAAGAGTATTTTGAATGCAAAGCAGAAATTTGCATTCTGTTCCTCCTTAATTTTCCTTTCTTTCTTTTTCTTTTTCTTTCTTTTTTTTTTTTTTTTTTTTGCAGGACTAGTGAAGAAAGAAAATATGAGTAAAGTCTTTGCTTTAAGGAAGGTACATGTACAGCTCTCAGTTGTTATCATTAAGTGAAAATAGGGCCTGGTGACCTTTGAATGTCTACATGGTAAAGATGGATCCGAACCAAGTCACGTGCACAGCTGGATGCTCAGACCGTTAAGAATTCTAAAGAATTCTTTTCAACCTAGTGATCATGTCTGTGATGTTCTTCACAATATATTCTTATCTTTCATTGAAGTATTGATTCAAGAACTGCACATAGTTTTTTGAATGAGTTTTTAGTAGCACTTTGTACAGAAGGAAGATTTTTCCCCTTTTCCTGAAGAATACATTCATCAATTCAGATAGTTCTTACTGGCATAGATTAGCAATGACTCTGTGTTGTCATGTTTATCAACAATGACCTATTAATCCTTTTCTGACCCACTGTTTTTCAGAAGTCTTTCACTCTGTAGACATAACTCATATTTTGTTTTACAATAAGATGCCATATTGTGTTTGAACACATCAATTTTGTCTCGTTGGCCTTTGACTACTTATCTCATGTGAGAGTAAACAGTTTTTATTATTTACTACACTTTCTCATTTTTGGTTAGTTGCAAACTGTACCATTATTATCTGGTTCAGGGAAACATTGAATCAGTGTTCAGTGAGAAGGGGAACCTCGAAGAGATTTTGCTGCCCTATGTCAAAACCGACTCTATATTAAAAATAAAATCTTCAGATCTTTTCTTCAGAATTTTTTTAATGTGTGATCAATAGAATGAAATATTTTGGCTGCTCTGATTCCTTTAGATTTTACTGCAAAAGATCAGAAACAAATTGTCAAAATAGTTTTGTCTGAAGATGTTTCTAAGCAACATGTTGCATGTACCATAACAGCTTTAGTATTTTCAAGATTTAAAGGACTGCAAAATTATTTACTTTCCTTTTGGACTAGTTATTAACATTCAGAAATGTATCAAAAATGTCCAAAAGTTTTTAAATTGATTTATTAACATGAGTTTTTTTCATTTCAAACATGCATATAGTGATCTGTTTAAAAACACATTTAAATTCTTGAGTTTTGTTTTAATCTAAATATTCTTTCTTCTAAAAATGTCATATTTTCACATTACAGAAAACATTGTTCATATAATAGTGACAGAGTATCAAAGAGTTTTGAATGCGGACATTAATATAAGCTTAGAGTGTTCCTTCAAAGTGATTCGCTATTTAAAAAACATTGGTTTCTGAATTTTAAAAGAACTAATGCCTGAATTTTATAACTTCTACTAATAATTGTTTCTAAATAATTGTGAATGCAATGGGAAGTCACATGCATGATGTTCTGAAGTAATCTGTTTATGTGGACTAACTGAAGGCTGTGGATATTGTTACTGTTTTCCACAGGGAGTGTTAGTATCTATTTCATAGATTTGTAGCCTATCGAGATTAGTCCTAATTCCACCAACAAGTATTTCTCATGCAAACTGACAGACAGTCTTAGATGAACAAAAGGAAAAGTAAGAATAAGAACAGTGAATACTAATGGTTTGGAAAAGTGAAAATTAACTAAAGATAAGCATTTTAACCCAAACCGTCTGACTTTCATTGTTATACATTATATAAAAAAACAACTTAAAGCTTGTGAACTTTCTTTAAACTTAAGACAAGCAGGGTTTAATAGTTTTGTTACCTTTGCTTGTGTAAAGCAGCAGAAAGTTCTTCAAACTATTTCCACCAAAAACTCTTGCTGTAATCATTTCCGTCTTGATCTCTTCCAAATGGCACTCCTCAAATAGAGACAAAATGCATGCTTGCTTTGAGAGATGTAAGAGATGCAATAGTAAAATAGTGCAGATGAAAAAGGACCACCTCACCTTCAGCTATAATTTTATTCAGTGCTATATCAGAGCAACCTCATTTGATTAAGCTCATGGTTGACTAGAATGGAATGAGAATTAAATGATGGTATTTTTCAATAAATGGTGTGTGATATTCAGGGAAGTGCACACACAACTTTATAGCCATCATGGCTG
>WAAB01016237.1:63735-123387 GCA_013389865.1 Piaya cayana | reverse complement strand
GTTTCAAAACAGGTTGGAAATGTGAATGATATTTCCTGTAAATGAATTGGCCAAAGATTTGGTTTTCTCCTTTGCATTGTGTGTTTTCCCTTGGACACTGAATTGTACTTTCATGTTAGTATTTAGAAACTATTCCAGATAATTTTCCTAAGTAGTTCTGTTTAGAGCCATGAAGGAGAATAATGTAATGCTTGTTAATTTAAGCTCCTGTTTTACTGATGTGAAGATTTGTTGCCTATGATAGCAGATGATTTCTTTATGCTATTTTCTGTTCTTTTTTGTCTTTAATGTATCTGTCACTGAAAGTCTGATCAAGGATTTTAAAGTGTAAGGATAATTTCTTTGTTCTACTAGCCTCCCTTTTAACTGTAATTGCTTCAAAATTGGAAAAATCTTATATGAATGCATTGAAATTTGAGGAAAAACCTTTTTTCTTACCCTCATTTTGATTTCTGCAATATATTGATATCATCAGGTTTTAGTATCTATGTGGTCATACTGCACAATCAATGGTGCAGTATTTCTCTTCCAAAATACTGAGATGATATTCCCTCTTTTTGCTAAATAACTTTCTAACAGACAGTGAAATGTGAGAATCTTCCCAAAGAGCCACACTTCTCAGTTTGCTATGCTATACAGATATGTATACATTTTCATGTACTACATAGGTTCAGTCTCAACATAAGGAAAAAATTCTTCACAGAAAGGGTCATTAGGCCCTGGAATGGGCTACCCAGGGAGATGGTTGACTCGCCTTCCCTGGAGGTGTATAAGGTGCGGGTGGATGAGGTACTGAGGGGCATGGTTTAGAGATTGATGGGAATGGTTGGACTCGATGATCCGGTGGGTCTCTTCCAACCTGGTGATTCTGTGATTCTGTGATGGGGGTACCCTTAAAATGTCATTTTTTCCAGCCAGAAATTTTGTCTTGATTGAGTTTAAAGAAAGTGTGCATTTGCACATGATTTCCAGCCATTTGCATGTATAATACCAACAAGGCAAAGATACTCATGTGTCTAGAGCATCAAAATATGCTGGATCTATTCTAATTGCCAGATAGGTTCTGTGTTTGGCATGTACCAGATTTCCTGCGTGAGAGCTGACTATTTATCTACAGCATCCTAAATAGAAATATGATACCTTTCTAAGTCCTTCCAAGCAACAGTACATCCAGGAGCAGTACAAAGGCCTGAAAGAGATTTTCAGGGAGTATGTTCCTTTGGAAGAGCTTGGGGTTTGGCCTAAATAGTAGACCTAAGGTAAAAACAGATTTCCAGAAAGAATGATACGCATTGGTGAATTTTATCATATTTCAAAGTCATTATGTACTGAAAGGTGACAAAGAACTCAGGGCTACATAAAAATAGTTATTTAATTTAGAATACATTGTAGCTCTATGTTTAAAAAATTAGATGTAGCAATGTAGTTGCTACAAAAATAAAACATATTTAAATGATACAAATATATTCTCCCCATTTAGGCTGTGCAAGAGTCTTAAAAATGATGGTCAAATACCAGACACTGAAAGTATCCAAAATTATTGTATTCTTAAGTTTACACAAATTCTTAGAACACACTTGACTGATTCCTGTCAGCTCCGTTATCCCCTCTTATGCTTATCGGTGAAAAACCAATGTTTTCTCAGCCAAAGTAGACATAATCCTCTACATCTTGCAACGATCAATTCATGAGATCATGGAGTTGCTCTGTAGAAATTTGTGCTAGCTTCAATGCATCATCTTATCTGATTTTTAAGACCAAAGATGTAATGACAAAGTTTCTCAGATTTATGGTACAACTGCATTGGTGGAGGAAAGATCCCTTCATCCTCAGTTCAGTTCTTGCCTACTGGGGAACAAATAGTCAAACTTAACTTCTCTGTTCCCCTACTAGACTGATGAATTGATGCTGTAGTTGCAATTCTGTGTAAACATGCCATTTCTGAATGTGACAATTAGGAATAATCAAGGAATATGATATTATTATTCAAATCTGAACTATTCCCTGTACTTTTTGACTACATCCAACAATATTACCTCTAATGAATAATTAATTTTCTTTTGAAGTAACATAATTTAGCCACCTTAATTAATCCTTTTCCTGGACTTTGTCAAGAAAGCTAAGAAATGTAATAAATTATCAGTTACTGTAATTAATAACAACTTAAGCAGAGTAAACTGCAACCACAATGTTTTTTTCTGTTTTTACCTAAGAAATAGATAGCAGTAATGATACACTGGAGGTGAAAACTATAGTTTGCTCTTTGAACTTTATCCCAAAGTTAATGTCATCAGTTAAAAGCTTTTTTCCATTATACTATGCTTTGGATAAAGCCTAATGACATCAATTAAGAGACTATTTTCCTTTGTACTATGCTTTGCAGCAAGTCTTAAATTATAAAAATGTAATTACTCCAGTTTTAATTTGATGAAACTAAGATAAAAAATGAGTCTAACATATTGTCAAGTATTCAGCATTTCTGTATCTCAAAATGGGGTGTGCACATCACAGCCTCTCATCTTTACCAAACAGGCAAGTAGACTATTCATTATTATTTTTCAAGGGAAAATAAAATTAAAAAGGTTTTATGTAAGGTGAGAATTATTGATTCCTTTTACAGATAAATCAGAGAAGGTCAAATAAAACAATGGATTTTAACTTGGTCGGATAGTTCACGGGATAATGGACACAAACTGCATAGTTTGTTGTCAGTGGACTTGTCACTAAGTAAGTTTTTATTTCTTAGCCATGATGAATAGTCTGAAATTTGTGTGTAACAATTTTACTTTTTAATGTGATAATGCAGCAAGATTTCCATGTCTCGTTACTTGACAGATTATGGCAACATTTTTCTTTACAATAGCATTTTAACTCTTACCGAAACAGATAATACCTTTGTGCTGGGATGCCTCATTTCTTTTTCATTTGATAATGGAAATGGGTGATGTAGACAGAAAATAGACGGTAAACCACTGACATATCCGCATGGGAGATAGGGTGTATAAATGGTCTCCTCCCAAATTCATGTTCTTCCATACACCCTGCTCACCCGTAATACAGGATCAAGTGAAAATATACCCCCTAAAAAGGATGGAATGAGCCTGGGGCTTCTGACGTGTAGAATGACAAGAAAATCCTTTTTCCTGTCTCCTCAGCTGATGTAGGAATGACAAGGGAGAAATGTGGGAGAATGAAAAAGATTTGGGAACCAGTTGCAGAGTGACAGGGTTTGATGTGAGTCCAGCAGCGTGTGGAAATACTTAAGGAAGGAATCATGACCTGTGCCGCACACACTATTGCTTCTTGTTCTCATAGCAGTTATAATTAATAAATGTCTTACACTCATGCCTTGAATCTTAGCTTTCTTCTTGCGCATCTAGGACACTGAGGCATCTTGCAGAACAAGATATCCACACCTAAATTGCCTTGTGGGCTGAAATTTAAATTTAGTAAGATCACTTGCCAAAAATATCTTGTCTGCAAATCAAGTGTTTGTTATTACACCTATTTATGTTCTAACAATAAGGCAGGGGTGGAATGTGAACATAGGAGTGTTTCCTCATTTTTGTGGTGAATATTCTCTGGTTTCTCCAAACCAGCCTGCTCCGAGACTCTGACCTGGCAGCGACTGAAATGCATGGACCATTTCCGTTTTTCTGGGATCTTGGAATGTTGGTACCTGATTCTTGTGGGTGTAAATATAACCTATTTAGTAACAGTGACTAAGAAATTGAAGGCAGCAGCAATAAAGACACTTTGGACATCTAGTTTATTCTGACTAATTCTGGGAAAATACTAGTAAGCACTTTAGTAGACACTAGTTTGAGCCAGTATTATTTTGTAGCATTTACACTGCTAGAAATAAAGAGGCATGGTTAATCCCAGGAATAAAAAATAAGCTGATAGTTTGTGGTGAACCTGAATTTTTAGCAAAAAAAATTTAAACAAATTCCCATCTCCCATTCTTACTTCAAATCAGTGAATCTGCTGAATTTGTGAATATGCCAAACACTCTTTGCTAAATATAACTCGAACATATAGGTCAAACAACATTCATTTACAATATTTTGTATGGGCAACTCAATTATTCAATTACTCTGACTAGCTATGTCTAGATTCCTTTGGTGGGAAATAATAAAATCAAAAATACCCGCCCCAAACTGCAAAAGAACAAACTTGCAAAGACAGTTTTGAGATGCAATTTAATCCTTATTTAGATGCCTTTTGTTGGGCTCAGTGAATTTCTCACAATTTGTATTGTCTAATAAAATATCTTAAAACATTTTCCCACATAATTTATTTTGCTTGGAAATGACCACCTTAAATCCGTGAAGCCCAGGCCTCATCAAAATAATACTTACCCACTGTTGTTGTCTGGTGAGTGACAATACTGAGCATATTATTTATAGAAGGTGGTCATACTTTGCTCTCCTTATTAACATCAGGATTATCTTTTTAATTTCCTGCATATGCAACAGAAGTCAGAGGATTTAATGACCACTGTTATAAAAGATTGAATCCTTAGTGGCTGCTAGAGATGCTGCAGTAGCAAAACAGCAGAACAGACACTCAATCTCACTGACTGTGCTAATATTTTATTAGTTTCTTTTAGGATACAGCTGTGTGGTCTACAACATGGGTGTTGCTGTAACGTAAAGATATGAATATCTTTACTATCTATCACCTGGTTTGACCAGTGATGTTGGTAGTATAGTTAGCAAACTCTATATTTATCCTACAGGGCATTGCAGACAGTGCTCAACTTTCTTCTGCCATATCTGTGATGCTCATGTCAATATTCTTACCCCAAACTCCTAGCAAGTCGTGCTGTATCTTGACTGTAATGTCATACACATATTTGTAACTCACAATCAGTATTGAAGTTAATAAAAAAAAGGATGCTCTTGCATTATATTTTTAATTTCAAAGTGTTAATATGTGATGTCATTTGCTTATTTAGCTCCACTTGACAAAGTCATTTCATGCACTAATGGCTCACTGTAGAGGAAATGAAAGCTAAAGCTGATAACAGAGAAAGCCACATCTCTTGGGACTCATTGAAAAAAGTATTTTACAGAAAGTGAATTATTCTTTTCAAACAAACTTTGGCAAAACTAAATATTTCTGTTTATAAGAAAAATTAAATTAGAGGATGAAAAATGAATAAACAAGATTTTGATTAGGAAGGCTAACAAAGTAGTTTACCTACCTTATAACATGAAACAAACATAAGCCAATATACTATTTGATAGTCTTCAATGCAAATAATATAGTTATAGTTTAACCATAACCATGTTATCTTCATTGGAAGTATCATCTTGTACAATTTTGCAGAAATTTTCATTCCAGTCTTCTTGGATTTCAACTGATTCATAGTGAAATGTTAATGAAAAGTAAAGGGAAGATGAAAGGAAAGAAAGGAGAAAGAGAGGAGAAGGAGAAGGAGAGGAGAGGAGGAGGAGGAGAGAGGAGAGGAGAGGAGGAGGAGGAGAGAGGAGAGGAGAGGAGGAGGAGGAGAGAGGAGAGGAGAGGAAAAAGAGAGAAGAAAGAGAGAAGAAAAAAAGAAAACACGGAAAAGAATAAAGTGAAAAGTAAAAGAAACAAAGAAAGAGAAAAAGAAAATTAAATCAAGGAAAACAAAAAAGCAAACTGGAAACAAATTTAAATAAATAGATGGAAAGTAAAGATCCATGTAAATTTGCTTTTAAAATTATTTGTCAAAAATCTGATTTTTTAAAAAATACAAGCTTTAAATTTAACTATGAGAAGTACACCTATTTTAATGCTTGTGTAAACCAAGCAGGGGATCTTGGCCTTTTGTCAGTCACTCAAGTAGAGCAAAATCTCCTTCTCAGGTAGAACAAACATTCCTATCTATTTCACAGGGACGTGGATAAGAGATAACAAAATATGCCAAGCAGGAAATAGGTCTAATAGTGATCCAGCCGGCTGCAGATTGCAGCAGGAGGAATTGTACATTTACAGATCATAAATATATAGGTACATAATTTTGTATTGCTTTGATTCAAAACTAAGCGGAGCTTTCTTGAGAAACCCACCAAATTCAAGGACATAAACTGAATCTGAGTGCTTTTGAAAAGAATCATTTGATTAACTTTGAAACTAATCATTTTTTTAAAGTATTTGGCACAGAAAGATCTATAACTTTAATTACATTAAATGTAGCAAGTACAAAATCTACCTACTGCCTTCCTTGAAGATACAACTTTAATTGACAATATGTGAAATTTTAAATACTGTCTTAGTCAACTAATCACCTGGATCACTTAATCTGTTCTGACAGTCATACTACACATACCATAATATAGATCTATACAGTACTTTACTTAATAGTAGTTTTGCCAATTTAAGATAGTTATCCCTCTATTTACAGTCTAAACACAGGAACAGATACCTAATGTATTTATTTTCTGTTGTACATAACTATATTTATAATGTATGCCCCTTCAACAGAGTTTTGTAATTTGTCTCAAGAAAATATTAAATCTATGTTCACATAGAAAATGCAATAGGAAAACAGAATCACAGAAAGACTTGTATTGGAAGGGACCCACAACGATCATCGAGTATAACTCCTATCCTTGCTTAGGACAACTCCAAAGTTTACACCATGTGTCTGAGTGCATTGTCCAATGTTTCTTGAATATTTTTAGCCTTGGTGCTGTGACTATTTTCTTGAAGAGCCTCTTCCAGTGCTCCACTTTTTCTTAATATACAACCTAAGCTTCCCCTGGCACATCTTTCTGCCATTCCCTCTGATGCTGTCATTGATCACCAGAGAGGCGAGATCAGCACCTGCTCCTCCTCCTTCCCTTGAGAGGAAGCAGTAAACTGCTATGAGGTCCTCCCTCTTTCTCCAGGCTGATCAAACCAAGTGACTTCAGCCACTTCTCATACAACTTCCCCTCTAGACACTTCACCAACTTTGTGCCCCTCCTGGATGCTTTCCAGTAGCTCCTTTTTGTATTGTGGCACCCAAAACTACATACAATACTCCAGTTGGGGCCGCACCAGTGTGGAGCAGAGCAGGAAAATCATCTCCCTTGACTGTCTAGCAGTGCCAGGCTTGGTGCACCCCAGGACATGGTTAGCCCTCTTGGCTGCCAGGGCACCCTGCTGGCTCATATTTAACTTGCTGTTGACCAGAACCCCCAGATCCCTTTCTGCAGGGCTGCTCTCCAAGTTCTCACTTCCCATTCTGAGTGTATACCCAGGGCTGCCATGTCCCAGGTGCAAAGTTCAGCACTTGCTCTTGTTAAACTTTATGTGGTTGGCAGTTACCCAGCTCTCCAATTTGCCTAGATCCCTCTGCAGAACCTCTTTGCCCTCAAGAGTGTAAACATTTCCCCCCCGTTTTGTGTCATCAGCAAACTTGATTAGCAAAACTTTGAGTCCTGCATTCAGGTCATTTATGAAGCTATTAAGAAGTACTGGTCCTAGGATGGATCCCTGCAGAACCCTGCTAGTCCCCAGTCCCCAGTACAATGTAACCCCATTCACCATGACCCTTGGAGTCCAACTCATCAGCTAATTGCTTACCAAATGCATTATGTGTTTTTCCAACTGGATGCCGGACATTTTGTTTAGGAGGATACTGCAAGAGCCAGTATCAAAGCCCTTGCTGAAATCCAGAAAGATAACGTCAACTGGTTTTCCTTGGTCAGGTAGCTGAGTAACCTCGTCATAGAAGGATATTTCATTTGTCAGGAAGGACCTTCCCTTATAAAACTATACTGGCTGGGACCAATGCCTGTGTTGTCTTTCAGGTGTCTTTCAGTAGCTCCCTGAGTAATCGTCTCTATAATCTTACCAGGCACTGAAGTGAGACTAACAGGCCTGTGGTTTACTGGAGTCGTCGCTGCTGCCCCTCCTGAAGCTTGGGACAATATTTGCCAGCTTCCAGCCAGGTGGTACTTCTCCAGATTCCCAAGAGCACTGAAAAATCATTGAGAGAAGTTTCCCTATGACATCAGCCAGCTTTTAAAGAACCCCTGGATGAATCCTGTCAGGTCCCATTGACTGATAGGAACCCATCTAGAGCAACAAATCCCACACAAGCTCAAGGCTGATTGGGAGTTTATCATTTGCATAGCCTTGATCCCCTAGCCCAGGGCTCTGGGTGTGCCTGAGCCCATCATCTGTATTGAAAACAGAGGCAAAAAAACCCACTAAATATCTCTGCTTTGCCTATATCCCTGTTTATGATGTGTCCATGCTCATCAAGTCATGGGCCAATGTTATTTCTGGCCTGCCTTTTGTTATTAACATATTTATAAAGCCCTTTTTCTTATTCTCCACACTGCTGGCCAGCTTCAACTCCAAGTGAGATTTGGCCAAAAATTTCTGCCCTACAGTTGCAAACAGCATTCCTATAGTCCTCCCATGACACCTGCCCTTGTGTCCAGAGGCCATACACCCTCCTTTTATACAGTTAATATGATCAGTTAGAAAAAATACTTGTAATTTTTATTTTATGAGGCATTTTCTTTTTGAGGACAAGGAAAATAGAAAGAAAATTAGAACCATATAATGGATCTTTCCATTCAAAATTATTAATAATAACTCCACTTTATTACAGTTTAGTTCAGCATTATTCATGATAAACATTTCTTCATATGGCATTTGTTCTACATATGCAGTGTGTTGAAGTAACATGTTTCTTGTTCCTTCCCACTTATCTTTTGGAGTAACTTTAATTTGATATTTTTTATTTTCCATTAATCTGCTTTTTTTTCTCTTTCCTTCTTTCATTCCTTTTTTTTTTGTTTTTTTTTTTTTTTTTTTTTCTTTTTTTTTTTTTTTTTTTTTCCTTCTTTCTTTCCTTTTTTTTTTTTTGTTGTTGTTTGTTTTTTTTGCAGGGGGAGGGGGGTTCACTGAATCATTTCATTAAAACAATATTTCACTGAGGTTTCCACAAAAAATTCATCTTTACTAGTCTGAAATTTAATCACATTCAATTTAATTTAGGCTTTATGAATGTCAGAGCAGCTCAGTGTTTCATTCCAGTGAACATTGATGACTTTCTTCTCATCTTCTGTACTTCTGCTAATTAATTTAGCAAAATTCTCTGCTTTTTCTTATTCTTTCTTGCCTTAAATATTGCACTTGAGCTATGACTTTTTCTACTTCTTAATCTCAATATCTTGCATATACATACCTAATTACACACAAACTTGTCCCTGTTACTGTCCGGTTGATACCCTTCTATTTTTTCACATTGAAAATTAGCGATCTATCACCACATTCTTCATGTATCTTAATGTTTCTTATGCATAGCTGTGGTTTATCATTCCTGCTTGTGAAAAAAAGCTACAAACATACCCGTGAGTGATTTTTACAAAATAACTTAAAGCACTTTAACACATTATAACTACTCAGTCCAATTATCCACTATTTTTTATTTCCTCAAAAAAGCTCATTGGAAAGAAATAGCTTTGCTTTGCAGTTTTTACACAACTCTTGGTGTTCTGTCAATTTTCTTCTGAATAAGTTTTCCTCAGCAGGTACCTTGTTATGGAGTAAAACTAGTCACTGAGTAAATATTCACCTTAGGGCAATTTTTGAGAGAGTTGTGCAATGAAGGATTCTCACCTTCCAAAACAGCACTTGTTCAGAGTATTTTGAAAGAATAGCGAGGCTCAGGACATTGAAACGGTTATCAAGGAGCCCTGATGACTTATTGCAATAACTCACTACATTTTGTTTTAGCAATATCATTTGTTATAACATGTTTCCGTTCATGTGTAATAGCCAAGTCACTCACTATAAATTTCATGTCCTAAAGTGAGTATGTACCATAAAAAAATCCAAGAAAAGCAGTACCAAAAGGTGTGTTAGGTCAAGGCTTTCCATATAGTACAGTAGTTTACAGAGTTAAATTAAGGAAACTTCTGATTGAACAGTGTACTGTAAATAAATCTGACAAAGGTAGCTACATTCAGCTTTGAGTTTGGCACTGTTTACTTGTGGTTTTGCACATTTCATGCTGGTATAGAAGACTTTGCCAGAACAATTCTTTCTAATATAAATCCAAAAATGAAACAAACAGCAATCTAGAGTGTAATATAGAGTTTAAATTGGAAGGGATCTACAACAATTATCTAGTCCAACTGCCTAACCAATTCAGGACTGACTAAGTTGAAGTATTTTGTTAAGGACAGGCTTGGGGCATCAGCCACCTCTCTAGGAAAACTGTTCAAGTGTTTGAGGCCAAAAGACTATCTGACATTGTAAAAGACACTGCCAGCAATTAGTTATGGGAAAGAAAGGAGGTGGGGTGGGGAGGAGCTATTGGGAAATTTGTTAGCACACAGTGCAAACAGTATGTTAGAAGGTCAAAAAATTACATACTCCCAAAATGACAAGATGCAATAAGGATGCTGAGGGTGAAGTAGTGTGTTCAGAGGGCAAGATTAAGACTGATGTAACACTTCTTAGAGGGTTCAACCATCGAACCACTGAAACTGTAGAAACTAAACTACCGTGATGGACATGTAAAGGTTGGAAACCAAAACCCAACTCAGAACAAATAAATCCTGGATAAATAAAAGACATTGGATGCCAGTAATGGGTAATTCATTTATCAGAGTTCAGTTATTCCCCGCTTCTACTTTTATTCCAAGAAGATAAGAGAAAGTAATATTCACTAGAAAGGAACTCTCAGGGATGAATATGACCAGATTAAAAAAAAGCAACTGAATACTGTTATCTGGAGAGATTCTTAGGGGACAGCCAGGCTACATAGCTGCTCTGATGACCTGTGTATGGCAGTCTGGGAAACACAGAGCCTTGCTGACATTCATGATGTAAAATAGGGCATAAAGGATTCAGAGTCAGCTTATTATCATCTCTGAAGCCTCAGCCTATTTAATAAAGCAATTGTAACTTTAGTGTTCCCATACCACCTCTTCATGTCTGACAAAGCCTCGCTCTAAATGCCTGGATAAGAATTGCTCAAGGATTTGTTAACCACTCATCACCTTTTTGCTGAAGGTTGACATGAAAAAAATAATCTTGTTGCTTAACAATGTCCTCACATCCTTTGAGTGTGAGAGTCCTATATACTGCCCCATTATCTCTTAGGCCTCCTATGTAACATTAAAATATTTTTAAAGTATTGCTGTGTGTTTCCTCTGGATTTTTATTTTACTCATTTTCCATAGTCTCATATTCTAACTACTGTAATTTGGATTCATCCTCACTCCTGTGTCTTTTCCCACTCTGTTCCTCAACAGTCAGCCTTCGGGAAACATTTGTTTCATTTCTTCTTCACCATTATATTATTCATTGCTATATTGTCCTAGCTTTAAGAGCATAAGAGCATTTTAGAATTAATTTTTAGTAACAATCCTCACAAACATAATCTGTTTGTCTTTGAGTCTTTCCTTCTCGAAAGATATAAGCTAAATCATAACCATCTGTAAAATCCTTATGATCTATTAGCACCAGGTTCTTGAACAGTCTGAAACTGTTGCTACCTAGTTATATATTGTCTACCACTTGACTGAACACAGAGTAGCTGGAAAATCTTTCATGGTCCATATTGACTTATGGGGATGGGCAAACAGGACCTCACAGCCTAATGTGACTTCCAAGAAAATCCCTGCAAGCTTTCATGCTAGACACCCAGCGCCCCACTGGAAGATAATTTTTTACAATATTCTGTGAAACTCAGCTGATTCTCAATAAGGAACTGAGAATCTGGCTGCCCAAACACACCAATTTTCATTTATAGTCATCTTGCTACTCTGTATTTTAGTATACTTTGATGGGCATAGTAGGGAATAGTAATCCCATCTGGATATAATAAGAAATTACTTGAACTTCTCCTAAAGTTCAAGATTTGGTTGTTTTTGTTGATTTTCATGAACTGTAAGGCTTTGTCATGGTCTATGTCCGCAATACCACAAAATATGTTTGTTCCCATAGCATCGCCAACCTAGTTTTCCAGCCAAATAGGTTTGGCCAAGTTCAAATAAATTTTGTATGGCTGTTTTAATTTGCAGTTGGGTATGATGAATAAAGAAGCACTGCTCAGACTTCTCAGGTTCACCCCTCCTATGTACTTTTTAATTGAAGTTTTTTTTATTGATATAGTAAGATATTAGAAGTTATGATAAGGGAAGTATAGCTGATGTTGGAGATGAGTATTGTTTACCCTTTTGAAAGTGACTTTGCAAAATTATATGCAGATAGATGCCTTGGATTGCACAGTCTGAAAGGAATATTTAGGGATGGCAAAGACTTTCCCATACTGTATCTCTTTTGCAGACACATGAGAATAAATAAATCATAAGTATGATGATGTTGTATGCACTATGTGTGGCCAACAGGGGATAGGATGAAAAATTACAGCTTTGGCTTCCCCCTGTCATATTAGTGTTATGAGGCCATGCTCAACAACCAAACTATAACATTTTACTTCCATATTAAGATTAAATGAGGGCTTTAATTGTACTGTTTTCACAAAGTGTGTTTGGGGTAAAAGGTTTCTGTTACTTAGTGCAAGAAATTTGTTGCCAAATCAAATTTCAGTTTGTAGATACAAAAACTAGGAAGTAATCAATAGGTCCTTGCAAAAACTTGGCATTTTGCCTGCATGAGCAAAGACCTCCAGTGCAACTAGGAGAGAAGGACCTGGCCAGATACATGCAGTCATCCACCATGGTTGATGCTTCCAAATACCAAAATTGTTGCTTTTCCAAAACACATCCTGAGTCAGTGCATATGGACTTATTTTGCAAATTATGGTTACAGGATGTTTTATGCACAAGGGTATGCAACAGGAATATCCAAAGAATTATAAAATCTATCAGGTGGGGACAAATAACTGGACCACGCGTGAAGTCCTGAATCTGAGAGAAGAAAACAGGTTCCAAACTGGGTTACTGCTGAACATTGTTTGAGACAGATGTACTAGAGCACCTCCCATATGAGGATAGGTAGAGACAGTTGGGGTTGTTTAGCCTGGAGAAGAGAATGCTCCGAGAAGACCTTATAGCATCCTCCCTTGAAGGGGACCTAGAAGAAACCTGGGGAGGGACTGTTTACAAAGGCATGTAGTGATAAGACTAGGAGGCATGGCTATAAATTGGAGTGGGGAAGATTTAGACTAGACATGAAGAGGAAACTCTTCACAATGAGGGCGGTGAGGGACTGGAACAGGTTGCCAAGAGAAATTGTGGATGCCTCATCCCTGGAACTGATGGTGCCTTGAAGAGGCTGGTATAGTAGGAGGTGTCCCTGCCCATGGCAGGAGGGTTGGAATTAGATGATCTTTAAGGTCCCTTCCAACTCAAACCATTCTAAGATTCATTCTAGGATTCAAGTTCTTCAAGTAACCACAACGGAATCTTCAAATCACCACACTGATTTAAAAAAAAAAAAATCCCTTAAACCATTCTATGTGTTTCTGTAACAGAGGCCTCAGTTACCACTGTTTCCACCTCTAGATTAGGCATTCTGGCCATGGTACTAAGTGAGTTTGAATCCAATTCCCACCATATTTTCAGCCCAGGCACTCTCTTCCTTTACTCCCACTAGGAGTTTTCCAAATTATAGATAGGAAAGAATCCCAGGCTACATTTGCTGTACTTATAAAAATGTTCATTGTGTTTCTGTTATATTTTAGTGTGTTTACTTCAGTCATAAGAAAATTGGATAAACAAAGTTAAAATGAATTTATGATCAAATAATAAACCAATTTTATTATTAACAAAAACCAAAATGCCAAAATATAAGAAAGCATTAAAAACCCCCTAAAGCTTTTAATGTGGTTCTGTGGTTTAGACAGGAGACAGGGAGTTGTTCTTGGCACTGCTGTATTTTTTTCTGAGAACTTGGTTGGGAAACTTATATCTCAACTATGCGTTTAAGTCACAGCACATTGTAGAGGGTGCAGAGGCAAGTAATTTCTTCAGTTTGAGACCTGGATTAAATCAACCACATATGCTGAGTTTATGAGGTCAATTCCAGTTGTTCTCATATCTCAGTGTCCCAGGAATGCCTGAAAACATCTTGCTTTTCTTTACATCAGTGAAAACATTTGGATTTTGCTAAATACTAAACCATTTACTCAAGATGTACTCCTACTTTGAGAATTTTCTTTGGCCAAAATTACCAAAAATAGCTAGCAAATTAAGACACCAGGTTTTATAGAGATTTTTTTTTTCTTTTTCAGAGGGTGTTTAGGTCTCTCTGAAGGATCTCAAGTGGGAAACCAAAGATCATTATCCAGTTTTTAAGATCTTACCTTTTTTTTACCCAACGCAATAATCTCTGAGGAATAAATATGCAAGAAAGTCAACAATTCTTGGTCTGGAGAAAAAAATTTAAAAAGAATTTAAATGGAAAAGAATTTGTAAATCTGTGGCTTTGTTTTGAGTGTTTGGGGGGTTTTTTGTTATTTTTTTCCTCATGAAATAAGTTTTTTTCCTGAAAAAAACACATTGCTATTATTTTGACGACTATTTACTTTTTATCGCAGCAGTGTCTGGAGGCTGTAATCAGGAATCACCATGGGATATAACAGGTGTCTACTAACAGATGGGGAAAACGCAAAGTAACAGCAAAACAATTAAGCTTGATGTAGTAAGCCTCAGTCACAGTACAATGGATCAGCCATTGACTACCTAGAAATATATCAAAATTACCATAGTCACCATAGTCTTAATCTTCCTGAATTGAAGAGTGGGCTCTGCTCAGGAATCCACTCAGAATTATTTAAGCATGTGCTAAAGGCTTAAAGAATGGCTTAAAGAAACTGAGAATTACTAGAAAGAAAGTTAAGCATGTGCCAGTGGGATTTCCTGTCTTCCTACAGCCCCACTTCCCTCTCCCTCTCCAACACACGCAAGCTAACCTGAGTGCTTACACATTTTCACAATTCATTGTGGCTTAAACAGTGACAGCGCTCTGGCTGAGCCAGGGGAACTGCCTGTTTTCACTTTGAGCAATGGCAAGACAACATGAGTTGGTGCATTTTATTTTGGTTTTGTTGTTGTTGTTTTTGAACTAAAATACTTTGAATCATTTCACAGTTGTTGGCTGACAGAGAAAACACACAGGTTACCAGGGCTACTTAATGTATGGTAATTTGCTAAACAAAAGAAATTGAATCCTTTGCTCATTAGTCTAACTGATAAATATCAGCTGTTAATTTACTTATCCTACACTCATTCTTCTAATCCTGCTCAATCTCTTCTGCCTAAACCACTCCTTGCAATGTGTGACTAATGTCACTATCTTTTTCTTCTCTGACTGATGGTAGGTTTGGTGATCTTCAGCCTGTCTTTTTCAAAAGATGACAAGATCGATTCTAATAGAAGAAAAACCTCCTGGAAACTGAAGAAAGCAAACAGGATGGGTAAAACTGAATTAGAACGGAAAGCATATCTCATCAAGAGATCTGCTTCTGGAGAACAGAAAACAAATGTTTCCAAAGGGACACAGTGGAAGCAGAAAGATTATTTAAATTGTTTAAAAATGATTACCAGTGGTAAATATTTCAGCTAAGATATAAGTCTGGTTTAGTAATTGACTTTTAATAAAGGTAACCATCCAAGTCCATTAAACATATAGCAATACTTATGACCCTTTTCCAAAGTATTCTGAGATTTGTCACATGTATGTTGAAATTCTGATAGAAGACATTTCAAAGAAAACCTGAGAATTATTTCAAGGATCTAGAGTTTCTATGGGAGTTTACATATGTGAAAATGACTAGAAGTGAAAGTACACAGCAAGATAATTATTATTGCTTTGTTTTGTTTCTAGTTGCTCATTCTGCTTGTAACTTACTCCCAAACTACTTGGAAGTCTTAAATCATGTTATTTTTTTTCTTTATTAGAAAAGAAGTAGCAGTAGGGAGGTGGTATGTTCCATTATATTTACAACTGTATTTTGGACATCAGTCACAACACCAAATGTCAAACTGTGGAAGATATTTTTGCAGCAGCATCTGGTTCTTCACAGATCTCCAGATGCTGCTATATTGGTGGTTTTAGAGTTGTTTCTGGGTCAGTTATTTTGGGACGTGAATTGTTTGACTGTTTTGTCCTTTCAGAAACTATTTTCTTTTGATTTAAGTTATAAAACTTGAGATTTTGGCATACCATTTCATATAGAATTGTTTTATCCTGTAAAAAGAACTAAAGGAGGTACCAAAGAAATGTAGTACACATAACTTGTGCAGAACGCTTTTTTATGCGTTTTGTTTAGAGATAAGGCCCATTGTATTTGTGGAACATTGCAGAAAACAGGGACATATAACTATTAAACAGCAGCAGGAAAGTGCTTATACAGCAATAAGTCCTAAACAGGAACTGGTGTAAAAAACATTGTGGTCATGCTGCTGGCAAAAGTAACACTATTCTTAGTAATGGGAAAACAGATGATGCTTTCAAATCCAAACCACAAAAAGTGTAAAATAAAGTATTTGACTAATCTGTGGATTTGGCCCTCAGCAAGGGACTGTGGGCAGCTGCATTTTGTAGGGAAGAGTGCAGGGCAGGAATCTTCAGAGAAGGACTCCTGGACAAGGGCAAGCACAGCTATCACAAGCCTTCAGCACTTCTGTTGCCATGAAAATGCCAGTGACAGCACAACTTCTGGTGCACAGGGTACCTAACACAATGATGCATTTATTCCTTTTTCAAAACACATTTCAGAAGGAACACATTCTGCTCACAATTTTCATTTCACAGCTCATCAGTAAAGCTATAGAATGTGCTACATGTGCTACAGAAAAGCTATCTTAGCCCATTTAAGAGAGCCTTTAAGTCCTATAGGTTGTTTGATGTATCTTTCTGTCTGCAAAGCCACATCCCTTCATTACATCAAGGCCAACAGAAAGAGGAATAAACATGCTCAGTGACAAAAAAGACCTCCCAAATAGCCCCAGACTAGATTTCTTGTCCTCATTAATGTTATTTAAAATACCCAATGTATTTGTCATTTGCCGAAGTTAAATACAATCCTGCCTCACATAGGGAAGATTATAATCTGTCGTCTCCTTCTGCTCCCTCCCCTCTCAGAGTAACTTTTTTCACTACTACCATGCCAATGTTTAAGTCCTTTTTACATAAGTAAGGATTTCTTGTATCCAAATGAATAAATTTGTTTATGACTGACTTCCAGCCATCAGCAAGTACTGCATTATGGTAAAAACTATGGATTTTGGGTAAAGGAAAAGAAAAAGAAAAAGCTCTTTGAAGTGTAATTGTTAGAAATAGTAATTTCTTCGGCAATGGTTAGGAATTTGAAAATTTATAATTCTTCTCAGAGACTTCTTAGAGTCAATTTTGTCAAAGTTATTTGACGAATTGACCAAATGTTATCACATGTGCTTCTACATCATCAAATGCTCCAGGAGCATTACTGACATCACAGTAATGATTGGTAGAGCTCATTTTTTATGCTTGTAACTATTTCAAACTGCCATCTCAAATCAAAACACAAATGTTGTTCCAACCCATGGTATATAGTTGTATGTATGTGTTCCCACACACAAATATGTAGATACTATTTGATTATACTGACTTACAGCCTGGAGGTTACTGCTCACTTCAAGATCATTTTTTCTGTGTGGAAGATTGCAAATGAAAGGACACATGATGACTCTAAAGTATATTTAAATTATGCAGCAACAGAGCAACCTGTATGTCAAAAATAAAGGAGCAGAGTATCTGATGATGATTTAAAATTCATATTTAATGAAAATACTACTTATGATGAAAATAAACGCAGAAGCACAAAATAGTTTAGAAGAAGAGATGAAGTTAAAATGTACATAAGGCAGGTATAGAAAATGATACAAAGAGTACTAGTGCTGACAATAACAAAAGTAGAAATGAAACAGTGCTAATTTAATTTACATCAGATGGCCATACGTTTATGATATCACAAAGCTAAATGCCTCATGTCTGAAACCAACAGGCTATAGATAGAGTAATTTTCTAGGAAGAATTTGTTAAGGAATTCACAGACAAAACTTTAGTCTGCAAGGATGCTAAATTGATAGTTTCCCTGCTGGAATATGTTTAAAGGAAGATTTTGGAAGAAGCGGGGATGAGATTATTATTTCCAGAGCAGAAAGGTACTCTGCATGTAAACCCACAAACTCAGAACTATTATATATCCTGTAAGACCACCTCCATGTGTGCTTTAAACTAAGAATGTATTGGAAGTATCTATAGTCATTTAGGTTTAGATTTGCATGTAATGTCTTTGCATAAGTGGGAGCAGTGAAATGGATAGAAAAGTTATGTCACGAGTAGTAGAAAGCTACAGAAATTATGGCAGATATTTAGAATTTCTAAGTAAAATAGAGTGAAAACGTACATAGCAGAAAACTAGTAAAGAACATAGAGAACATATATGTTCTGTTCTATACTTCCAAATTCTGAGAAACCCTCAAATTAAAACTGCTTTAGGAATAAGAGATGTGTGTACTTAATTTTGTTTTCAACAGTGAGTAACATGAAGATTTACACAAGGAAAGAGAGAGGTCAGTTTGAGCCCTATGTACCGGATACTGAAGGAAAACAAGTTTAAAATATATTTCAAAAATAACATGCTATAGTAGCCACCAAAAAGTCACAAATTTAATACAGGTAGTTAGTAGGGATGACTTTAAAAAAAAGCTGATTCTGGGGTGAACATGCAAGCATTTAAAACATCTGAATTAAAATAAATTATTGAAAGGTTTTTTTCTCCTGCTGCTTCCAACACTAGCCTAACAAGCAAGACACTTCATCTTTCTTTGCCCAAGATTTTCACATCTGCACAATGAGTCCTGTTGTGTTTATAACCCTGGAAAGTCCTCCACAGGCAGGTGACAACGAGATGTTAGATAGCTTCTAGAATTTCTGAGTACAGCTTCCCACTACCAGATACTATGGAGAACATCTGATGGTAAATTTGAGTTGCTGAGCAAAAGAAGTGCTAGATACAATAGAATCACAGTCATTTGTATTCCAGTGACATCCACAACGTGCTAGCCTCTGTTCTTATGCACATACATACAGTCAGACAAGCCCTGAAGACCATGTTTTTAGGGAGTGACAGCAGTGCTTTAATGACAAGTGAATAATTTATGGCATCAAAGACAACAACATAATAGATGTTGTAACTCATAATACAACCTAAGGATGCAACATCTATTTAGAGAAAAAATTTGAAGGCGTTTTCATTTATGGGGATGCAGAATCCTATGAATTGTGCTTAATTGGAAGTACTTGTAAACATCTAGTTATAAAGACTACTAAATACTAATTAATAATACTGATTCCAAAAGGTCTGATCATATCAACTCACCATTATATAACAAATGATAGAAACATGTAATAAAAGACAGAGTCTTAGAAATTCACATGGTAAGTGAAACTAACGGTGAAGAGGGAAGAATGGGACTATAGTGACACCACCTTGTTTTTTCACATTTTCTTAGTTTAGATGGTCTGTGTGAGCGCTTTGCAGGTAGAAACCTATTTTGGCAAAGCAAGCAAAACCAGATTCCTAACATTAGATCAGATATTGTCAGCTTACAGACAGTAGTTTCTGAACTTTTCGTTTCTAATGATTTTTATAGAGGACTGTAAAGGCCTCTTGTTAAAATTTACTTTCTATTGCTCACAGTTTTTCTGTCTTTAAATCAAGGGCATATTTTGCCTAAGGGGAAAACAGGCCTTGCATATATACTGGCTAACATCCTCTCCATCACTAATTAGAGACTTGATTCTCTCCAAACATTGAGTATAATGAAACTTCCAAACGTGGGAAAGTTTCTGCTGCTTTTCTAAAAAGAAATATTAATAGAATCTGAAGAAAAATAAAATGAAAAAGATTGACATCTCCTATAGCTTAATGAAGCAATCAAAATGATGCAGGAGCTCCAGTTTCTCAATACCAGTTGCAAAATATTCTCTTATACCTCATGAATGCATGAGACACTGAGGAAGATATGAGAAAGATATGCTGGAAACATTTGAGCAGAAACAGAAGAAAGTCTGAAGGTATACAAGGTCCAATAGAAAAAAAAATGAGACTCTGCCTGTAACTCTTTTCATTTAAGAAATTAAGAAAAATCAACAATGATCACCTTCAAAGTAGTTCCCTTCTGAGTTGACACAAACCATATGATGCATATATTGCTGTCAATGTTCAAAGCAATTCCACAGATAATTTCTGAAAGGCTGTTGAGGATCTCCATCCATTTTTCTTTCACACCTTCTACCAACAAAAATGAGTTTGTTTGAACACTGGCTTGATCTGTGAGATCTCTTAACTGTAAGCCTCAATCAATAACTGAAAATTCATCCCTTGAGAATTTCTTCAGTTTCACAACAAACTTGATGTTAACTCACTGTTCACTCTTGAACACTGACATTTTCTGACTGGGGTTAAGAAAATTTCTATATTAAGCTTGTGTCCACATATACTAAGTGAAGCAATCGAGTCGAGCCTTGTCTTACTGGCACAGGTTAGAACATGTTCTATAACCATCTCTATGTCTCCCCTTCCTTTGTTCCCAATACATAGGGTTGTCTCGGGTTTTTTGTGTCAGACCTTGTAAAAGGTCAAAAAGCGTGAAACACCCTTCTTTGATAACGTATTTTGAAAATAAAGTATGGAGTATAAACAGACATTCAGTAAAGTATATGTTTTGTAAATTCTTTCTTCAATCTGATTTCCATAGAACTCTTCTACCAGTAATTGCCATTGTTATTGTCCTGTAATTGCAATATGGCAGTTTGCCTGTTAACAAGATTTGTTTTTTAAATTGCAGCAGCAAATGCCTTCCTGTTGGTTTAATGCAAAACTTCCTTTTCTCTCTCTTTCATCCTTCCGTTTTATACTGCACATTGAGAATTTCCCTTTGGTTTGAGGCTTATGTGGACTTTATATGCAGATTAGGTTGAAAACATTACCTTTCTAGTTTTGGGGTTTTATTAATCAAGGTATATTTAGATGAAGAATATAGTGGAGACTCAGGTTATCTTACGTGAAAAATATGAGAAATAAAATTTTGGTTAGTGACTTTTTCTCATTTTTTATAGAAATTTTCTGTTGGATCAGAAATTTTCTGCTCTTCTGTTCCAACTGATATTTTTAACAGTGAGTTATTGCATGGGAAAATTGTAGTGGTTCACCAGTGACCCTAAAGTAAATGGATTTTACTATTGATTTAACTGGAGTCAGCTCTAACATTTATGCTTAAACTATTACAGTCTCTCAATGAGTAATTTATCCTCCTTTGTGCCTATTAAGGTGTGAATTAGTTACATTTCTGTGGAGAGGAGTGAGTTTTAAGTTTGGAAGTAGTGATTGAATGAGATAGTAGATGTCACAACTTCTTTATAATAGTGATCTCTTTTTCTCTATATTTGTAAAGGGAGAATGGAAGGGTCCTGATCATGACTTTACATTAGCACTATAAAAAGAAATCATTACTAATTCAGATTGCTATGAAAATGTATAAAGGAACCAAAGTATATAAAGATATGCAGCTCTCAAATTTTGATTCAGCAATCACATTTTTTCTTATATGCTTTATATTAAATATCCTGCAGTCCTTGAATATGTAGCAAAAACTATTTCTAGACCTACTGAAACGATGGATTTAGTATGACTATCTCTAGAAAGCACAATTTCTAGAAAAGAAAAAATTGGACTCTTTTCCAGTTAGAGACTTCACTGTTTGCTTTTGAATACAAAATCTTATTCCCTTTTCACAGAATCACAGAATCACAGAATCACCGGGTTGGAAGAGACCCATCGGATCATCAAGTCCAACCATTCCCATCAAACACTAAACCATATCCCTCAGGACCTCGTCTACTCGTGCCTTAAACACCTCCAGGGAAGGCGAATCAACCACCTCCCTGGGCAGCATATTCCAATGCCTAATGACCCTTTCCATAAAAAACTTCCTCCTAATCTCTAGCCTAAATCTCCCCTGGCAGAGCTTGAGGCCATTCCCCCTCATTCTGTCCCCTGTCACTTGGGAGAAGAGGCCAGCTCCCTCCTCTCCACAACCTCCCTTCAGGTAGTTGTAGAGAGCAATGAGGTCTCCTCTCAGCCTCCTCTTTTAACTGTATTAAGGCTATTTTTAAAGAAGAATAAAAGCACTAAGACTTTGCATATTTTGGACGGAAAGTATATATACAATTCTTCACGTGGATGTGTTCTGAAATCCACTGACTAGGAATTTATCCACTGAATTCTGTAGGTGTTATCCTGGATCAGGCCATAAGAAGATATTGGTTTAAGCTCCTCTCACATTTTGGACAACTACATGGAAAAATACATCTGCCTATTATCAGGAAAAAAGCAAAGCAATTTTGGCACATGTACAGAATCAAATAAGTACTGGAAGAGAAGAAAAAAAGATGCCTTGAAAAGAGCTTTGCATTGCCAAGCATGAAATTCCAGTTGTGAAATTTTTTGTGTGGTCTATGATAAAAGACATAAGTTCCTCTTACAATTACATAAGCAGGAAACTTTTTCTAATATCTTCTCACTTTTCTGGTTTGGTCTATTAATTTCTGAAGTATTTTGCAATTCTTGAAGATAAGTTGCTATAAACAGACTGAAGTCTACCAGCACATGATATCTGAAATCAGAAATTTTGATTTTTCCACAGTAAGCACAATTAAATAATTTTTATATTGCACTCACACTGAGTCCAGCATATTCAGGATATATTTGACTTTGACTATATACTTTTCTCACCTTGATTTTTACGTAAACTATGGCTGTTTTCTGTAGCTTTTGAGAAACCAATGTGAAGGTTTTTCAACCACAGGTAAAACCAGTACAGCTTAGTTTTATCACTAATAAGAATTACAGGCTTAAGAAAAGTTAGAATAGCTTCTTCCTGCTGTGTATGAATGGAAACCAACGGCTGGAGTGAAAGTAATGCAAGTATATTAGCACCTGACATAACTGGAAGACCCATTCAAGGCTTCTCTCACCAGAATATTGCTTTTGCTGGTGAGCAAGTACCATAGCTGAATAATTAAACTGGAATTAAAATGAAGAAGCAAAATTAATATGAACAAAATAAGTAAAAGTTGTAGAAGAATGCCTATAGCAAAGATGCCTTTACCATTTCTCCTGTTACAAATGAACACTGGCCAAAGAAGACATGAATTTACATATTATATGAAACTTCTTACAGTTACTAGAGTTGTACCCAGCAACGTATCATTATATTTTACCCTTGTAAATCTGATTAAGAACTACTTTGTAGAATGCTGACCCAGTGTTGATGGATGACTATCCGCAGTCCTATATCTCTATTGCCTGGAGAAAAGAGCGTATCTCACCTCTTACATGCTGCAGAAACTCTGGGGCACAATAGGGCACCTCCTCATTTTTTAGCATATATACATTTAATTAGAAAATTTTTTACCAAATTTTTTTCAAAAAACTTAAGCTAAATGGACTCAAGTTTCACCAGGGGAGGTTCAGATCAGATATCAGGAAAAATCTTCACTGAAAGTTTTACCAGGCACTGGAACAGGTTATCCAGGGATGTGGTTGAGTCATCATCCCTGGGGGTATATTAAAAAGCAGGTAAACAAGGTGTTCAGGGATATGGTTTAGTAGTAGACAAATACAATTGGACTCAACTATCCTGTCCTCTCTGTAATGTGGAGACTGAGAGTGCTTGCCAGTACAGGTGCAATTAGTCAATATTTACAGAAAATATTAAACCCTGTATGAAAATGACTATAAGGTCCAAAAGGCTATAAATAACAACCGGAGCTTGTAACCTGTGTTGCCAGTCAAGTTTCTTTCTGCTGCTTTATCGTAGTCTCTTCATCTAATCTGGGACTAATATATGCTGTATGAAAGTGTAATGTGACTCCTTATAGAATTTTCTCAAGCAACTTGACAAAACCCACTATTGTTTGCTATCCAATAACTGTACTTAACCTTCAGACTGCATACTGAATTTTCACCTGCAAATAATGAAAAATATATGGGAATGAAACATGAAGAGACAAAAAGATAAAACCAACAGAAATACATCTTTCATTTCCAGAGTGGCTGTGACAGGAGCAGGCCAAGGTGGTGGTGAATGACAGTCCTTTCTGATCATAGAGGAATTCAGTAAATCTAGCTCAAGGCAGGTAACTATAATTCCAAAGACAAATGATGATATTTCCAGCCAGTTAAAAAATAATAATAATAAAATCTCAATAATTCTTTGTGAATCTCTCATGTATACCAATTTCTAACAAGTGTGTGCCACTAGAAACTGTTTTAATAGCTTTTCCCATGTGATTTTTTTTCAGTAGAGGTTTGAAGTTCCTGTTTCAATTGCTATTAATTGTGTTAGTAAAAATACTTAAGATAATACCATGAAAAAGTACCAGGACCAGTAGTTTTTTGAGATATAGGACTAGGCAAGGTAACCTTATGCAACTGTATGGAGAACCTATCTTTGACAAAAGCAAGACCCGCTGAATTCAGCAGAAAGAATTTATCTGAACTCAGTCTTGGATCTAGTTTCAAAAAAGAATCCTACATAAATGAGTCAGTATTGTAAAGCTCTTTTTGATCTGTAACTCTCTTATGCTATGTGATTTTATTAATATCTACAACATTTTTTTATATGTATGATATCATTAACATGCATATAATATGTTTTCTTATCAGTGTTTCATAAAAGCTGTTACTGAACTGATTGCTAAGTAAAATCTACTTTCCAGTAAAACTGTCTGCAAGTTCTCCTGCATAATTCAGCAGTAATTTATGAAGTTACAGTTGTAACTTAGTCCCATAGGATTAAAAGTCATGAGAGGAAATTTTCAAGAAGTTTTTCAAGAAGAAAAGCTTATGCACTGGTGTATGACTTGCATTATTAACAAGACCGTCTTGGATGATGGTCTTGTTAATAATGAACACAACCTGATATTTCACACTGTGTTGGAATGTTGCTTCTTAGCCTCAGTCTTGAGAAGAAAAATGGTTAACAGACACAAAACTGGCCTTTTTGGAAAATGCCTTACAAGGACATTGCAACATAGATAAAATACAAACCCGTAGACTTTACGAATTTTAAATGCTGGAAAGCCTGATTATTTAAAAGGAAGTTTCTACTTAAGTAAACAAATGTTAGAAAGCAAGGAAATATAAATTTAATAGCACGCAGGCAATGTTCATCTGCTGTCACAGACCTTCCACAGCCAAGGAGAAGGTGAGACAGCTTGCCGTCTCTTTTCAACATTCAGTCGCTGGGTTGGGGATTTTTTAATTTTACAGACTGCATGACAAAGGAAGTTTTATTTGTTTTCCAGATTAAATACTGAATATTGACTGTCTTTCATCTTGGTTGCAGAACAGATTTGGAAAAAACTACAAGACAACATACATGAGCATATTTGTAGCAAGTTTCCAGAAGTAGCATGAAGGTCTAAAATTTTCTATACTCCAGGGATGTGTAATTGAAGAATATGCAGAGGACATAGCCAAAACAACAGGACAAATGGAAGTTATTGCTGGTTTCACACTGATATTATATCGTTACCATAAATATAAGATTTAAGGTCTGTAATTCTGAAAAAAAGATACTTTGGAGTAAGACAGCATCAATGGGCTATGAGAAAAAAAGAACTCATTAGGTAGTAGATGTGCTTTTCTCATATAATTTTAGAAATAAAACTGTTTGAAATGAGGAAAATGAATAAACAACACACTGTTTCTTAGCCTGCAAAATTGTGCAGCTTGCTAGATTAGGTTTATGATGCAAATTATACTTGAAAGCCTTTGTAATGAAGAACACTTGTTTATGTCATATGTATTTGATTTACTACTCAGCTATAGTCCCAAGTGGAAACTGTGATTTGGGATTAGTCCATAACTAATGGGTTTGGATACCAATTGAATAAATGAAGTTTCTCACTTTTACAGAGCTAATTAAGTACTGAAGAAGGGAGAATGCTTCCCTCTAGTTTCTCAGTTAAAAATAAAAAGCCCATAGTTCCTCTGTCTATATAAGACATGTTTCTATTGTCCTAGTTTTGTAATAATTTAAATGGGCACTAAGGATGATGAATACTGATAGCATGTTTTACTCTGTACAATAAACACTTCCAATTTTTCTTTTCAAAGAACTGTAGACTTTGTGTGTGTCTTATCACTGGAAATATGAGATTCATATGGAAATTTAGAAATCTTAATGTTTATATTGTCAGCCAAGCAGAAGAAAAAAATAGAAATGAGAAATACAAACAAAGCAGAACAGTATGAACGCCCACCCTCCTCAAACACACACACTTTCTGAACTGAATTTTAATTAGAGAAATACTCATAGTCTGCTTAGAAGAACTCTTTATAATACCAAACCTAGACTAAGAGGTTGAAGCTGGTCTTGGGTTTTGTTTCCAAATGATGGATGCATTTCATTTATTTTTCTGCTTACTTGGTTAATTTCAGCCTTTTAATGGACACATTTTTTTATATAGCTGATTAATTTGGTATAGTTCTTAAGGGAAGCATGTGATTCTTGTGTTGGTGGATGCATGTGTTCTGAGTGAATTTATTTCTTCCGTAATAGCAATTAAGTGTGAAGAAGGAACAAAATGTGCATACTTTTAATACTGAAGAAGAGATAGGGGAGACAAAAATGAAAAATGTCAATCTGAAAATATAAACGGTTCAGAACTGTATAGTACCACAAAACATTGCAGTGCCTACAATCCTTCTCCCTACATCTTACTTCTTGCCAATAAACATGATATTTAAAACATGTTTGTTTGTTTTTTAAATGCTCGGTATTCCACGTAGACTTAATTAGCGAAATACTTTCTCTGTCTACGTGTTCATATTCTCTCCAACTTGCTTCATGTTTGACAGTTATTTTCTCACCATGCCTTTATAAAAGCCTTTATACACATAGTTGGAAATAGATGTTAAGTGAGGCTCACCCTGTTCACATGTCAACTGAATCCGTTCAAATTCAACATAAAAGGTTCATTCTCCACTGAACATACACATACAAAAACCTTTTAATCCTTTTTAACCCTAGTGAGATACTACCTGTGTAAGAACACTACTTGCCTCTGATAAGAAATTGAAAGACAGAAGCCAAGAAGATAAAAAATGCCCGGTTATACAGTAAAAGTGGAGAATGGCTCAGCTTGTTAGATGAGAGCTCTTTATAGAAATCATTCTGAGGCTATAAACATTCAACTCAAAAACTTATTTTTCTGCTTTGTTTATGGCAATGGCCTAAAGGGTCTGAAAGTTCTTGAGAAGAAAATACCTTGCCTCAAAGACATTCTTCCACATACTCTATGGACTATTGTACCAACCTGCTGCAGGAAAGGACCTTGTATGGCTTCATAAGCAGTCAAAAGAGAAGGACTGAAAAGTAGGCATAAAATCATCAACGAAAAATCTTACAAGTATTCTTTCAATATATCTGTCTTAAGGTGTGTAATTAGTCTTTCATGTCTTTTAGTGCAAGATGGGAAGCAATGAATTAAATTGTTGCAAGAGGGAATGTTTCCGGGAGTGGAAGGAAATGTCATAACTGTAACAGCAATTAAGTCTTAGAACAGATTGACTAATATTTTGTTTTGTGTTTCTATGTTTTGGGTCAAAGAAAGATCATATTAGATAAAGTGCCTGCATTTTATTTAAACTTTGCTTATTGAAATTTTCAATCTTTCTTCTTCTTGATCCACCAAGTATCTTTATGAAATTTCTCACTAATCAGCACCCACTGGTGTTAATAGATGACTTTTAAGTGACTACTTTCAAAGAAACAGTTGATCTAAAAATAAGTTTTCTATATTATTCACATTAGTATTACTACTTGTTATTACTGTTGCTATTATTAATAGTACTACTGCTATTATTAATAGTACTGCTACTATTATTACCCCTTGTGCAAACAGTACTAGAAACAACCTTCTAATATTCAGTTTGTGCTAGCAGCTCTTAGAATTTTAATTAATCTAATGGGAGTAGAAAAAGTTAAAGAAAGACATATTGGTCAAACAGTTTATGAAATGACAGAGAATCATAATCAGGATACAGAATATATAACCTGATCCTGGTGAGCTTAATACATACTTTCCATTTCTGTAACAACACAAAGAAATAATGGCAACCAGGACAGTGATGTCTCAATGTTTTTATTCATGTACCTACCTCTAATTGCAAAAACTCATACTTAAATTTGCTCAATGAGGTATCATGAGATACACAATGGCCCATATTTTCATAGAATCATAGAACCATAGATTATTTGGGGTTGGAAGAGACCTTAAAGATCATCTAGTTCCAACCAGCCATGGGCAGGAACACCTCCCACTAGATCAGGCTACCCAAGGTCCCATCCAACCTGGCCTTGAACACCTCCAGGGATGGGGAAGCCACAGCTTCCCTGGGCAACCTGCGCCAGTGCCTCACCACTCTCATAGTGAAGAAATTCTTCCTTATGTTTCGAAGTAGATTAAAGTCTCAGCACTAGAAATCTGTAGATTTGGGTTGCAGGATATTTACACAGAGAAATCGTAATGCAATATATAAAGTTTATGATGGTGAAATGAGCTGGAATTGAACATTTATCCATATTGCCTTGAAAACACAAATATTGCACTGGAAGAATAGCTATACTCTTTTTTTAGCAAGGCATTATTAAACACATTAAATACAAAAATTTCATTTTATTCTTGAACTTATAGCATATGAAAACATTGGGAAGCTCAGCAAACAGGGCCTTTGAAGTAATAAAGAGAGAAAAGTTATAAAAGCTACATGGGAAAATGACAGACTATTTACTGTACGGTATTGCTCAAACTTGCATTATTTTTACAGGCCAGAAGGCAACAGTAATTTTTTAAAACTCTTGCTGCAGTAGCAGAACATGCTCTTGCTTTCATAGCCTCCTTTCTCAGGTGGTTGCCACATGTTTGGCTTCTGTGCAAAGGTATTTTGTTTCATGACCTACCTCTCTGGTACTCAGCTTAGCTGAGAATGTGGAGATTTCTTTTAGAATTATAATGTTTAGGCATTCTGCAGAATAAATATAAAGCAGCAGAGCACAGGCTAAATTTTTGATTACAGGAGAGGAAGGAAACAATTGAAGAATCAGTACAGATATAAATTCTGGCCACTGCTGAGAGTTTTTATGCCAGGCTGGAAGAAGCTATCAAAATCAATGGAGGGTCTGCCCCAGAATTACTTTTCTGGAAGGGAATTTTTAGTGGCAAAGATGTCTCTTTAAAAACTCAGAAACTCATATGAGTGATTTCCACGACCCAGTACTGGCTAACCCCAAGCCTTCAGAACCAGCTTTAGGACTGAAAAATCCATAAGTTGTCCTTTCCCTCACTAATAAGTACTACAGCCAAAATAGCAACCTACCCTCCACCCAGCAATATCTCTTTAAAGTCAATCTCATTAAAATCTTCCCTGATATTTCAGTCAGCTTGTTTATTTGATTTGCTCTGTTGGGATCTCTCTGGGACCACAAGCAAGCAAGGCCAGAAAAACAAAATGAAGAGAAGAGAAGAGAAGAGAAGAGAAGAGAAGAGAAGAGAAGAGAAGAGAAGAGAAGAGAAGAGAAGAGAAGAGAAGAGAAGAGAAAAGCTAAGCTCAATTCTTTCTAAAATTCTCCAACCTCATGTAACATTCACAGTGATCTGGATGGCCATAGACTCAAAGGGATTGAGTACGTTTCTTGTCATTTTGCTGATGAGTGTTGCAGTTGTTTCATAACCATGT
Source organism: Piaya cayana (assembly GCA_013389865.1). Classification (NCBI taxonomy): domain Eukaryota; kingdom Metazoa; phylum Chordata; class Aves; order Cuculiformes; family Coccyzidae; genus Piaya; species Piaya cayana. The sequence goes on along the minus strand of WAAB01016237.1, from coordinate 93,620 downwards.
GCATTGGTGCAGTGCAAGGGAAATCATCCCTGCCCTCATGGTGGCCAGGGGAGGTGATGAACCAGAACAGGGAATAGTATCAACAACAACAATACCAAATCTGTGAAAGGAGATGATGTAAGTTTTCAACCCACAGGTTGGAATGTCGGGGTTAGTGAATAGATGAATAGTTAAACCTGCAGTATTCAGGGGGAAGAAACTTCTAGTTTAACCCTGATCTGCCATAGCCAGAATAATTTCTCTGGCCATACTGTAATTGGATGCACAGGGAATAGCACCTATGAACCACTAAACACTGAAACACAAATATATTGCCATCACTTTGGAATTTTAGCCTTAATAGTTTTATAATCAATGTGTTAATTGTATTTATCTAATAGCTGATATTTCAGGATTACAGTCTTCTCTCCCGTGGTATCCTTGTGTTATAAACTCTGGAATTCTGTATACTTTGTGATAGAAAAGTTATCTATGCTCAGATAAGCCATTTTTATGTGCTGCAGGATGGAGAAAAAAGTCCTAGAGCAAGTAATAAGGGAACTCTTATGGTCAAAGTTTATCTTTATTTGGGTAAAATTGCAATTGCTGTTGACTGGAATTCAAATAGAGAAAAATATATCACCAAGCAAAAGCTTAATAAACATCTCAGAAATGTGGTCACATACACCAAATTCTACTCAAAAAATGAAATGTTTGTTTTTATTTAGGTACAGTCATTCAAATTATTTTATAAATACATTACAGATAGTATATTGTAACAAAGATTTCCAGAAAGGAGTATAAGAACCTAAAGAGATTCTGGATGTCTAGATCACTGTTTTAAACAGAAAAATTTATTCAGTTTAATAGAACTATAGGATTAGACACTAGAGCAGAGAATTGCCAGAAATATTGTTTATTTAAATTGGTTTGTATTTCCTCTTACTATTTCAAACTCCCATCATAATTATAAGGTTCTGGACTTCATAAATATCATAGAGTTATCTTCACTTAATTAGTCCTCTGAGTTTATTGCTTATATTTATTTATATTTCATAGGCCCTCTGAGATTCAAACACTTCATCTGTGTGTTGGAAAAGAGTGGAAGGAAGAACCAAAAAAAAAAAATCATCATTTGAAAATGTGACATATGAATAAATACAGAACAAATGCATTCTAAACAGAACGTGTGAAATCCAGATCTGAGGACAATACTAGGAGGAAGGAATGCTGATTTGAATATAGTGTCCAAGTCTCTCAGGATCAGTCCTGGGAACCATCAGCAGATTCTGATTTTACAACATCCTGAACTATGTTGATGTTGTCCTAATTCCAGTTGTAGCCTCCCATCCCTTCCCTTGCACAGCAGCTCAGTATACCCCTAAGGGGAGTCAGTTCAACATGCCTAGAGCAAGTTTTTCCAGCTTATCTTCTGCATGAAAAAATCTATTTTATTTTTTTTCCCCCTTCTGTGGTAAATACTTTCCAGATTCACCTTTCCTGACTGGAAGGCAACTAGACTGGTAAGTTGACACTGATCGGTGAACACTGAAGAAAGTATTTAATACACATTTCCTCAAGTCAGATCTAAAATACCACTTTGATGATATTTGCTAACTTTTTATTTTGAGAAATGTTTATTTGAGGTTTGCTTTTTTTTTTTTTTTAAGCAATTTGTCCAGGAAGTTTCATGGTTACAAATCCACAAGTTTCAGGCTAATACTGGTCAGATTTATTATAACTCATTGAAAAAAACCACAAATTAGTATTCAGTCTTAGCAGATTATAAAATATGGTCAAATATACAATTCAGAAAATCAGTTTGTGAAGAACAAAGAAAACCTGGTAAAGAAATAAAGGCAGGGAGTTGGATAGGAATCCAGACATTAAATAGCAATGAAACAGGTGCAGGTTTCCATGGTGAGGAAAGGTCTTCGTTTTGATCCATCTGTCATATATGACAAGCCAAAAAATTTTTTTTGAAGTTCAACTCCAAACAGATGCTTTGTGAAGAAGTAACATGGCCTTTGGAGATGAAGGTGTCCAGCATCTATGGGCCATAAGAAAAGTTTAAATACCTAGTTAAGATTCATCAGGATGCTCAAAACATTTTTTAAGCTGATGCTTATATTTAGAGTGCCTAAATTCTTCTGCTAATAAAGTCCAAATGGCCTGCCACTGTACTTGCACTCTCTGTCAACCAATACTTCTTCGGTGCCTGATATTCATCCTACACTGTGTATGGAATGAGAATTTCAGTTCCAGCTGTTGCTGCTGGGGAAAAAGACACCTCAAGGCAAAGAACTGATAAACCAAATCCCAGACTTGCTTTATTGTCTGCATAAAGATTTAAGGTTACTGCTTCTCTGTTTCCATACCCGAAAATCTGGCTAAAGGATTTTTGAGTTTGCTTAGCAATAACCATAATAATTATATTAATAAGTATTTGTGAATTATTCTCACCACTACAGCCTTCAGATCAACAGTGATTTGACTGTCTACATTTCCAGAAGCTGTTTAATGCTCAAAATAACATAAAGGGTCATTCATAATCTTCTTTTCTATCCCTTTTAAAGCTTTATTTTTATGTTTATGGTTTTTTTACACAAAAGATCCATTTTTAAGCAGCAAATCTCAGCTTGATAATAGTGCATAAAATGAACTCACATGAATTGACCTACAGGGCATTAATTAGGCATAGGTTATTTTAGTAAACATAAAAATCCCTTTGGTTTATTTTGGTTTAAGTGAAACAGTTCAGCGTATATCCATTTAAATGGCAACATGTGAGACATGCATTCAGAGTTACAGAACTCTTCCTTCCATTTCCTCTGCCTCTCTTCCTTAGCTGATAGCACTTGCAGGATATGCTAATGCTGTCATCATTACACAGACCTTGACTCTGCCTTCAGGGAAGAAAAAACACCGACTGGAATGAAAGATTTCTCTCTGAAAGCCCATTTCAGAGGTCACCTGATAGTAACAAGCAGAGCTCCATTGTGTTTTCTGGTTTGGTATATTTGTGAACTTATGAAAGAACCATGGAGACATACAACAGGGTATATCTGAGCCTTAGTATTTCCATTAGAAAACATAGCGGGGTCTAGGGAGTTAAAATTCAAGGACTGAATAGAAATTGGTCAAAGTTGTGAGAGATGAGCCAGCAAAGCAAAAGGCAGCTGGAGCTGGGCTGGCTTCCAAAGACAAAGCAGTAGAGATTGATGATTTACACAAAGACTATATAGTATCTTTGTATTTGAGGATTTTGTTATAGGATATTAATTAACTCCTTAATGTATATGGAGTCTACATGTTAAAAAAAGCTGAGGAAACATTAAGTTATTATTCACTACATATTGGGCAGTTCCACAGGTTGTTATTGCATGATGACTCTACAACATTCACCCAAACATCAGATGTACTCCTAAAAGGCAAGATGTCAGTGACATTGACAAAATGCCCTGCACAGAATTTAGGCTTGTCAGCATTTCAAAGTTAGGCAGCAGGGATCCCTCCTACAGTGTAATGTACTGATGCCTGGAAGCCAGCTATCTGCCCTCCCCTTTGCATAAGGGCACTCACTAGCACTGTCAAAAGTAATGGACATGACAGGGGACTGCCTGGGAGATTCAAGCCATTGGCAAGGTGCCCTTTCTTACAGAACAGTTTACAAACACTGGGTGATACAATGAGTGTATCAGGGACAACCTCTGACTTCAGACTGCCTAGAGTTGTTCTTCTTGTTTGTGTCTAGGAACACCATAGGTGTGCTGTCTCAAGACATTGTCTTGCATATGCTCTATCTTCTTAGAAATGTAGCTTTTGTCGTAAAAACATTAATTGAACTATCTCTCAGTAGTGATAAATGAGAAGATTCATTCATAGCAATTCAATGTGTTCAATTCATTTTGTAAACACATAATCTCTTTATAGCTTCATTTCACGTTAACCAAAGTGCAATTGTCACAAGAATTGTATTGCCAGCAAAAATACATTTCCAACTAAGAGCAAATTTGGGGACAAAAATGGAGTAAATAGAATAGTATTCATAACATAAGGATATTGTGCCACTGCAATTTAACACTCTCCTAGCACTATAATGCTGTCAGCTCAATGGTTTCATAGCATATAATAATGAGAAACCAAAACAAACACTTAAAGCATGCAGATAGGTTTCAAATTATTCACACTTTACAGTGTTTTGAGATGAATTGTTGAATTCTTTTTTTTGTGTTACTTGTATTCTCCTACTTCAGATTCAGCTCAAACAGGTCTTCTCTATGTTCTTGACATCCTCTTCTGCTTCAAATTAGGTACAGGCTAATGCATTTGCTAGATTGCATCCAATATTTTGCAGAAGAAAAATATGTTTTATCATAGTTTCTCATCCTTTCCAAAGAGCAATTATCAGATTTTTTAGGGGCATTTTGCCTTTTTTTTTTCTTATTCTGGGAGAATGCAAGCAAACACACAAAAATGTCCCATATTTGCAAGCTTGGCTCTGTCAGTAACTCAGTGTGTGGCCTTTGGTATATCACTTTGCATAGAAGGTACTGGTGGCTTTTCCAGAGCCGTGAAGAAGGACTGGCCCTGCAGGATCATTTTGGAGGAAGGCTCTCTGCAGCACACCTTTTCCAGGGAAATGTACACTTAAGCAAATCGTTATATTTTACAAGATGAATTTTATACCCAAAACTCAAGGGGATTTGAAATTTTATTGAAGCAAATATAATTCAAAACTTCAAGGTATAATTAAACGGCTTTGGTGGGGATAAATGTGTTCTCATGGTAATTCTAGTACTAATGAATTTTACTAACCCTTGACAATTTTCCCATCAGAGCTGGGTCAGCTGATCTAGTTGGGATAATTTCTTTTCATTTATTATCTTATTTGTTTTGTTGGGTGGAAGAAACTGAGTACAGGAAACATTATATGCCTATTATTTCAAGGAAATTGTTAACATTCTGAACAGTTTCCAAATTTAATAGATCTCTCCACAAATTGGTATTCATTCACAATGTCTTTTGAGGGTACTGCATTCAGAACACCATGTAATTGAAAACAACCCTTGCTGATGTGGAATCACATCACATGATGTAATGACACTCAGAAAATACTCATTAGGAAAGGAAATGGCAGAGAAGAAAAAAGGTTACAAAGCAGCCTTAATCTAATCTACATATTTCCACTATGAAACTGATCAAACACTAACAGACTACTGACAGATACGGTGTAAAAAGTGATGCAGCTGGATTGAGGATGTATTAGAGGTCAATGGCGGAAGTGAAAGCAGGACCTAGTACAAAATGTGTTGTCTGGTAGTTTCTCAGATGCCCTTTATTTTTCTGGAATTTCATTTTAACAATATACTATTTAAATTATATTTGGATGACTTAACATCCTGCTGGTCTTTGGGAAGAGGTAGTCAGAAACCTTAAGATGTCTGTCCTTGAGTGCTAGCTGTCTTTTAGAGCATCGGTTATAGAAGGTTACCTTGAATGAAAATTTAGTCCATAAACAACACCCCCTGAGCCCTGTTGTTCTTAGGTACCTTACACCACCTTCAGTAACAGTGGTGATACATAAAAAGCCTCCCACCTTCTCTACATCTCAAGAAAGCTAAGTCCTGTTCTAAAAAAAGTATAACTAGAAAGTTCTGCTAATGATATTTTGATAATCTTTACATTTCTTTATTAGGAAGATTGCATGTGGTCCTGCTTTTGGGTTACTTAAGTAAAGATGAAGTAATTTCTTTTCCATTCTATAAGCACAGCATTTCAAAGGGATAAGGTGAATTACTTGCATAAAATGAGGACATTAAAGGGCTGGAACACCTTCCATACAAAGACAGGCTGAGAGAGCTGGGCTTGTTCAGCCTGGAGAAGAGAAGGCTCCAAGGAGATCTTATAGTGACCTTCCAATACCTGAAAGGGGCCTTAATGAAAGCTAGAGAAGGGCTGTTCATAAAGGCTTGTAGTGATAGGATGAAGGGATATAAATGGGAGAGGAGCAGATCTAGGCTTGATATAAGGAAGAATTTCTTCACTATGACAGTGATGAGGCACTGGCATAAGTTTCCCAGGGAAGCTGTGGCTGCCCCATCCCTGGAGGTGTTCAAGGCCAGGCTGAATGGGGCCTTGGGCAGCCTGATCTAGTGGTGTCCCTGCCCATGGCAGGAGTGTTAGAACTAGATGATCTTTAAGGTCCCTTCCAAACCTAGATTTTTTTTTTTTGGTTATTATACTGAAAAAGAGAAGAAAATGGGCAATAACTAAAGATCTTTTTGCAGTGCCACATGATAGTCTGAAATCTTAGAGACATCCAGACATATCACCTGTGTGCCCTTGCTTATGCACAAGAAAATTTTCCATTCAAGGCTGAGCTGCAGGTGAAGGTAGTGTAAGCCCACCCATTGCTTGTATGGCTATGAAGGACATCAAAAGTGAAAAGTATGAATTAATGCTGTAAAAAATAACTATTGTTCTGCTAGTTGGTGTGATAGATTTTCAATTATATAGTTCTGTGCTGGCTGGACAATGAGCTTTTGCTTGCTTTCTTTTTTATTTTTTCTGAAAGAACTAGGATTTCTGAAATCAATGTTCTGTGAGAAAAGGCTCTAATCCTAGCACTGATTTCTTTGATGTCAGAACATATTTAGTGACATATAATGTACAGACTGTTTCAAGCAGGATGTTGCGTTGATTCAGAAGTGAAGGTGCTGAGCCTATCGCTTGAGAAGGCTGAGTTCAAGCCACTGTTATGTGACCTTAGATAAGTCACCAGTACTCTTAGTACTGTTTCGTCATTTAATAAAATAGGAATACGTGGGGGTTTTTTTGTCTCACAGTGTAATTGGTCAGCTAAATACATAAGAAATGGTTGAGAGAGCTATAATAATAGGGGCCATGTAAGTACACAGTGCTTCAGTAGGGAAACAGAAATGTTAGCACTGAGAAGTAATGTGCTAAAGTAATGATTGTTTGGAGTTAATGTACCTACTTCATGTCTATTTCAGTGGAAAAAAAGAACTGTGTAATGTTACAGTGATGAAGATCTGTTTTAAATTCCATGTGCCCAAGGCTTAAACTGTGAAATTACTGTAGCCACATCTGTACTGCATTAAATCTAAAGGAAAGAGTCACTGAATATTTGCTGTTCTAAAAGGTTTTAAGAATTTACATGGATGTAAGGGATTTACGCAATGTCATTGATGTCCAACTTTCAATGCCCACTTTTCATTTCACAAATGTTCATATACTGTTACTTTTGGTTTATTTGAACTAGATTAGACAGGACTAAAAAATGCTTAAATGTGTGTACAGTAGTCTGAGCTTGTGTTTCTGTGCTTTGTTATTCACTTTACCTTTTTATCACCTCTTCTCAACTTTTAAAATTTTAAATATTTTGCTGAAGACCAGGGCTTTGCCAATTTTCATCATTTTCTCTTTAGCTCAGCTATCTAAGTCTCCCTAAATCTTTTTAGACACTGTTGAGGGAAAAATCCCCTGTCTAGAGTCATGTGCCATTCTATTCCCTGTTACAGAAGGCTCTCAAGTAAGTGTAAATCATTTAAAACCAGTAGGCAGAGAGGGCATTAAAAGAACTCCATGAATCTAAATTAACAAAACAGGGTCATGCATATTGACAGATTTTTCTTTAAGGACAAACCAAACCATGTGCTGTTCTTCTCTGTCCCTTTTTATGTTTTATGTTCCAAATTGCCTTTAAGACACATTTTACTCTGCTACTCAGCCTATGTTTATAGAAATGCAAATTTTGTGGACAAAAAACATTGTAGTGCTTGAATGGTCTAATAACATAAATCCTAGACAGCGATGTGTTAACAGGAACTTTTCCTCCAGAACTTTTTTCTTAATGCTTGACATATTGCAGTCATTGCACAGAAAGTGACATTACTTAAATGTTGTTAAATAAAAAATTCTCATTGTCACTTTCTTTAGTCATGGAAGACACCAAAACAGCAGTGAAGAGACATGAATAGCAAAAGTAGGCTAGTAATATGTTCTTTGTTCTAATACAGGTTATATTTATGCAGGCAGTGTTTTTAGAAAATATTTTTAATTATTAAAGGGTATTTTTAAAACAAAACTTTTTATTGAGAAGGGGAATTCATAAAGAACACTATTTTTATCATAAAATTATTTATGCCTTAAAATTTGAAAGAATAAGACATTGAAAATTACAAGCAAATTTTCTATATTTCCTTGAGTCTTCTTTTGCTGAAAAGTTCAAGAAAAGAATTTATCAAGTAAGAATTTAAATTTTTACTGCATTTTCAACATTTACATATTTGAGAAAGTACATAAATATGACTGTGAGGAGGGAATTGTTCCTTATTATGACAAATTTGTGGCTAACCAATATGGGGCATAGAAAATTTTGTCTGTGTAGATAACCAGCAATACAAGAGATTAAGAAAATAATCTTCGTATGCAATAACCTCATAACAAGGTTATAAAATTCCCTTCCAAAAGAGTGGGCCCATTGCTCTGAAATGTCAAAAGAAGATGGCAAAGGAAACATGAATCTGAGATCCCCTCTGTGACAAGATGGTTGGGATGATCTAATATGCCTTTTGCAACTCTAATTACTCTGACGTGAATTGTATCCCTGAGGTAGATGACTGTAGCCTCATAGCCGGTTTACTTTCCAAATAGTTTCTCTGATACACCCTGGAAAGGTCTAGAAGGCTCTGAAGCAGAGGCATCAGGACTAAAAATCCAAGGAACTTTTGTTTTCTGGATAGCAGCCAGATTTGATTCCTGGTAATTTTTCAGCAACTCTGGCTCTTGAGAATTGTTTTCACCAAATCAACTTGTGCTGCTAACAGCTCTCTGTTCTGTGCTATAGTCAGCATGTTGTCTAAACAGACTATTATCCAAAGCCCTCGCTCACAGAAGGCTGCTACCATGGAGCTGACAAGAAGCCAAATAGTAGGCTGGAGAGCTGCCAAAGTTCTCTGTCCCAGCAATGCCTGGAGAAACCTTTGACTTTCTTTTTACCAGCAGGATAGTAAGATGCCCTTCAGGTCTAGTCTCACCATCCAGTTGTCCTATGTTGGGGTGTCTCTTAGGAGATGGAGCCCTTCATCCTGCAATGCATGTGCTGGTATAGTACTCCAGCATTCACTCTATTCAGATTTATCACAGATTAATATTCCTTTCTGTGTCCTTTTGGGCACCAGGAACAAATTGCTTGCAAATGTTCTTTGGGCTGAGAGAACTTTTACCATTAGTTGTTTTCTTGTAAGGGAAATCACCTTTTTCTTTCATCAGACATTTGTTTGAAATACAGAAAGAGATCTGGGAAGTGAGAAAGTATCTGCCAAATCTATCAATGTTGAAACTTCAGAGTTTGAATGTTACCAAGGTCTTTTCTTCTGTTTACTCAGTTGTTGAAACATCATTCATCTTTCTTCTTGGTCATTTGAGGGGCAGATCATGTTGGTTTCACGTGAATTTCACACTTTAAAGAGAGAAATTGCCTATACTAACCAGAAAGTTTAGTGCTGCATTGACCAGGACATCAAATTATGAGCCTCTGATTTTGATACAGAGAAGAATGCTTGTCTTAGTAGGAAGAGACAGCAATCAATTTCTTGGGTGAAAGCCTTGGCATTATTCAGTTCAATGGAAGATCTGTCTGCAGGTTTTTCACTCTACTGAAGCTGAGAGTTAATAAAGAAAAGAAAGGCTTGCAAAATTGGTATTTAAATAAAAGGGTCAAAAATCAGGATAAAATGCTTAAAGCGATATTTTGCATGTGATTGTATTCAAATAATCCAATTGTTTGGAGTTAGTTTGACCATTTCATATATATTTCATGAGACTATTTAGCTTTTATTGCAAAGAAAAGTAAGTAGTTATATACATAATTGGGCAGGAAATTTGAAGTCGATTCCAAAACCTGCCCTGTGATTTGATTAATAGAAAGTACCATTTAGGGATCTTCTCCAATGTGACATAGTCTACACAAAGATTTTGTTATAGTTTTGCTATGAAGTGGTTCGATAGAGCCCATCTTAGACTGTTAGTTGCATCTCTAAGATCTGAATGGCATTGTCCTTTCTCATAGACTACAAAGAATTTTCATAAATCTGGCACTTTATAACTTATTAAACCTAGTGGCTTTAGAGGTGCCAGTGTTCTAATTCCAAGAATTTTTTCCCACCATACATCAGGTGAAATGCCTGAAAAGGTGAAAATCCATCACACTCCCCTTTTTTTCCAGAAGGTCTGAACTGCACTCTTTATTTTTTATTACTGGATAATTGAGAAAGCCTATAATCTGCAGCTGAGTTATTCTGATATTAGTATCTGTTGGTATCCTTACTTCATATGCGTTATTTGTCCAGATTTTAATTCCATGTAGCATATCATTCATGCATTTCCCTTATTCACTGAAAAAACAATGTAGGACTATCATTTTCAGCAGCAATCTTTTCATTTTTTTTTTCCACTTTGGCACAAAGTAATTCAGTTAGAGTTTGCATAAAGAGCAGCAATAAATTAAGAACGATTTTGATCACCTAATTGGAGTGCAGAGTAACTGCAAGCACATTGCCATGCTAAGTATTTATACTCACAGCTTATCAGTATCTGAAATTGCGCATTGAACTTTTTTTGAGAACAGGATTGAAGGCATCCTGACTTGCACGTGAGTCTGATTAGAGGTACTGTATAATAAATGAAGATTATTTTTACTTCTGCTTTTAAACCTTCTTGTTGTTTTCTCTCATCAAAGAGCACTTCATGTTATCTTCAACATCCTGTGAGAAATAAACACAATCTTTGCTTGACTTGTACAATGTTTTGCACTTTTTATCTGTCCAGTACATCTGGGTTCTCAATTTTATTTCTTTTCAAATCTGGAGAAATAAATGATGGTGTTGGAATTCCTCCATGATTTCTTTCTCTGATCCATTGAACTATCATTTTATCAGACAGTTTCTATTCAATAAATCTACTGTGTCAGCCATCCTCAACTCTGATTTTTTGAACATCACTTTCATTCTGCTGTATTTCACAACAAAGAATTCTGAATAATATGAGAAGTTTACCTAGCAGAATTGATTATCTCAGAGGTCTGCTTTCTTAAACACAGCTGCAGTTCACAGTCCTGTCTGAAACAGAGTTTGACAACAGCAAAGCAGACTGTGAACTTATAGTACCTGGTTACCACATGTGCAGAGATTCTGATATCCACAGAATTAGTTCTGTTGTTAACATGGAGAAAAATTTCATGTCCTCCATATGATTTTATATTCTACAACCTTGTCTAGTTTGCAAATGAAGTATATATTAATATAGATTAAACAACACGTGGCTTCTATTTTTTAAGGGTTCTTTTGTTGCCTATATATTTCATGGCCCTTCCGAATGTTACATGTGTTGCATGTAAAAAGTTGTTCCTTCTACAGTTGTCATAGGAAATAATTTAATTTGCAGTAATCAGAAGTCAATTTATTCCTCCTGCATATGGTCGGTCTCCTTTACCCCATGGGCTGCTGTTTAGTACCTGAATTAAGCTTGGTGTGTAGACTTACGATAACTGCCTCTGCCTGTACCAGATGGATCCTATGAGGCCTCATTATCTCCAATACAGAACTAGAAGACATTGATAAGCTCCTCCCAGGGCCAGCTCCATTTTGAAAGCAGGTCAATTATGTTAGCGTAGCACTCTACCCAATCCAGTTAAATGACTCTACACCACATTCCCAGAAAAGAAAGAAAAAGAAAGAAAAGAAGCAAATGAAAGTTCAAGCAAAACCAGTTTGTGAAAGTAATTGTTCTGTAGAGTCTTTGAAAATTATAAGGAGCTGCTTTTAGCATTGGTTTATAAGCCACAAATCAAGGACTTTTCTCCATACATGAAAAAAATACTCCTGTTAAGTATTCCTACTGCCATCCTACTTGATCTGGGAGTGGTGAAGTTTGAAAAATGGCCTCATGTTACAGCACTGACTCTATTCAAGCCTTTATTCTCTCCTTGCTGTGATCCAATCCCCCTGGCTCATATTCCCAGACAGAGCATGTGCCTGCTCCCTGTGATGGTCCTTCTGCCAACTAACCTTCAGTTCCCACCCCACGTGCTCATGCTTGTCTTTGCTGAAATGGACCCTCAGGGGCTATGCACACTTTTAAAGTTTAACTTAGCTAAAGATTTTGCTTCCTCCAGAAAGCAATGGAAAACTCTCGCTTTCTCTACTATGACTGCATTAGAAATACATATTTTTGGTTAAATTTCCTATATTAAATGTGCAGTTAGTTGAAGTGAATAACAAATGTTCAAATAATTTCTTGTTTTCAGAAGAAAATGAAGTATGTGTGTTAAATGCTTACCTTTCCATTAGTAAGTAAATCCCATACTTTAATAAGGCTTTTCTTATTTCCTTTTGATGTGAAATTTGTTTCAAATAGGTTTTGCACTTCACTACTCTCTGTGACTGATGATCTAGAAGAATATTACAGGTATATGTGACAGCCGAAATATAAAATAGAACTTCTGATCTGACTCTCTATTACTTTCTGTCATCCCTAAATCAGGGTTCTATTTCTGAAAATTTTACATCAGTCACTATGCATAAACCTTATTTACTCATTTTAGTAAATATGCAATATATAATCTAAAACAGGATTATCTGTTAGAATGTTATACCTTAAAAGCTGAAATGTAAAATACTTTTTCTAACTGAAGGTTCATTACTGGTAAATCAGTACAGTTTATGAATACCAAAAATTCTGAATAGTGTTAAAAAGAAACCAGAAAGTGAGTCTGAATTTGTGAACTCAATTGTAGAATTTACTTCAGGTCCTTTAAAACTCTCTTACCTGCACTTCTCACTTCTTTTGTAACACTGTTACACTAATAAATTCCACAACTGTGGTTAGAATATTAAAAAAAAAACCAAACAACTTTTTCTTTTTTTTTTTTTTTTTGCTAAAAGCAATGAGTTGGAGGGAGCTAGAAAGATATTGTGGATTTGAGTTAGTCTAACATGAGACTTCTCCATTGTATGGGAGCTGTCACAGGATGCTGAAGGTGGAGCTAAGCAGATAGGAAAACAGGGCTCATGGTCCTGTAGCATAGGACAGTTTAGGAGCAGAAACTCTGCAAGATAAACAGATGTGAGAAAAAATAGGAAAAGAGAAGGCATCAGGGAGAAATGCAAATGTAGGAAAGGAAGTTCTGTTATGGTTTTATGTACATTCTATGTACATTATAATGGCACTATGGCTCTAGAAAGGAACAGATATCTTGCAATCAAAAAGGTGGATATAGTAATTTCCCAGAGGAGCTTAAACTCATGGGGATAAAAAAAAGTGGTACTGAAGATAGTGATTTGAAACACAATACCCTGAACGTGTGGGAATGGTAAAAGATGTGTCACTGAGTTCAATAACAGAAGGGAGATGACGTGCACCCTATACCAAACTCACGTATATCTGAGGTTCAAGCAAAAGCCTACTTTTCCTATTCTGCAAAGGTCTTTCTCGCCTCAGAAAGGTAGAAAGAGCAAAGAGACAGGTGAAGGACAGACTGTAGAGAAAAGAGTGTTGCTGAAATCTCTGAGACAAAAAGTAGCAGTTTCCTCTGGCATTTCTCTTTTAATCTGCAATTATGTTTATCTTACAGTTATGCTCTTGGTGTGAAACATGCCCTGCTTTACTGATGCCAAAGAAGAAAAAAGGTGATTTACTTTTCATTCTCAAACTCATTTTCATCCAAGTGAATGATCAGTCTCCTCTTAAAACAAATCTAACTCAAAATATTATCAGAAACCATTATTTGGTGAATTAAAATAATTTGCAGGTTTATTTTTCATACATACGTATCTCAATCAATTTGCTGATCAGCAAGTAGCTGCTGAGGACATTATTTGTTGGTGTTTCCATTTTTTTTCACAAAAATAAGGACAAAATAAAACTCTCACACGAAAACCATCCTTTTTTTATGAAAGAAAAACATCATAATCGCATTCAGCAGTGAGGATATAGAGCCACCTGACAGCATGAATGAAGAATTGTATGGCAAACCATCACCCAGGACTTTCAGATTTTATGTGAAAAAATTAAACACTCATTTCATGATGTGGTTTCTCAGTGTATCTGAAATTATTTATATAATTTCTTAATGTTTTCAGATACAACTGAGGATGTTCTTTTTATTCATACACACATCTTGCCTTTTACTGTATCCTGTTACATTGTTGTTCTCAGTAACATTTTGTGGTACTAGTTGCACAGACCAATTACATATTATATAAAGGTCTCTTCTATCAGTTTTATGTTTGCTCTCCTCAGTTATATTGAATGTCCCCACTGCTCTTCTCTAGAAAAGGCCTAGAAATCATCTGAATGAATTGCTAATAATTCTCTCATTACATTGAGCACTACAAGGCTTGAGCTACAGACTACAAAATACTGTCATGAAACTCATGTACATAATCCTCCAGATTATCTATTCTTATGTTCCAATGGGCATCTGGAAAAAAATGTTAGTATTATTCACACCTGTGAAACAATGCTTTTTTATTTAGTAATAACCAATACTTGCTTTTTCTGCATTTTCCAGCTGAAAGGATTAAGTATCTTGAAACCAAAGATCTTTAATACCTGTGGGACTATGGGAGCAGCAGTTGTGTAAAGGAAAAGTATGACTGTATCAAGTTCCTGCCACTTAAACCTGTTTATTACATGCACTTAATTACTCTATAAATTAAGGATTTTGAGAGATCTTTCTTGAAATCTGTTAATCCATTGAAAACTATGAGACTACAAACATATACAGGAACTACAAATAAAGAAAAAGATTCTTGGAAATGTAGCTTTGATGTAGCGAAAAGAGAGATATTAAGAAAAGCTAAGTCATAATTTATGTAACCATTGATAAATGAGAGTGACATTTCAGCTAACCCAACATTAAGAAATTTGCATTCTGTGATATATCACAGAACAGTATGAAGAAAATATTGTCAGAATAACTGGCAGTGATTTCTCAGAGATTTAAAATAACACAAATTATTTTTCTTTAGTATTTGTAAAGTAATTCCATGAGATGCTTTCCAGTATGTCCAGATAGGACACAAAATAAAAAAGTATGGATGATATTGTGGATTTGAGATTAATTTTTATTGTCTTTACTAGAAGACAGTGGTGGAGTGCTTTTTACAAGATGTTCTTGGTAATATTTCAGGGTATAAGTGAAGCAAGAAGTTAGCAACAACTTCTGAAGTTAACGCTTTTGCAGTGATGTAACCTCTGTGCAACTTTGTTTATGTCATTAATCTATCTTTGTCAAAATCAGCCATGTTGAGAGAGGTTTAAATTGGTCAAGAACCTGGCCTTTGTTGCACTGTTAGTTATTGCTCAATGTTTAAAAGAACATTTAGAAGAAAAAATAAATAGTATTGCAAGACAGAGGAAATATTAGAAACACAGTAGGTGTCTTTGCAAACCCAGGATAAGAATAATGACTGACATTAACATACATAGATTTAAGTAGATTTTCTAGTAAAAGAAAGCATAGATTCAGTGGTTATATGAGTTTGGGTTTTTGTTCAACAGACAATCAGTAGTGAATCACAACAAATTCATTAAGAAACACAAATTTCCATTTAATAGCAAATAAAATATTGACTCTAAAAGGTATTAAAATTTAAGAAGACTATAATTGTGTTTCATTTCTAATTATTCTGCAAGACAGGAAACATTCTACATAGAATCTCAAGGATTTAAAGCAAGTATTGGTGTTGACAACCTGTGTCCAGAGCCAGAAGACAACTGTATTTCTTGTGGCCAAATCACGTAAGTTTTCCATACTTATCTGAACTTGTGGCAACTTTGTTTTTCCTGTATGAATTACTTTGAATTTCTTTTCTTCACATAAATAAATAAATAATTTTTAAAAGAAGACATTTCCCTTCAGGAAAGGGCAATTATGATTTGTAATATTTTGAATACAAAGGCCTTTAAACAGGTCTTTTTTTAAAAATTTCAGAACAGGAAGGAGAAAAAAAAATGTGCTGACATATAAAGAACCCTGAAATTGTTCAGTCATGTATTTTCCATTTCCCTCTTTGTGGTGCTGGTATTGTAAGGAGGAATCACTGTGACTGTACTCTGGTCATAATTCTGCTACCACAGCAAAAATGAATGGGGAAAAATGGAGTGAATGGTGGAATTGTTAAAACAGGTTATGTTAAAACAAAAGTTAAGTCCTCTGTGCTCCGGAGAAAGATCAGAGCTCTGTGTCTGCCATAATAGAGATAATTTGTCCTTAGAAGAAGAGCATCCCAGAATGCAAGTCTGTTTGTATGGGTTACTTATGCATGTCTCCACCACATTTCTAGCTCTGTGGCAGATACAGGACATCAAAGGTTGGGATTACATTAATTGTTACAAAGATCAAAACATAGAAGATAGATAGATGCCTGGCAGATAGAGGACATGAAAAATCGTATCACATAAAATGATTTCATAACAGTGGAAGTATTATGTTAAAGAAGCCAAACAGACCAATGACTTTGCAGTGAAGTGACCTTTGCTGAGAAAAAATTATGCATTATTTGAATGCCTGTCTCTAATCAAAGCTGCAGAAATTGTAAACCTTGGATAGAAGGGCAAAGGAACTTGATATGACAGGTCATGCAGTCCTGTCTAGGACAAATTTTCAACAAAGTGCAGACCTCTGCTTTTTTTTCAGTTGTGTGCATTTCCAGAAGAAACATCAAGTTTAAAATGTTTCCCAATAGCTTTCTATGGACAATTGCCAGTACAGCCTAACTGTTACCAGAGGTTTGCTGACACCAGGTCAGTTGTGTTGAAACACCCTAATATTCACAAATATCTCAAAATATCCTATGGACCATACACAGAGATTTGCTGAACCTGGCTTAAATATGAAGCAAATTACTTATCTAAACACAGGACACTGCAGTTGAGCACTTAGACAAAAGACCACCAAATACAGCCACTAAGTGGTGTTTGGGATTGGAACAGAGGCTTCACAGTCCAACATTACTTCAGCAAGACTGGAAAGGCAGTTGTATCCCAGTACCAAATGGTGGTCAAATCCTTGCCCTCATCCCCCTTCCTTCCCCCTCCCTCCCTCCATCCCTGCAACTTAACTTCATCCCTCTCCCTGCATTTTTGCACAAGTCTTGGTGGAATTAAACCCACATGCAATCCTGGTCAAGAGTCAATGAATAATATAATAATTTACTTAGTGCTACCTAACCAAGAGTCAACAAAAGTATAAAATTGGCATTTAGAATATCTCGATTTTTGAGGTGAGTAGCTCCAACAATGGGATGGGCTGATTGGGCCTGGATCCATACCTCCTCCCAAAGCAGGGACACGTCCTTGATTTGTGATTTGTGCCTCTGACCATGTTGGATGTTACCTAGGAAATTACAGTTAACCATAAGCACTTAACTTTTAAAGCAAGCTTGATTATGCAGTTAGTGAATTTATCACCAGCAATTTCATACTTGTTTTACTAGTCACCTTAATAAATCATTTATCTTGACTTCGTGAAACTGTTTAAGTGAAAGTCCTCAAGTGGGCTGTGATGGGCTCTGTCAATGTTGTATCCTTGAGTGAAGTCCCTTATGGGGCTCTGGAAGGCAAACCTCTAATGTGCATACTGACTCTGATGGGTGAGTGCACACATACTATTTTAGACATAAACCCTTCTCCAGGTTGAAAGCTAAAATTGGATTCTACTGCACCGCACCTAGACTCCTCTTTATGAGGAAGTTTAGAAAACAAGGGGATTCTTACTGAAACCGCATGACAACAACAGGAGAATTTCCCTTTTGTTCCACGTCAGTCTCTTACCTTTTCAACCTGACACTCTGAAATCAATAGAATGATTCCTACTGACTGTCAGCTCATAATTAATACAAACATTAGAGAAAATGGTGGATAATTCAGGTACAGAAAAGGAAGACAGCTGTAAATTTGCTTTCTTAACAGTTACTGCATTAAGAAGAAATACTTTAAGTTGTATGTTTTCATGTCCTAAAGAGTTGTATGATGAGAAGAGTTGGGACATGTCAGCATATGAAACCACTATACAAAGGAATATAAAAAATTTAACATATACTGCACACTCTCTTAAGACTATATTCTATATCCTGTGCTGATTTGCATATCAGTACAGGAAAAGAGGCAATCTCTTACTGCTTCTTTTTATATGGCAGATAAAACAGAGTTAAAAAGTTATTGGCATTAAGTATGTTAGAATTATATTTTCACAGACAAGATGCTTTTTCCAATGTCTACCATAAATAAATAGCCTTGAACTAATAAAAATCCATTTTTATATCTGCCTCTTGTTTAGGTTTCTAGATAAACATAAGAGTAAGAAAGTCTGTAGAGAAAGCAAACATTCATATACAAACATAGCACAGAATAACGTTTCCAGCTTTGCATGAGATTTTTGATATACCCGTATTGCTCTATGCTGTGACCATAAAAATAAACATTTTGCTTTTGATCAGACATTGTATTTTTCTTTAAATTTTGGTCATTCTACTAATATAATAGGAGGTTGTATGTCAGCAATGAGTGAAAAGATATGTAATGATCATTACTGTGTTATATCTGGCAGTCATATTGAGGTGCACATTGGGTTCCTGAGACATTTTGTATGAGTCTAAGGATCTCTCTGGAGTGCACTGGTGAATCTATATTTCTGCAGGCAGAGATTTCAAGTATGTACTAACCTTTTCACGCCTGAATCCCATTGCAAAGATAAGACCTGGGGTATCACAGAATACAGTCTTCCTGGGTACCAATTTCAGGCAAGAGGTCACTCAACAGAAAAGTCTGAGGAAGAGTCACATGGCAGTATAAATAGACAAGTAATAATGTGGGGTCTAATCCTATTGTGTTCTCAGCAACTTCTCATCACTACCAGTAGAAATTTGAGAGTATTGTCGTGTTTACTTCCATCAGTGACTTCTCATGCTATAGATAGTGGGGCTATTTATGCACTTGAAGTTGAGCACATAAAGAAAAATAACATGACTATAGTTATAGTGTTTTTCTTCACAGTATCTAAAAAAGTCTAAAATTATTCATGCTGTTCTTAAAGACCTCAAGATGACATAGCTGGAAACAGGTGTTCCTCCACTAGTTCCTGAAGATAAATGGATATTGACTGAATAGTTGTGACCTCAAATTTGAGGAGACACTTAATTTCAGTATCAGAGCAGTCTATAACTTCACTTTAAAGTGAATAAATGCATTTGTTAGAAACAGAGTATATCTAAACATGAGAGATACAATTTTCAGGTCGATATGGATGCTGAGCTATCAAAGACATTATCTGGATTCTAGATTATTTCTACATCTCTTTTCACAAAAAATAGCCCATCTGTGCCACTTTAAAAGGCCATGGCATTCATTTTATTTCATGGAGAATGAGCAACTGGTTACTTGAATAGGATAGAATTTATTCCTATGCATCAATTTTCTCTTTCAAGTTACAAAATATTTTAAGATGACAGAGAAAATATCTTTTATGCGATATGATAAATATCTTCTAAATGAACTGGAGAAACTGTTTTCTAAAATGAAAAGAAATGTTTCCCATTTAGTTCCTCATTTAGTTTTTTGTTCTTTGACAAATATTCTACTCTGAGATCCTGATCTTTTACAAGTATTTGTATATGTTTCTCAATTTTTAGGATGGACTATACCGTTTCGGAGAGGAATACAAGACTGGACTTAGATCTCTCTTCTTTATCATTACCAGTGTACCACTCAATCACTGAAACATGGCAACCACATAAAGATAAGATATTTGATTTCATTCAACAACACATCTTCCTGGTTTTAATTTTCAGTGTTTTGTGCCATTTTCCCATATTTTTAATAGATATCCAACAGACTTCTCTGAGCCTGACACTTACAAAATGTTCGTGTTCCTGCAGTCTCCAATAATGTGAAAGATAAAGGATAAAGACTTAGCAAAACTCATATTAAGCAAAGAAAATAAATCTAGTTAAAAAAAAAACCTCAGAGTTTCAAATAATGCTGAATACAGCACTGAAATAAACCTTCTTAAATTCAGTCACCTGCTATTTGCTACCAGACATATTTAAGGTGAGCAAAAGTGTTCCTAGAAGGAATATCTCTGCTTTGAAGATGTTGTTAATGATGACTATGTACAGGAAAACCACACACAAAATAAAGCGTTGAATGTTAAGTAATATTGTTTCTGAGCTCATATAACAAGCTGGCTAACTCAGTCTTTTCTGTATACTGAACTGCCGTTCTCCCAGAAGTATCCAAAAATAAGTATGAAAACGAAACCAACTGTCTGTAATTTCAAGAGGTTTGTGGAATATTGTTCCCACTTAGAATCTTCAGATTCTGTTTGAATTAACTGGTAAAGAAAAAAGGAAATTTGCTCTTTTACAAAGGTGACATATTTTAGCCAATATCACACTTGATTCTGCGTGCAAATAATATGAATTCTGAATTNATCTCTTACTGCTTCTTTTTATATGGCAGATAAAACAGAGTTAAAAAGTTATTGGCATTAAGTATGTTAGAATTATATTTTCACAGACAAGATGCTTTTTCCAATGTCTACCATAAATAAATAGCCTTGAACTAATAAAAATCCATTTTTATATCTGCCTCTTGTTTAGGTTTCTAGATAAACATAAGAGTAAGAAAGTCTGTAGAGAAAGCAAACATTCATATACAAACATAGCACAGAATAACGTTTCCAGCTTTGCATGAGATTTTTGATATACCCGTATTGCTCTATGCTGTGACCATAAAAATAAACATTTTGCTTTTGATCAGACATTGTATTTTTCTTTAAATTTTGGTCATTCTACTAATATAATAGGAGGTTGTATGTCAGCAATGAGTGAAAAGATATGTAATGATCATTACTGTGTTATATTTGGCAGTCATATTGAGGTGCACATTGGGTTCCTGAGACATTTTGTATGAGTCTAAGGATCTCTCTGGAGTGCACTGGTGAATCTATATTTCTGCAGGCAGAGATTTCAAGTATGTACTAACCTTTTCACGCCTGAATCCCATTGCAAAGATAAGACCTGGGGTATCACAGAATACAGTCTTCCTGGGTACCAATTTCAGGCAAGAGGTCACTCAACAGAAAAGTCTGAGGAAGAGTCACATGACAGTATAAATAGACAAGTAATAATGTTGGATCTAATTCTATTGTGTTCTCAGCAACTTCTCATCACTACCAGTAGAAATTTGAGAGTATTGTCATGTTTACTTCCATCTATGACTTCTCATGCTATAGATAGTGGGGCTATTTATGCACTTGAAGTTGAGCACATAAAGAAAAATATCATGACTATAGTTATAGTGTTTTTCTTCACAGTATCTAAAAAAGTCTAAAATTATTCATGCTGTTCTTAAAGACCTCAAGATGACATAGCTGGAAACAGGTGTTCCTCCACTAGTTCCTGAAGATAAATGGATATTGACTGAATAGTTGTGACCTCAAATTTGAGGAGACACTTAATTTCAGTATCAGAGCAGTATATAACTTCACTTTAAAGTGAATAAATGCATTTGTTAGAAACAGAGTATATCTAAACATGAGAGATACAATTTTCAGGTCGATATGGATGCTGAGCTATCAAAGACATTATCTGGATTCTAGATTATTTCTACATCTCTTTTCACAAAAATAACCCATCTGTACCACTTTAAAAGGCCATGGCATTCATTTTATTTCATGGAGAATGAGCAACTGGTTACTTGAATAGGATAGAATTTATTCCTATGCATCAATTTTCTCTTTCAAGTTACAAAATATTTTAAGATGACAGAGAAAATATCTTTTATGCGATATGATAAATATCTTCTAAATGAACTGGAGAAACTGTTTTCTAAAATGAAAAGAAATGTTTCCCATTTAGTTCCTCATTTAGTTTTTTGTTCTTTGACAAATATTCTACTCTGAGATCCTGATCTTTTACAAGTATTTGTATATGTTTCTCAATTTTTAGGATGGACTATACCGTTTCGGAGAGGAATACAAGACTGGACTTAGATCTCTCTTCTTTATCATTACCAGTGTACCACTCAATCACTGAAACATGGCAACCACATAAAGATAAGATATTTGATTTCATTCAACAACACATCTTCCTGGTTTTAATTTTCAGTGTTTTGTGCCATTTTCCCATATTTTTAATAGATATCCAACAGACTTCTCTGAGCCTGACACTTACAAAATGTTCATGTTCCTGCAGTCTCTAATAATGTGAAAGATGAAGGATAAAGACTTAGCAAAACTCATATTAAGCAAAGAAAATAAATCTAGTTAAAAAAAAAGCTCAGAGTTTCAAATAATGCTGAATACAGCACTGAAATAAACCTTAAATTCAGTCACCTGATATTTGCTACCAGGCATATTTAAAGTGAGCAAGAGTGTTTCTAGAAGGAATATCTCTGCTTTGAAGATGTTGTTAATGATGACTATGTACAGGAAAACCACACACAAAATAAAGCGTTGAATGTTAAGTAATGTTGTTTCTGAACTCATATAATAAGCTGGCTAACTCAGTCTTTTCCGTATACTGAACTGCCTTTCTCCCAGAAGTATCAAAAAATAAGTATGAAAACAAAACCAACTGCCTGTAATTTCAAGAGGTTTGTGGAATATTGTTCCCACTTAGAATCTTCAGATTCTGTTTGAATTAACTGGTAAAGAAAAAAGGAAATTTGCTCTTTTACAAAGGTGACATATTTTAGCCAATATCACACTTGATTCTGCGTGCAAATAATATGAATTCTGAATTTATTTCTTAGCAGCAATGGGTTTCCAAGGACTTTAGATAAAAGTTTCTATTCTTTACAGAAAAAAATCTGAGGTATATCCCTGCTGCAACCTTTCCTGAGGTAACACAGCAGGACACTGGCAGAGCAGAATCCCAGGAAGTATTTTTCAGTTGAGTGAGCCTATCATGGCAGCAGAAATTTAAATGCTTTATGTTATATATTTATACATTCAATTATATAAATGAAGCTTTTCAGGGTCTCTTATTATTTAAATGTATTTAAGTTAAACAGGCAGTGCAGTTAAACAGTTCTGAACCCAAGGAAGCAACAGGAAGGATACAATAGCCTAGATTATAAAAATATTATTGAATAGTATTCTCCCCTCCACCTTTCTGTATTTAGCCAAATGCTTGTGATAAAATATACATCTTTGTGCATAACTTAAAGGTTCCTGGGAGATCCTGTTAATCCTGCTACTACAATAGACAGAGAGAACACTGAAATTTGGTAATTTATAGCTAACATCTATGAAACAAACGGAAATCAGTGTTACAGCTGTGCCTGTGTGCACAATAAAATGCATCTGAGAAAGGGAAATTACTTTTCCTCTCTTGATATTTTCCTAGATAACTGTTGCTAAGAAGCTCTGAAATAGATAAAGTGATTTTTATTTTCCTCTTCATCAGAAAAACTATAACTTGGGTTTGGGGTCTTTGTTGTTGTTTTTGTTTGTGTTTAATTCAAACATGCCCTTTCATTTGGAAATCAAAACAACTGCATAGGGTCATACTGAATCTCTATCTCTCCAATGGTAAGCAGTGATGGATGCCTGGGGAAGAGCAATAAGGAGAGGATGAGCAGTCTGCAAGTCTTTCCAAGAATACTTCCACAGCCTCATTCTCCTGTTAGTGATGTTAAAGTGGCTGGACCATGAAGGGTCTGATGAATGAGCACGATAGATTACTTTCAAATTGGCAATGCAACAATTAAACTTTCAGTATATCCTTTTCAAAAGTCTTATACGCAAGAATTCACCAGAAAATTCCACAACTCTCTGGACATGTGTTTGCCTTAAAAAAAAAATAGACTTTGTGGATGACATCATTAACCAGGAGGCTAAAGAGATGGATTACAAGGCCAAAACTAAATTATAGGTGCCAACCTAGAACTTCATTTTCATCCTGTGCTCCACATTAGGGAACAAATTACAGGATCAATACTAAGAATAAAAGTTTGCTGCTGACAGAATGGTGCAGTGGGGTGGTGATGCTGGAAGTTGACTTCTGCACCTCAGCAGAGGGTAGAGGACAGAGGACTTTCACAGTGGAACATGGGAAGTTAAACATACCTTGTTCTCACCCCAGCACTGGCAATACTGTGGTGGTTCCATTTGCTTGCAGATCCTGGTGGCAGTTCTCCTGATTACTTTTACTGAACAGAGGCAGTGTGGAACAGATGACAGCATAAGGGAGCAGCCAATCTGCAGCTGTGGGTCAGAAATTAGTGGGGAGATTAGGAAGTGGTCGAGTGGTTTGGAGTATTCAGAATAAAACAGCAGAGATCCTCTTTGGGAGGACATCATTCAGTTGAGCAGTGTGATTGGAAATGAAAGGAACATGTGGAAAAGAGTGTGAATAAGTCTCTTTCCCCATATGAGTATCATTTGAAACAGGAAAGAAAATGAAAGGCAGGAGAGGTTAAACTGACTGTTAAATAGAAGCACATTTCTTGCACATAAAGTTTTATTGTGAGGCTTGTGTTTATGGGCCTGGTGAGAAGGGCTGATTAAATGGCAGGTTAATAAAGGGACAGCATGTGCTTTCTGACCTAGGTGTAGAAAAGTTAAAAGACGGAGAGAAAAATGTCTGAATGTGGGCCAAGTTCGAAAAGAGGAAATCTTGCATTGACATAGGTCATAGTCAGTGCTTCTTATTTAATATGTAGGAAGCTGTTGCAGAGGGTAAAAAGAAATATGACAAGTTCCATCGCTTTACCACCAAGGTCGGTGAATTCACGACTAGGATGCATATCAGACAATAACCCTGGAGATTGTAACATTTCTGTCTCTAAGTTTCAAAACTTCTAGCTCAGCACAAAGAAAATACCTTATGATCTCAAAGGTCTTTTCTAACCAAGCAATTCAATGATTCTATGATACCGTCAAAGACAAATATAATAAAGCTATGAAGAACTGAAGGTTTTGTAGGTAACCCCGTATGTTAAAACTGATACTTTTACATGGGTGTAACCAAAATTGAAGAAAGAAACCAGAAAACAATTTACATTGATGCTTTCAGTATAAATTAGTACAATAATGCAATTATATCATCACTAGATTGTAGAAATACAGATCATGTGAGTTGAAAGAGGTAGCCACCACAGAATCCAGTAAAAACATGGTTAAACCTCCAAGCATCTAAGAGTTGATGTTTAACATGTAACTGTCACACCACTACACTCACAGGAGTACTGAAGATTCCAGCTAAGTTAAGTGGTTGCTTTAACTGTATTTGCTCAACCGATTGTCTTGTTCAGTTTAAACCCTTTGCCATCAGTTTTGCTACTGAAAGCTAAAATATACATAAATTAGCAAGAATGGACATAAATCTATTTGCTGCCTGCACATGAAAGTGCAGGTCCAACTGTCTTACTCTGACATGATCGAATTTTGTCAAAGCTCCTACACATCTGTGAGGTCTACATTGATGTCTACCAGGCAAATTCCATCAACTTTCATCTATGGTACTTCTTCTTTGTTGACTTTCTTGAAACACAGTCCTTTTTGACCTGTGGTCTTAGAAGCCCTATTTAGTATGGCAAATTATAATTTCCAATGCTTCATCAGCAGTTTTGGTAAATACCACTGTTTCTGCAGAAATCCATTATTTCTATGTAAATTGAGACACGTTACTTTATAACTGAACATAATGACAGGATGCCCTCAAGTGGCAAAATATAAACTCCACCCAGTAAAAAATTAAGGTGATTGATATATAGATCTTCCCTACTAGAAGACACTATGATGGCTCAGATACTGACTTTCTGGATGAACTTAAATATCTCATACTGCCAAAATGGTATAAGAAAATAAATTTTAACAAAATATAAAATCTACAATACAAGAATTGGGGTAAGGAAGAACTCCTCAAACATGAAAAAAATTGTCTAGCTTTTAACCTGTATGGACTGAGTCATTTCTTGCCTACAGTATTAGCTTCCAGATTTTTCATAAGACTACAAAAATCTTCATATACCTCTTGGTGTTCTGAGACAGGGACTATCGACAGACAGTGTAACTGCATGAATCCTCATACATTTCCATCAATTTGGGCACAAGCTTTTTATTTAAAAAACATGTTGTACCAAGCTCTATGAAAGTGAAGTACATTAACATATTCATAAAGAATCACAGATGATGTTTTATAGGTTCACTGTTCTTTGGCAATACAGCACACGTTTACACAAATTATTTTCTGAATTCATAGGAAGTTGTTGGCTTCCAGCAAGTGACAAACCTGGCAACAACTACAAAAAAGAAATATTCAGCAGCTGGTATAAATTTATTTTTTAAAAGTTCTGCAATGCTTAACAAGGATTTTTCATTTTTCTCTCCCCCCTCAAAAAACAACAGAAAATTTAACTAACATAATTTCTTTTTTTTCCAGTAACTCAACAGTGGGTTTGCAATGAATAGCATTAATACTTTAGTGATACTTTTATTTTATCTTATGTGAGATAATACCAACAAGTTTTGTAAGTAAGCCAGAATATTCAAGTTTGGAATATTCATTAATAATTCAAATACTTCCATGATTACTCTGCTAAATGGAACAGAGCAGAACATTGTGGTTGCTATTATTTTTCTTTTCAAACTCTGTTTTTTTAACTAAACAGATCTCATCTGAAAAAAATATTGGAAAATAAGTGATAAGTGGCTAAACTAATCCTAAACTTTTCCTCTTTAAAGTCACTCTTTTATCTAACATCTGAAGCTTCCGTTCATTAGGTCTGTAATCTTCTTAAAACCTATTTCTATGAAAGCCACAAGTATTTCCACATAAGTGTTTTAAGTAGGTAATTCCACATACATTCATGAGGCTGATGTGACATCATCCACACTGCTCAAGGACAAAGGACTTGTCTTTATTAAAACATCATGCCTTTCAGTCATCTTTTGCTGGGCTAAGGTCTATAACATTTCAAAAGCCACCACACTGAACATTTTGCATGAAGGCTAATAGGTTTTAAAACAATGTAGGTAACATTAGTTTGATCTTTGAAAATAGGAGAAAAGCTGCTAAAAATCATTAATATTACCACAGGTGTGGGAAATGATGCTGGAATAATTCCCTTTTTGCACAACACTTATTTCCCTGACTCCCGCTTAGGCGACTACGTGCCCACATAATGTGGTCCTTGCCCTCTTACTCTCCCCTTCTGACTGCCTGGGTCAGTCGTTACATAAAAGAACCCAAGTTCCACCTACAAAGCAGTCTCTCTTTCTTTATTTTCATGGCAGACACTTTTATATCGGAGTACTTTCATCACAGTGGCACCCATACCAGAGCCACAATACTGTAGTTAAGGGTCTGTTCTTTGGCATTTCTGTTCTAAAGCACTATTGTATGAGGTTGCTCAGCAGCTAAAATTCCTTCCATGCTGAGACTTGGCATACAAGCACTTAGCTGAAAAGCAATTTAATTTTTTAAAAATTTTGTTTTTAACTCTCCTGTGTCCCTTTGGAAAATGCAAAGGTGAAAAACAATAAATACTGGCTGTCTTTGAGTGATTGCTAGCTTTGTGATGGAGTGAGTGATTTTTACAATGGAACTTTACATGCAGTCTGTCAGTAACATAGATTAAATAGTTTTTAAAGACTATATGAAAACCTTGAATTGCCCTCTATCAAACGTGTAAAACAAGATACAGTAGTAATTTTCTCTTCAGAATAGATGCTACATTTGTTAGAGTGTGAAGGTGCCGCCCTGTAATGAACATTTTTTAACACTATAGTGATGGTTATTTAGAAGTATAGATAAAAAGAAGTAGTTAAGGATCAGAATAGCTTTAATATCAGAATAGCTTTAACCAGGAGATTCAGGAGACAAAATAGTTGTAACATGGAATGAAACAGAATTCTTGCCTTCTGGTCCCCTTGATGAAACAGTGTATCTAACAAGGTTCACTCTGAGGATTTCAGACCATCCTTTGAAGCCATTGTGATGGGTTGCTTACAGTGGCAAGGTGCCAGACTGATGGACTTTTAGTCTGTTCTTGCATTTTTAAGAATGGAAAGGGTGCTGAGCAGCTTAATGTGTATTAATGGTGCCACTTTAAATTATACCATTGGTTTTTTAAGAAAAGGCAGTAAACAGTGAACCACATTATACTAGTATACTCATTTACAGTTCTTATACACCCAGAGATGAAAAATAAACAATTAAGTACAGAAAGGGGTTTGGGTTGGGTTTTATTTTTCTCCATTGTTTAAGAAGTGACCAAAACCTGAGAGATATATTTTAAAAATTGCTGGCAGATTATATAGAATTCCAGGAACAGACACAGGCACTGACAGTGGTAACTTCCTACTTAAATACATTAGAGGATGCAACTTGAGTATTTAGTACAACACTAGAGAGGAGATAAAGCTATAACATCTCAGAAGGACATTCCTTTTATGTATAAAACATGACAGAGGGCAGAAGTTACCCACTACAGAATGGGAAAACATGGAAAGCCATATTTTGTACATCATGGTTTTGCTTGAAATATGACACCAAGATAATAATTAGCTGCAGGCATACTGACCAGAATTATTAATTTATTTTCAAGTGTTAAGTGCCAAAGGTAAATGATGTACACATTTTCCAAAAGATACCTCACTGATTATATCTGTGGTATCTAGAATGGCTTTTAAGATGTCTGTTAGCCTGTTTGCATACTGGAAGAAAGATAACTACCATAAGTGGCTCTCGGTCCTTTCACCTGCTATGCAGGTTTACCTGTAAATATTACAGTCCAGTAAGACAAGCTGTCTTGCACAACCTATTCAAGTTCTGAAACTACGATTTTACACATTTTCTTCTGAACAATACTCTTGTATTTACTGTCTCTTACAGCTTTGCTTGTATAATCCAACATGTCTCCAACGACACAAGGAAGTATTAGGCACCAAATGTTGTCTGTTGCGAAAAATGCTTCTATTTATAAGACATATTCGTTTCCCCATTTCTCAGGACAAGACAAGACAAGTTGAGATTTTTACCTTTAAAGACATCCATTTCTCTTGCTGGGGAAACAAACTGACCAAATACTGTGCCCAACTTGGTGCCATAGTTCCTTTGTGAGGTTTTTAGGTAGATGGAAAAACTATGGACATGCATGAGACTTGAGAATTGAAGAATGGCTTCTTCTCAAAATCATGCTGTGATAACTAGCAAGGTGGTTCTTCTAAATGTCTCCTTCTGGGAATATCTAGCCTCAATAGAATCCTCAAAAATGTGGAGGCAGGATGCTGGTTGTTTAAGAAAAAAAACAAAACTTCTGAGAGAGAAAGTTAAAAAAAAATCTGTATTCTTAACAACATAGTTCCAGTGCCTTTTATTTTACTAGAAAATCAAACAGAGAAATATAAATGGAGTAGAAGCAGAACTCCAGTTCAAAATCAATTGTTTGCAGGCATGGCAAATGAAATCTTCTTGAATTTCAGCCAGCTATGCTTTTTTTCTTTGTCTGTAAATATCCTCCTTTTCAAGCCTAGTCTTGTGTTATAATCAGCTCTCTTTTTTTAACAAAATGTACAAAATATCTGAAGCAATTAGGATGCATTACTGTCTAATTATACCAAATGGCAATTTTCAAATCAGAGCTACTGTATTTTCTGTAGCTATACAATCTCAAATTAGTATGCTCTTAAATTAGTGTGCTTCTGCTGGAATCACTAGCAAAGTCCTTAACTACAATACAGCAGTGTGAACACACTGCTGTAATACCCCCAATTAGCAAATCATTCTGTTGCTCATTACCCAATTAAAGATTGGTTTTCTTTTTACACATTTTAAGTGTGAGTTTGGGTGTTCATGAATATGTATAGC
>WAAB01016237.1:50594-62604 GCA_013389865.1 Piaya cayana | reverse complement strand
CTCGGTCCTTTCACCTGCTATGCAGGTTTACCTGTAAATATTACAGTCCAGTAAGACAAGCTGTCTTGCACAACCTATTCAAGTTCTGAAACTATGATTTTACACATTTTCTTCTGAACAATACTCTTGTATTTACTGTCTCTTACAGCTTTGCTTGTATAATCCAACATGTCTCCAACGACACAAGGAAGTATTAGGCACCAAATGTTGTCTGTTGCGAAAAATGCTTCTATTTATAAGACATATTCGTTTCCCCATTTCTCAGGACAAGACAAGACAAGTTGAGATTTTTACCTTTAAAGACATCCATTTCTCTTGCTGGGGAAACAAACTGACCAAATACTGTGTCCAACTTGATGCCATAGTTCCTTTGTGAGGTTTTTAGGTAGATTCAAAAACTATGGGCATGCATGAGACTTGAGAATTGAAGAATGGCTTCTTCTCAAAATCATGCTGTGATAACTAGCAAGGTGGTTCTTCTAAATGTCTCCTTAAGGGAATATCTAGCCTCAATAGAATCCTCAAAAATGTGGAGGCAGGATGCTGGTTGTTTAAGAAAAAAAAACTTCTGAGAGAGAAAGTTAAAAAAAAATCTGTATTGTTAAAAACATAGTTCCAGTGCCTTTTATTTTACTAGAAAATCAAACAGAGAAATATAAATGGAGTAGAAGCAGAACTCCAGTTCAAAATCAATTGTTTGCAGGCATGGCAAATGAAATCTTCTTGAATTTCAGCCAGCTATGCTTTTTTTCTTTGTCTGTAAATATCCTCCTTTTCAAGCCTAGTCTTGTGTTATAATCAGCTCTCTTTTTTTAACAAAATGTACAAAATATCTGAAGCAATTAGGATGCATTACTGTCTAATTATACCAAATGGCAATTTTCAAATCAGAGCTACTGTATTTTCTGTAGCTATACAATCTCAAATTAGTATGCTCTTAAATTAGTGCGCTTCTGCTGGAATCACTAGCAAAGTCCTTAACTACAATACAGCAGTGTGAACACACTGCTGTAATACCCCCAATTAGCAAATCATTCTGTTGCTCATTACCCAATTAAAGACTGGTTTTCTTTTTACACATTTTAAGTGTGAGTTTGGGTGTTCATGAATATGTATAGCGTATAGAAGTAAAACAAGAAGTATCCATTTATAGAGTATTATTTCTGAATTATGAAACTCAAAAGCTCTTCTTCACACAGTGGATATTTATGAGGTTCTTAATTGTGTAGCAAATGCAGGTGATGGATATGTAGAAATTAAAACCAGATGTCCCAGTCTCTTGATCTTTAAATTGTCTGCTACTGGCACTTTTTTTTTTTAACTAAGTCTGTTTAATCATTTCTCTTTCAATAGAAGGTTCTGTGATTTGCTTTAATAATGGACACCATTTCCTGCCTCACAAGCTGTGAAGATTGATGAGAAATTTTAACAAATTAAAAAGTAGATAAGGAGCATTTTGATTAAGCATACTAATTGTTTAAAGAAGACAAGTTAATAAA
This sequence comes from Piaya cayana, assembly GCA_013389865.1. Classification (NCBI taxonomy): domain Eukaryota; kingdom Metazoa; phylum Chordata; class Aves; order Cuculiformes; family Coccyzidae; genus Piaya; species Piaya cayana. The sequence goes on along the minus strand of WAAB01016237.1, from coordinate 61,105 downwards.
TATATCAGAAAATGACAGGATTGGGCCACTGTATAAACAGCTGACTCCCCCTGCCCTCCCCAGTAATAACATTTTTGTAAAGAAGTAATTGCACTAAATGAGTAATTCTGAACATTCAAATTCATAAGAATTATTGTAAGCACAGAGAAAAATAGAGAAGAAAGTACATATAAGAAATTTATTGTATTATATGTTTTTAATTTCTGGGCATATTTTATGTCAATAAAATTCTAATTTCAGTTTTAGTTTCAGTAGCATTTAGAATCACAGAGTCATAGAATCTTTAAGGTTGAGAAAGACCTTTAAGATCAATTCAACACCGCTGTGCCTACTAAACCATATCCCGAAATGCCATATCTACACCTCTTTTCAGCACTTCCAGCAATGATGACACCACCACTTCCCTGGGCAGACTGTTCCAATGTTTCACCAATCTTTCAGAAAAGAAATTTTTCCTCCTATCCAATCTAACCTTCCCCTGATGCAACTGAAGACCATTTCATCTCATTCTACTCCTAGTCACCTGGGAGAAGAGACCAACACCTGCTTCACTACAATCTCCTTTCTGGTAGTTGTAGACAATGATAAAGTCTTTCCTCAGTCTCCTCTTCTCCAGACTAAACAAACCCAGACCCCTCAGCTGCTCTTCATAAGACTATTCTCCAGACCCTTCCAGCTTCATTGATCTCCTCTGGACATGCTCTAGCACCTCATTGTCTTACTTGTAGTAAGGAGCCCAAAACTGAACACAGTTTTCAAGGTACAGCCCCACCAATGCCAAGTACAAGGTGACAATCACTACTCTAATCCTAATGGCCACATCATTTCTGATAAAAGCCAGGATGCTGTTGGCCTTCTTGACCACCTGGTCTCATTGTTGGCTCATATTCAGCAGGCGAGCAGTCTACCAGCTCCCCCAGGTCCTCTTCTGCCAGACAGCTTTCCAGCCACTCTTCCACAGGCTTGTAGGTTTGCCTTGAGGTGATTGTGACTGAAGTGCAGCATGCAGCACATGTACCTGTTAAATCTCATACAGCTAACCTTGGGCAATCAATCCAGCCTGTCCAGATTCCTCTGCAGAACCTTTCTACCCTTTAGCAGATTGACACTCCCACACAATTTTGCCTCGTCTGCAAACTTACTGAGGGAACATTCAATCCTCTCATCCAGATAGTTGATAAAGATATTAAATAAAGACTGGCCCCGACACTGAGCTTTGGGGAACACCATTTGTGATTGATTACCAACTGGATTTAATTCTCTTCCTCACAGTTCTCTGGGCTCAGCCATCCAGCTGGATTCTTACCCAGCAAAGAATACATCTGTCTAAGCCATGAGCTGCCCACTTCACAAGGAGAATGCTGTGGGAGATAGTGTTGAAGGCTTTACTGATATTGAGGTAGATAACATCCACAGGCTTTCCCTCATCCAGTAGATGGGTCATCTGGTTATAAAAGGGGATCAGGTTGGTCAAGAAAGACTTGCCTTTAATGAGCCCATACTGGCCAAACCTGATTCCACAATTTTCTTGCTCAGGCCTGTTGAGGGCACTTAAGATGAGCCACTCCACAATATTCCCCAATACCACAGTCAGACTGACAGGCCCGTGATTCCCCAGATCCTCCTGGTGGCACTTCTTCTAGATAGGCTTGACATTGACAAGCCTCAAATACTCTTGGACCTCCTGTGTTAAGCAGAATTGTTGATAAACTATGGAGAGTGGCTTGGTAAGTTCCTCTATGAGCCCCCTCAGTACTCCTGTGTGGATCCCATTTGGTCCCATAGACTTGTGAGTATCCAGGTGGTGTAGCAGGTAACTGCTTCCTCATGGATTATGGGGGATTTATTCTTCTCTCCCTCTCTGTCTTCCAGCTCATGGAACTGCATACCCTAGAGATAACTGGTCTGACTATTAATGGTTGAGACAAAGAAGGCATTACCTCAACCTTTTTCTCATCCTTGGTGGCAATGTGTGTATCCCCCCCAGTGCATCTAATGAAGGACAGAGATTTGCCTTGGCTCTCTTTTTGTTTTTAATGTAGTTGTAAAAATATTTGTTTTCTCTTACAACTGTGGGCAGACTGAGTTCAAGCTGGGCTTTTGCCTTTCTAATCACTTCACATTACTTGAGCTGCCTGCCCCTTCTTCCAAAAGTGGCAAATTCTCCATTTTTACCCTGAGTCCCAGCCACAGCTCCCTGCTCAATCAGGCCAGTCACCTTCCTCATTAGTCTGTCTTACAACACATAGGCATAGCCTGCTTAGAGCCTGTAAGACTTCCTTCCTGAATAATATCCAGCCTTCCTGGACCCCTTTGCCCTTCGGGACTGTCTCCCAAGGGATTATCAAAATGCGCATCCTGAACAGGCCAAAGTCCACCCTCCACGAGGTAGTGGTTTTGCTGAACACCCTCCTTACTTCAGCAAGAATCAATAAATATCATTTCATGGTTGCTAAGCCCAATATCTGCTTTCAGTCCTCCATCCTCTGTAGTTATCTACTATCTCAACTTCAGTTTAAAAAATGCACAAAAAAGTGTATATGTGCTTTCAAAATTATTCAATCTGGTTTACAAACCTGGGAGATGAAAAAAAAAAAAAAGAAAAGAAAATACAGTGTCCCTTTCTTGGGTGGCTTCCCTCATTTACCACTTCTTCTCTAGCCAGGTATAGCTTGGCTTCTTGGGCTTCATGGTACACCTAGGCTGATCTACTATCTGCTGAAGTGAGTATATAAAAAGTGAAGCTAATGTGGTACAGTGGTTGAAACTGTTAGACCTTTACACATGTAAATTCAACATAAAGAAAAGATTTGTTCTGTGTTTACATTCTAAAAATAGCCACTAGTATTTCTCATACTTAAACTATCCACCGTATCTATTTGTACTATTCATCTTTCTCCTGTTTAAGGAGGGAAAGAATATGGTATTACCACTTACCTCTACCACAGATATATCCCCAATCTTTTTATTTCCAGCATAATAGTCATTGTACAGGGAGGGAAAAAATAAAAAAAATCCTTTGCTTATGGATTTTGAAATCTAAGGAGCCCTTTTAATGTGTGAAATCCAGATGACAGTCGTTACTCGAACTACTCAAGGCTCATGCAAAATTTACAAGGCAATAGCAGGGATATGAGCATGCCTGAATCTCCAGAGGGAGGTAAAGGAATGAATAGGTAACACCATGCTCCTGAAATCTCACTTTAAAACTAAAAGTGAGCCCTTCTGGGTGATGGTGTATATAAAGTTGATAACAGATGATGAAGTGTTTGCAGTTCTCTAATTACTTGTGTTAGAAAAAGTTGAACACCTGAAGTTTGGGAGTGCTGGATTTCAGTTCAAGCATGCAATTCTTCTTAGCATTTTTAGCTAGCGTTCTTACCTGGTGCAAGCTGCCTGACAGCAGCAGATAAACTGGGAGATGTGAGTATCTTTCCAGATAAGCCATCCACCTACTGTTTGGCAAGAAACCTCAGGGACAAAGGGCAATATTACAAATATATTTAGAGGGATCCTCTATTTTTTATGCAAATAGAAAATAAATAAGGATAATTGATTGCTTTCTCGTATATTATCACAACTCATACAGGATAAGTGCCTCATAGCTGAGCCTTGAACATTGACAGCAGAACAGGAGAAGCCATGTGAAAAGGTTAGTCAAAAATGTCAGTTTTAGCTTTCAAGGTCTAGTGCATTCTCTTGGAACAGAAAATCCATAAAGCAGATCTAGGACTAAAATGAAACCAGTAGGCCAGTTATGAAGCTAACTTTGTGTACAGAGTTTCATAGAGTTGCTACTCATTCTCTATCAAAATATACCCATTTCATAGTCATATTTTATATGGAATTAAAGCAGTCTTATTTGCCGTCTGCAGATCCTAAGTAATGCTGTGAAACAATCACTATGTTCAGGTGCCTGAATATATATATATATAATAGGTGTCCTTTAGGTACCTCCGTTTCGCATATTTTGCCTAATTTAAAATGTCACAAAGCAATGGACATAGAGGAACTTTTCTGCAATGGAAGTTTTTGTATCTGTTCCTTCAAAGACAGGGTCACCAGAAGAGGAAACATTACGTATTTGACAATTCAAATCAGGGACTGAAGCTGCTGCTCTCTGTGTATTCCGTCAGGCAGATGGACCTGTAAACTACTGAGCTGTGCAGACCCTTATGTTCTTCAAAGATGCTCCCCTTAAGGAAAACAATTGATTTTTTTTTTCCATCAGGCAGCACAGTGAGTGATGTTCAAACATGCCAATTATACATAAGCCATTCTTTTTCTACCTTCAGATTTCTTTTCAGAAGGTGCAGATTTGAAGGTTCTCAGGGAAGAATATAAAAATAATGTGTATTTTCTTCTTTTTCATGCTCACTGGTTCATATTATAGCAAGATTCATTCCTTTATAGTAAAATAAAACTTTTCACATCACAGACTACCAGGTGTGATTAGACAAGTCACTTGAATAAACTAATACAATTATGATATTATTTGCTGCAAAGTGCAGTTTCACTGTATTAAAATACATATGAAGGATATACCATACCATTATATTCCCCTAAGTTTGTGACGGTGGTCTTTAAATTAAAAATTCATTGTACTGCTCTTGAGTTGGGCATGAGGAATATTACTATTTTAAGCCTGTGCATCTTTAAAACCATAAAGGCTAAGCAGTTAAGTGAAAGCTGCTTTATGTATTTACTTAAGGCTTTGAAAGCAGAAGTGAGCTTCAGGCATGTCTGTGGCAAAGACAGGTAGTTCATTTATTCAACTCTGACACAAGAAGAGGTTTTTCTGTCTAAGTACAATGAGATTTAACTTTTCAGCCAGGCAATTTGAGGTCCTCAGCAAATGGCTACAGGTGGCAGAAGCCAGGATTTCTGAAAACTTCCATGAGCCTCACAAATTCGATCCTGACAGAGCATAACCCTGGAATATTTGCTGGTGTTGCACAGCAGAATGGCAACCGTGTTTGTCTGCCAGTGCCTTCCAGCCTCACCCAGGTTTAGCACTATCCTTGCTACCTCACCTCTTTCCCAGGCATAAAGCATGAGCTGGAATATTTTTCATTTTGTATAAATAAGTTAAGTCTTAATAAATGGTACCACAAAGCAACAGTGCATACTATTTTAGTATTAAAACAAATAGCAAGCATCTATTGAGTGGAAAGATTTTCATTTTGTTTTACTTTAGATCACAGTTTAACATAATTTATCATGTTTAAACAAGCAATATTTATGCCTCTAACCTTATTTCAACAGGACCAGCATTGGTCCAGTTTGATTTTAATTCCAGGAAAACATATTTAATCAAACAAATTATTTCTGACTACCTAGAATATTAAAAAGTAGTAAGAAAAACCAAGCATTTGTTATAATCAACTGTAATTTATTCTTCTCTTCACTTTTAATGGGCTTGCGTATAGTGTCATATATATTCACTTCACTGACATTTCTAACAATTTCTCTTGTGGCTTGTTTATAGGGCCATAAGATGAGCAAGTAGATGGATAAAAGCAAGTTCTGAAGTTCATTGTAAACTTAGAGGGATTTCACAAAGGTCTGGATGGAAGCTATTCAATGTGATTAGCAGCTGTTTCATAGAATACAGACTCTGTTTACACAGACATCACCGGTGAGAGTGACTGCAGGCAATTATGAGTATGGTGCTGGGATTCATTGTGATCCTAACATAAGAGAAAGATGCATATTGTTCAGTTCAGCAAGGACAAATGGAAAATTCAACAGGTAGAAATAATCATCTGTCTCTTATAGTAGTGGAAGCGTCAAAGTGACAGTTATGTAGAAAACGTTTAGCTAAATGTGAAACATGGATGCAGCACTGCTAAGGAAAGGCAAATAATACCAACATGTATAAAAAAAACTGCAAGACAAATGCAGTGGCCCTTTTGAAATAGGTAGTACTGGCCAAGTCAATACTTGTCCTGTTTTGGAGATAACTGTTCAAAAAAGATTTTGATTAGGAGGGAGAAATCTAAAGGACAGCAAAGAAAAGGATCAAAGATCACACTGATGGCCTTGTTTGAACTTCTGAGGAAGAAAACAAATCATTCTCATGTCCACTGTAGATGGAGTGCCACAATATCACAGAATCAGAGATGAAAGGAGCTTTGAAATGTTCTTGCATGCAGCATCATCCCTTCTAAATATATTCTGTGTTAGACCTTGCGTCATTATTCTGAGTGGAAAGTTGTTGTAAAAGCCACTACTCTGATATTTAGAAACCTCTTCCTCAAGAAATCAGATCATAGATAGTTCAGGTGGCAGAAGACATTCTTATACAAAAATGAATGCTCAGTCAGCGAGTGACTGCAGGTGACACGGTAAGTGCTGCAGCTGGGCACAAGATCAAGGCAGGGAAAAAAAAGCCTGTAGTGATAGGACTAAGGGGAATGGATATAAACTGGAGAGGGGAAGATTTAAACTAGACATGAGCAAGAACTTCTTCACAATGAGTTTGTTGAGGCACTGCAACATGTTATTCAGGGAAGTTGTAGATGCCCCCTCCCTGAAAGCATTGAAGGAGAGGCTGGATGGGGCCTTGGGCAGCCTGATCAGGTGCGAGGTGTCCCTGCCCATGGCAGGGGAATTTGAATTAGATGATCTTTAAGGTCCCTTCCAACACAAACCATTCTATGATTCCATGGAGATATGGAATATGTTGTACATCTTCGTCACTTTTTAATCCTATCCCAGCCAATCTTAGTTGCTAAAACTGAGCAGTTGGGCTCCCTGGTGACTATATGTCACCATGAATGCTACAGAGCATGTCAGAGAAGGGGTCAGTGGCAGGAGACAGCTGGACACAGGAGCTTGATTCAGATATGCATGGATCCATGATCAGGGGAAAACAGAAAAACAAGGTCTTCACTGGACCTTGGTCATCACAGAAGAGACAACTTTGTGATCTTTGTTTTATACTGAGTGTGATGCATATGGGGAGGAATACTCTGTTGGTCAGTATGGAGTCACCTCCCCTATCCACCCTTCCCTGCATGTGAGACCCTTTTTTGCCTCTTTGACTTAGGGCACTCCACTAGCTCGAAGGCCACCTTGGTTAATACAGGAATAAATAAGTATAAACGTTGGCCTTTCTGCATACCAATGCCCCATGTTATCCCTGCTAGAGAGGAACACTCTGAAAAATATGCAGTTAACTTCCAGAAAATTAAGTTACTTAGACGAGACTTAGCTGAAGTTAGAAATCCAATTTTACTTTAGGTCAAAGCAGAACAAGCATGCTGTGTGAGAATTGTTACTCTTCTTTGTTTTGAATATCACTTGCACATGATGTCCAGCACTTGGATATTGGCAAGCTAAGAGCTTAAGTAAGTCAAGAGAACTTTCAAGGATCTTGTGAGAAAATCAATTTCTTCAGCCACTATTTGTCTTAGAAAAGTGGTGTGTAAACACTGTATCTACTCAACACCCTCTTATTACTGGTTATTAAAATCCAGCAATTGAAAATTAATTTGAAATCTGGAAAGGAAGGTAAAAATTATTTTATAAAAAGATTTAATAGAAAATATAACCACTTTGATTACTCCTGCGAAAATTAGGCCCAGATAGTTTACCTTTAAACACAGTGAACAAGATAAACAATGCTTTCATAAGAGCTTGCCATGCAGGCATAATTTATTCTCACAATATTATCCTTATTTCCAGTGTGGTCAGACAAATTCTGATCCAACGTTTAATCTACATTGTGTCAAAGAAGTTTTACTTTATAAAGTATAAAAATTATAGATTATTTAAGATTATAAATTTAAGATTATAAAATTTAAGATTATAAAAATTATGCTTGTTAAATTACAGAAGAAAACAGACAAATGGAGAACTGTAAATGAAGCAAATAAAGAAATTATTTAGTAGACTAGAAAATCTACTCTATTTAAACTCTGAATCTTATACAACAAGTTGCACAAGTTTCCTCCCAAAACAGATTTTGCACTTAGGCTATACTTGGTCCATCCTTTGCATTTAGCTCCTCCTTTGTTTGCCTTCTTGTACAGAAGGAGATTAGGAAGCTCTCTTTATCCGAAGTTATATGTATTATAAAAGCAAAAAAAAAAGACAGAACATGGCTTCTCACCCTTTATAAAACAGGTAGGAAAGCCTCTACCCCCTCAGTTTCAGTTGCCTGTAATGATTTTACATGAAATGCAGATAGTGGAGACACCTCTTAAATAAAAAAGATGGTTTGGTCCACTGTACAATAGGAAGAAATTTTTACATCTTTAAAAGTCCTAATTTTCTTTCAAATGTTGTTATAGCTTGAAAAAATCGTTATGTTTAACTGAATTTATGCAGTCCGAGATTGTCTCTTTCCTCCTAAAACTTAGTGCGTTTAAGTCCTCAGAGAGGCACAAATCCAACATTCCTGTCAGCTTCAATAATAAGTTTTCATTGAAAAAAGCAACTTGATAAAATAGAAAAGAACAATAGCAACATGACAGGCAACCTAAGAGAAAATGTATATTGCAAAGTCTACTCTGTGCTCTTTTGAACCTTTCTAAGAAGTGATCTTGAGACAAGAGCTGCACTAAACTTTTTCTATAATAATAATTGACATGTTATCTTATCTAGAGAGAGAAGCCCACAGATAACAGTTTTGCTGTTGAGAGAATAGATCTGTACCACATTCATAAATAATTGGCATTGGAATACTTCTTTGAATCTATGTTACATCCATCATTTTTTTAAAATACTGGTTCTGATTGTATATTAGGTCAGGTTCTTCAGTCAGAACAGAACAGTACGATCATGTAGTCTAGCCTCCTTCATGATACAGACTCCTAGTCCTCTCTGAATCAATTAATGTCTTTACTAGTGGATGACTTCTAAAAGAGAATAATTTTAAGAAATGGAGAACTTGCAATACGCCTAGCAGCCTGTTCCAGTGGTTACTAATTTTCACTATATAAAAATTATAACTTATTTCCAGTTATAATTTTTCTAGCAGCAATTTCTCGCATTTGTCTCTTGTTACAGTTTTGTGTGAAATGTTGAAGAGCTTTTCATTGAGAAATTTGTCAGTCCCTTAAGACTCACTATGATCAGATGTCTTCATAAGCTTTACTTTGATAGTCTAAACAGATAGATTTTGAGACTTTGACTATAAGGCATAGTTTCCAATTATCTGATAGTCCTCCTGGTTCTATTTTTAATAATTTTCCTTTGGTGCATCTGTGTTCACTGTAGAGATATTTTTTTTTAACTCTAAAACAAGCATTCCTGATGCTTAACACAATTATACTACAAATAATGTCTATGGCATTAACATGGCGTTTTTCATTCTGGCTACATCAGTAAATGTCCTTCGTCAGTTTGATGACAGTGCTAGTCTTCACTTTCACAGGGACAATATACTGCAATTCTCTTTTCAGCAGAATGCGCTCCAATATGCACCTTGTACTGTTTTTCTGTCCAGCCCTTATTGATTAGTCTCTCATCACATCCCTTCATTGACTAATCTATGTTCCAAAACCTCTGGAATATTTTTTTCAAATGTATCATGTCTTGATGTGACACTTGTTTCCCATACAAATTAGTGCTAGACCTCCTGTTGACTTCCAACAGCAAAGATGAAGAGTGACAATATATCTGAAAGTCCTTAGCCTAATTAATTTCTTCTTGATACTTCATAATACCTTTACTTAAATCTTCCTTTAAAACATGTTGCCACTCAAGTATTGATACATTTCTGCCTGCAAAGCATTCCTTGATTAAGTAGACAGCTCAGAAAGCAAAAATAATATTTATCTACATCTCAATATGATTGATATAGCAGGCTTAAATTCTTAAAATCACCCTGAAATTTAAACCATTCTGTGATTTTAAGCTCTGTCTTGCTAGGGATAACTGAAGTTTGAAATTTGCTTTTGAACATTTTAGCAGTTATTCCTATGGGAGATTGGATAACGTAAGGATTTTGGAATAGCGTTTAGATTTGCTATAAATTCAAAGCAGTTATTCATAAGTTATGTCAGTTATCCACAGTTCATGGTTATGCCTTTAAACTTCCTCTTGCCTCCTCATTAATGAGAGACAAACCTATTCACCATGTAGAATGGAGAGAAGACGTTGTCTTTTATATATATATTCTAATCTCATGCTGGAAAATTCTGCATCTGGTCACTATAAGTGCAATGTTCTCATGGAAAAAAAGTAAAAAATTCAAAAAACTTCCACAGACACCATGATGATTCCAATTTCAGTTTCTTTGGAAGATGCATTGCCAGGTTAGGGAACTAGTTACATGTGGGATTCCCCAGGGCTCAGTGCTGGGTCCAGCCCTGTTCAATGTCTTCATCAGTGACGTGGATGAAGGCATCGAGTGCACTCTTCGCAAGTTTGCAGATGACACTAAGCTGGGTGGAAGTGTCGATCTGCTGGAGGGTAAGGAAGCTCTGCAAAGGGATTTGAACAGACTGGACCGCTGGGTTGAGTCTAACGGCATGAGGTTTAACAAGGCCAAATGCTGGGTC
>WAAB01016237.1:21726-50416 GCA_013389865.1 Piaya cayana | reverse complement strand
GGGAGGTTGTGGAGAGGAGGGATCTGGCCTCCTCTCCCAAGTGACAGAGGACAGGACAAGGGGGAATGGCCTCAAGCTCCACCAGGGGAGATGTAGGCTGGACATTAGGAAAAAAAAAATCACAGAAAGGGTCATTGGGCACTGGCAGAGGCTTCCTAAGAAGGTGGTTGATTCACCTTCCCTGGAGGTGTTTAATACACAGGTGGACGAGGTGCTGAGGGGCATGGTTTAGTGTTTGATAGGAATGGTTGGACTCAATGATCCAGTGGGTCTCTTCCAACCTGGTTGTTCTATGATTCTATGATCCTATGATTCTACATGTTATAAAAGAATCAGGTCAGATAAGTCTAATAGATTTTACTGTGCATCATACCATGATTTACAACTCTTAGGTGAATTTCAAGGGAAAATATTTAGAGGATGTAATGATAATGAAGAACAATCTGTTGTCTTGTTAACTGCCTTTCAAACAGCTGTAGGCTGCTCTTCATCTGTGCTTAGGGGAGCCTAAGCAAGCCTCGGTCTCTTATGGTCACTTCATAGGTCCTGTGCTCTAGGCTTCTAGCCATCTAGTAGCACTCTGCTGGATGCTGTCCAGTTCCTTAGCATTCTTCTTAGCACTCTTCTTGAACTAGTAATCCATGCCAGTGTGGATGTATTCACAATGTCTTATTCAAAATGAGAATATAGTTCGCTCATATGCTACCTCGTGCCCATAAGAAACTCCATGTGCTTCTCAGAAGGGGAGTTAGCAGCCCAGCTCTTGACTATTTATAGATGCTTCATCTTCCAGTCATACATGCCAGCATAGAAATATTTTAAATACAAATAGTAAACAAGAAAATGCCATAAAGAAAATAAACAAATAAATAAAAATCATGTGCCTGTTATTCTAGACAAAGCTGTATTGACTACAGTGCAATTAAGGGAGGTGGGAGCTGAACAGGGCACAGCAAAACACATTTTATATGAAGAATTCATATGAAGAATTCTTTATTATTCAATTATCATTAAATAGCAAGATTGGAAGTGAGGTCAGAGAGAGGAAATGAATTACTGCAGAGAGCTTCTAGAATGTAAGTAGGTTTGTTTTCTCTTGATACAGGTTTTCCACACTGTGGAGGCATGGATAGCTTACTGAAAATCTTGACTACAACTGTTTCGCTCTAGCTGTTGAGTTTGAAGTGAGATTCCAGATTTATCATCTGGATATTTTTAATGTCTCTTGAGCCAAAGTTTAAAATCATACATTGTGATTTTGAGTCATTGTGGTAGGTTTCCCTTGTTAGTTTGGAACCACTCCAATCCAACACCCCCGTGATGATGTCTAGAAAAACAGGGTAGATAGGAAGTGCAAGATGTGCCTTTTAAATGCTAAAGAAGCTTGTAAGAAGACTAAGTGGACTAGAGGCGTGATATAATGACTGTTTCTACTAGCATATGTCCTTAGAGGGAGATATAATCTCCTACACATGTAAGATGAGTAAGCCAGTGGAGGTCTCTAACATGCAATGTGTACTTTTTACAGACTACAGCATTTGAACTCCTTGAAAGCCTTTGTCATCTGTAACCTAGGAATCTTCTCTTCCCAAAGACCCCCAAGATGTGTGGTATGAATACTGAGATTGTTGCCTGTGTGAGGATTTTGATATGCAACTGACAAAGCCAAAAAGTTTTTTTACAGATATACTCTGGTACATATAATTTGTGTTTTTCAAAGGAGAGGAAACTGTGAGAACAGACATTTTCTGGAAAGAGGATTCTGTCACATAGTGTGTATCCCCATCCTGTAGAAGAGTTTTGATAAAATCATAGGGTTTTCATAGTGCTTCAAGGTCAGCATATTTGATAGCAGAATGTTTTTCTTTTGTTTTTAATTTCTAGGTCTCTTTGACGGCAATCATGCATACTTCCATTTCTTTCCATTGAAGAATGGAAAATTCTGTCTGTTTTGTTCTATATTTCAAGGTTTTTTAAATTCTGAAGTATTACTTCTTATGTTACTGCATTTTACTTGAACACCGAATTTAATGACTGTGCACTCGTGTTTCTGATTAAAAAAAGCAAATTGTTAAACCAAAGTTTTGCAAGATGTTTGATATTAGAACTTGTAATAAATTGCAACATCAGCTTTATTGTTTCTCTACACTTGTTGGTTCTCCATAAGTTACAGAACATTATTAACCTAGAATCAGGAACCACCCCACTACCCACCACTGAAATAGCCTCACTTGGGAGCCAATATATCATAACATTTTTATTCAGCTATCCCACAGTCTCTCTTATAGTATTACTTGGAATATCCACCCCAGAATTCGTTGTAGTCCGTGGATTACAAAATTACTAAATTAACTCACAAATATCTAAACTCAAAAATCAGTGGTTTGATGGCTGTCATAGGCTTTGAACTTTCAGAGTTCCCCCATATTTATATTGGTGTCACTTCATTTGTAGAAATGATGCAATATCCTGGAGAATCAGGATGCAAAGGGTTAGTGCAGAATCCAGCCTTATTTAATCTTCATTACTGATCTCAAGGTGGAAGCAAACAGCTCATTAACAGAATTTGCAGATGATAATAAATTGAGAGACCTTATGCACCAGAGGGATGATTGCAAAATAATAAAATGACATCCAGCAGGGGTTTAAAATGTGGACAGAAAATAACAATTTAACTCAGGAGAGCTTATATTAATACAACTCAGAAAATAATTAAGAACACAAATAAGTTTGCAAATTAATTCCATACCCTAAAGTAGAAAATAAGATGCTGTATCAGCAGAAGAATATCTTTCCTCTTAGGTCTTTGGGAAGGAAACGAAGAAACAGTGATTAGAATTAGAGCTTGTCATTAAAAATAGGCAAAATAGGTAGATGGAGGTATGATGGAAGATGCTTCTGCTTTAGGGTTTTCAGAGGGCTGATGATGTCACAAACTCACTATAAATGCTCAATGAATTCCAGCAGTCGATTTTCCACAACTTTAGTTGTCTAAATGCTCTCATTCTTTGATCAATCTGCAGGATGGTGACTGTTTTTAACCTTGATCAAAATCTATGATTATATGCAGTTTGGAATTTGCAAATATGCAGATGGTGTATGTCTTCTTGGCCTTAATTATCTTTTATGCCATGGTAAATAATAAGAATTCTATTAAAATAAGTAAATACAGGAATTGCAGTTAATAAAGAAGTAGTATTACATCCCTTTGGCGTATCAGGAAATCTTCACAAAGTTATTTCATTCTTTTAGTACATTTATTTACAGAAATAACCACTATTATGTTTTAAACTATGTGACTTGGATAAAAGAATTCATTTTAATTTTGCCCTTGGACCTCAGTACTTGAAGACTTTTACATGTCCAAACAGATCAGTAAAACAATGATTATGAGAAAATCATGGTTGTTTGTACATCATTCTTATTCCTACATTAAGTTCTGTGTTTCTTCACTGTAGGGAATAACATCTCAGACACAGAGAAAAATAAAAATTGTACCACTTCCTTTGGCTAACTTTAAAGACACTGTCATGAGCTCATCAGGACATAATGCCATTCAGATGTGAGCTTGAGGTTTGTTAAACATTGTCAATTATTTTAAAAGCTAATCTGTATTTTTTTATATTTAGAGAGATAAAAGTATAATTAAAAACCTCCGTTTGTTCAACTCATTCTCCAAATATACCACAGTTCACTATATATCTACCATGTTTTGCAGCAGTGTCTTGTCTCCAGTAGGTTCTTACCCAGAACACTTTTTTCCATGTAATGTTTTGTCCTTGTTTATTTGTTCAAAGTTCATATCAAAACAGAATATGTTCCATTTCTGTTCCCAATGCAATCATTCTTTTTTCTCTTTTGTCTGACTTCTATTAGAATAATGTTTACTGCAGTAGCCCTTCCACTGCTTCTCCTTTCCTTCTCTGGTTGCACTGAGAAGTATTTGGATTGATTCCCTCTGTCTCTAAAGACTCTTTAAGATCAGATTAGTTAGTCATCTCACCATTTTATCAGTCCCTTTGTTGGAGGTGGCCTAGAGATTCTCATTTTGAGTTTGACTTAATATGACGTTCTGTCATTGCCACTCCAGCATATGCATCACAGCTGTGAAGCTACAGTACATGCAGGTTTTGGCAGTTATCAAGCTTGCTTTTCATTTGAGGATGATTAGATAAAAAAGTACTGTGAGACACGAATGATCACATATGGGGGAGAAGGAAAGAAAATAAAGATTGTGCAGGCTTTGACCCCAAGTGCACATTTTTTGAGTCTGGTTGCCAAACGATACACATCTGTGAAATCAGCATTGTATGCCCTCTCAAAAAGGGCAGTTCAATTTGTTAATGCTACAGTGGAATGACAGAGTATGATTTGATCAGCATTTGTAGAGTACTATCGAACTTAAGAAAAATGAGGAATACTGAAAATGTGTAGGCTTTGCAGACAGGCAGAGGAGGATGAACAATGGAATGGAATTTCACCTAATGTGCGTGGTATGTCTAGAATCATTTTCTGAGATAAAGTATTTAAACTGAATTTCTCAGAAGAAATATAAGACTGTCAAAGAAACACCACTGGCAGCATGAGAAAAAAAGTCATGCCTTTCTTTCTGTAATTTATCTATCTGCTTTACAAGCATAAATTGGCCATTATGGTTTAACACAAAATTTTAGTTAATGTGTCATTTTCCCCCATGCAATTCCTCAGGTATCCAGTGAAACAATCTTCTTGGCTGTCAAATACACATACCTTGGAATTGCACTCCCATGTATTTAGGGCCAAGTTTGCTGTCTTTCACCAACTGGAGTCCTCTCATCCATCACACGAGGTCAGGTCACCAAAGTAGTGCTGGTGGGCTTACTTGGCCGCCTTCCCTGCATGACAGCTGCAGAGTGCTGACCGTGATTAATTGTTGCATTTACAGAGCTATATTAATTGTTTTGCTTTGCAGACAAAAAACCCCAAACCAGCTTTCATAACTATTAGATCTCTAAGAAGATACAAGTTAGTGATTTATTTTCTTTGTATCAG
The DNA here is from genome assembly GCA_013389865.1 of Piaya cayana. Classification (NCBI taxonomy): domain Eukaryota; kingdom Metazoa; phylum Chordata; class Aves; order Cuculiformes; family Coccyzidae; genus Piaya; species Piaya cayana. The sequence continues at coordinate 45,385 of WAAB01016237.1, read as the reverse complement.
AAATCAAACTACGTCAAACAGTATCTCTGCGTAGATCATAGTTGATGTGATACCTTAAATTGACAAAAAATAGTATTTTTATTTTAATATTTGTGTTATAGCACCAAGAAATGGTATTATTCTGTTATTTCCTCCTATGATTATGACTCAGCATACTGAGGATCATGAAATATCTTCTATTCTGATCAATACCTTTTGCAGTTTGTACAAACCTTGAAATCTGAAGCCAAACTGGCTGAATCTCTCTCTCACTCTCTTTCTCCATTTCTCTCTTTCTTTCTCTTTTGGCTGCAATTGAAAAAAAAAATCAAACTTTTAAAAATAAAAATATAGTCTTAGATCAAATTGGAACTTGCAGGATTTATTTCCTTTCCATCCCATTTTATGAGTCCAGTATGGTTCTCCTTAAAGTTAAATGCAGGGTGGTGTCTTCAGCTGGTATATGGCAAGAGTGTTTGTTACCAATCTATTATATCAAGTCCTATCTTGTTTATTCTTTTGAAAATCCATCTTGTCTTCCTCATTTCTGTTCATCTGATCCATGGTGAGCAAGCTGATGATCAGAAATTATTCACTTGGGGAATGGAGGAAGGGAATAGTGTTTCTTTACTGATATCTTAATTAGTTCATTGTGGGGAAAGAGAAGTGCTCTTATTGACAGAAGGCAAATATGCATGTATGATGGAAAGAAGTTGTAGAGAGGAGGGTAGAAATCTGTTCTGACATCAGGGAGCATGAAACTCACCTTTAATATCTGGTCCATAGTTTGCCAGGTTAAATAGAAATGCTGCCATTTGATGGGAATCCTAGTAAAATTTTAACCACATTCTTATTGATTTTTGTGGTGCCCTCATAGTCATTGCTCATCATTTATATCTGAATGCCCTACTTAGATGTGAAAATTCAGCAATACACAATATTATACTGCTTTTTTCTGCCTTTAATTTAGCAAATTATCACTGAATCCAATTCTTCTCTCATTTCTGCCTACAAATTCATACATATCTCTGCTGAAGATAATCAAATTACGGCGCTGCAGAAGTGGACTTACAAAAGTTTCCAAGTAGTGGTTCTTGGTTGGATGATACACTTGTTCCAACTGAGAATGGGGTGACAGTAATGAAGAGCAACTTAGCTCCTTTTTCCTTTCTCTTTGGAAGTTTCCAGACCAAACAAGTTTCTTGCAGTTCAAAAAAAAGCTATTATCTACTCAAAACAACATACACACACACACTCTGTGAAATTTTATCTGTACTTGGGAAGCAAACTGCATTCTGATCAGAGGAGCTAAAGACTCCACTAGATCTAATTACATTGGTTGCTATACTACTACTTCTAGCTGTGTTCCTTGCCTCACTGCTCATGCCAAATATACTAGAACAGATGCATGTCCACACCTCATCAGTCTTTCTTCATAGGCTTGTTTTGTACCATCAGTCCACTGCTTTTCACTACTTACGATAATATCTTGAGTTGTGAACTTGAATGAGTCAGGTAACAAAGCATTTCCTTCTACCTCTCCTACGGGCCAGTAAATTTTGGTAGAACAGTTTAATGAGTATCATTCTTTTATCATATACCCATTAAATCCATTGGTGAACATGTGTTAGGGTCCTAGAAATAGAGCATGAAGCCAGACTCTTATCATAGTTTGGAGGAAGAGGGAATTTTGAGACCAAATCTTAGCCTTGGTATGCTTAAAATGAAGCTATTTTGGATATTTCAAGCCATTTCATTCCTCTCAAAGTTTGCCAAAAATACTTTTTTTTCCACATGAAAGGCAATGTATTGGAAGAAATCAGTCCATTATAAGTTTACATAAGGTCATAAACTCAACTTTTAGGTCAAAGAAAGATATCCAAAATTTTTGCAACAAATGGCACCACAGGTCTGACAGCCACACTGACAAAGGATTGTGGGTTTTTCAGTCTCATCTGACTGTATGTGATTAAATCTATTTCAATACAGCATATATAAACAGGTAGAAAGGAAGTTTTATAGTATGGCAATCATAGTCTAATGCATTATCTTTTGCCATGCACATGTCATATTCTTTTTGTAGTATGACTAATACGTTTGAAGAGATGGAATGCTTTAAGACTTCCTTTTACAAATGAAGATAAGAATAAATACTATGCCATCAGAAAAAAAGTGAGAAACAGAATACACCAAATTTTCTAATATGTTGGCTTTGCTCTGAACTATGAGCGCCATCTGGTTTAAAAGCCAAATGGTTCAAGAGAGGAGGAAAGTAAGAGCAAGAATGATCTCCTAGTGGAATAGAAGTTCTTAATACATTTTGTGTCTCTACTGCTGACAGGGGAAATAGAGTGAAGATGAAAAACAGAGTGTATGGCTGAAACAACAGCACTTTGATCTTAGGCTATGCTTTTAAAGAGTTCTGCATCCTTCAGAGCCTGGCATATGTTAAATCTGCTATTATTTCTCTATCTGAATATTGGGTGAATTGCTGTTACAGAGTACAAGGTTAAGAAGGCTAAATGATGAGTTTCAAAACTTACCTGCAGAGCACTCTTCAGTCTAGTCATGGTGATAACCAAAGATCTGACCTCATACTTCTTTATTTTTCTTAATGAGAAATAGTTTCTACAACTACAGAACTGCAAGTGCATGTTGAAGCCTCCCTGACCCCCAGAGGTACATTCAAGATTAAGCAGAGAATTATACCTAAAGTTTCTAGAGACTGAATAATTCTATTTTTATTTTTATAGTTAGCAGTTTGTGGGAGAACAATTACAGATGTTCTTTTCCTAATAATATTTTTATGGCAGTTATATACAACAGGCACTGGAATGGCGTTCATCCCACACAAAAATCAGAAACTTTGTTAAAATTTTTGTCATTCTGTCTTCATAGGAAATTGCAGCGGCAACATAACTATGTGGTGGAAACATGCAAGAAGGAGGTAACAATAAATAATGAAAGTTTGTAGGAAAAATGTCAGTGTTTGTTTTTTCTCCTGATGCTTGAAGGCATTATAGACTACTACACAGACTTCTCTTGAGATCCTCACCAGCTACAAAAATTTAGAGCTGCCTTGATCATTCAGTTTAATTTTCTAAGTCCTTGAGCTGATGTGCCAGCTACTCTGCTTCACCTAGGTCATGTGAGGTATGTGGACAACTAGAACCAAAACTATTCTGTAATTCTGTAGCCAAGTTTTTTCGGGCTTCAGGAAGCTGAGCTACATTCTCCAGCTGAACTCACTCCTGAACTCTTGTGCTGCAGCTAAATTTCAGCATGGCCAAGCCCTTTTCCATACTTGACCTTATTCAAAGTGTTGCAAGAGAAGGGCACAAAAGCAATTATTCTATCTTCCTGCCTGCTGGCAGACCCAGCCCTGTATAGCTCCCACCTCCCTCCCTGTCCCCTGTGGCCAAGAGGAAGGCAGGAATCCTGTGTAAACATTTTTTTAAAGAATTGGCAGAGATTTTCCTCTTTGGAGTATTCTGTGTACTTTCCTATGTAGATTTATTCTTATTTCATTTCTTGTCAAAGGGATTGCCTGCATAAAATGTGAAGCAATACTACTTCCTGTTAGGGAAAACTGGACTTAAATTCAAATACCTTTTCTTGTTTTGTGCATATATTTTAGGCAGGCTAAGTTGCAATAACAAAAGAACTTAACCTACATGTGCCCCTTTTCCCAACTCACATTTGATTTCACCACTGCCTCAGTGTCTAAGTGCTCTGAATGCTACCAAAAATCCCTGGTTGTATAATTTCAGGTATTCCATATACTGATGTTATAGATGTTCTGCACTACAGAATATTGATTTCAAAATAAGACAGTCTTTAACACATCATGCTTTCTCCTGATTTGCTTATATACTAGTTGAATCAGCATTTTTGAAATAACTACAGACTTGGTCATTAATGTCTCTTTTGTCATTTTGGCTACACTAAACTTGGCACCAAATTAGTCATCAAATTGCTGAAAAGTTTGCTCTGGTAGTAGGAGGATGATCAAATTGTCACCAAAGATCAGTAAATTATTTTAACATTTCCTGTTTTCCATAGTTCTTCAAATCCTGCTCATAAAATGTGCTATAAACCTAATCAGAATTTAAATATATGAAAAGTGATCTTCATTTAGCAGACGTAGAAAAGTGGTTGCAAAACTGAATCCCTGCATGTTCTTACATATTCCTGTACCTCCTAACTAATATGTTACCAGAGACACAGTCATTCTCCAGAAAATAACCTTCTGTTCCCCTGGTATGATTTTTGTCTGCTTTTTCATGCCTTTCTTTGCCTTTCCTTGTTTTTCTTCTTGTATTATCTTTTTTTAATTATTATATATATCTAGAAACTTCAGTAATATAACTTTTCAATGCTTATGCTTTGGTATGATATTTCTATAAGATTTTTCTTGTTCTATTGGTGCATATATTTGTAGGAGAAATTAAAACAGAGGCAGTCATTATTTTTTGTTAAAATACTGAGGTTAGAGAATGTAGAGAAAAAAAATCTCTTGATTATCTGATGTGCAGAAATTTTCATAACTGGAAAATCCACTTTCTTTTACACATCCACTCACCCCACAGCCTTTAGGTGTATTAGTACTGCATGAACTATGCCTAAGACAAGCTCTAAGACCAGCTCTACAGTCAAGTCATAGTATAGCTGTAGTACAAGGTAACTGTTTCTTTACATGACAAATGGCTCAGACATGAATACTGAAAATATTAATATCCATCCATCTTTTCCTTGACTTCCTTTGACCTCCACTGAAAAATGTCCTAACTGCAAAGTATATATTCCCTTGCCATGAAGCTGTACCTAGATCAGAATACAGACTGGTGGGAACATTAAGTATCAACAAGGCAGTTATTCATGAACATTATTCTTGAAAATAAAAGCTTCTTACAAGTTACACAGCTGTAGTTACACAGATGGCTATCTACCTGCAAGTGAAATGGTTACCAATGGTATAAATTCTAAAAAAATTTAAAAAATTCTCTATCTATGGAAAGAAATTACAAGATTTCTTTCAAAGAACAAAATAAATCTTATTGTGGAGACATTTTACATGGCCATGAGTAATTATTTTCTTTGCAGATGCTTTTTTTAAAAAGAGAAGCATGCTTTTTTTGGGGGGTGGAGCAGTATGGGAAAGGTGGTTGTTAAGTATTTGTAGCAGAGGCCAAATTAATACTCGTGCTTCACTTCTTGAGTACCCAAAAATAGTGTCTGCAGGCTCCTGTAGGATCCCTAATGGAACTGATCCTCTGTCTGAGAGCTGTTGCCTGCAAAGTGGAGTTTGGCTGGCTCTTGTCATTTAAGAGGCAGAAGTGAATGGAAAACGTTGTTGTTTGAAATAATGCTAATACGCAAGTGCTGATGAACCCATAATGCTGTAAATACAAGGTTTCTATAGATGTCTTCCCAGAATATCACATACTTGATACATTTGCCATTTTTTGAGAAGACCTGCATCAGTAAGGATAGAGTGAATGGGCAGAATGGCAAGACGTTTTTACCAAGAATTTTTCTACCCATTGAGGATTGCATTTTTTCTAATGATGGTTTACAATACTTAAAAAGAAATTCTGGCAGCTGGGATTTGACCTTCAAGATCTTACCTCTGTTTTTTTCCTACTCTATAAATGATATTTCCTAAAAGCTACACAGTTGCATAGAATCATAAAATCATAGGATCATGGCATAGTTTGAGTTGGAAGGGACCTTAATGATCATCTAGTTCCAACCTCACTTCCAAGGACAGCGACAACTCCCACTAGATCAGACTGCCCAAGGCCCCACCCAACCTGACCTTGAACACCTCTGGGGATGGGGCATTATATAAATAATGGAAATCCATTTTCTAACCCATACATGTTCCACTGGGATGCACAGGTACGAATATTTTATGCATCTCACTATGTTATCTGAAGGAATTTCTTTTGTTCCTTGCGGTGTTTCACTTCAGAGACAGGAGAAGATTGATAAACCCCCTACTACAAATTTAGTTTGCAGTCTAACACAAATGGACTTAACAAATGCCCAATCGCAAGAATTATGTGTCAACTGTACCTAGACATCAGACCTCTTTATAATGATGTTAAAAATATTAAATACATGGTTTTGAGCACTGACCAGTTCAGTAGGTCAAATATATTACTGATCTGGCATTACGGTATCTGCTCACCTGAGTATTTTGCAATGGTATTTGCACCTGCACTTCACTGCTGGTTTGCAAGCATGAAAATGAATAAATGTCACACAACATATATTGAATAAGCTACTAGACCAATGCACTCATCTGAGAGTTCTTGGTGATGTGTTGGGACTTTCCGTGGTTTTGAATTAAAAGAAGCTTGGTAAAAGTGGCTATGTGCAATATCCATACTTTGTAAAAAAGCAGACATAAGTGAAGAACTAGAAACTATAAATAGGTAAATCATAAAAAGACAAAAACCAGCGCAAACAAATGAGTTAAATAGACTCAAAATAATGACTCTGTGGATCAAATCCTGTGGAAGTGATTTTCTCAGTGCATCACTTTATGCTTTGTAGCTGAGTGGATATTTCTAGTAAAGAAAATATTATTTTGTCTATTTAAAANGGATATTTCTAGTAAGGAAAATATTATTTTGTCTATTTAAAATAAGTAATTTAAAGAATAAATGTGAAAATACTGTTTGTTCTTACCAGATGATAGGTGATAGGATGAGAGGAAATGGCCTCAAGTCGCACCAGGGGTGGTTCAGATTAAACATAAGGAAAACTTTCTTCACCGAAAGGGTTATTTAACACTGGAACAGGTTGCCCAGGAGGTGGTTGAGTCACCATCCCTGGAAGCATTTAGAAAATGGATAGATGAAGTGCCCAGGGATATGGTTTAGTAGAGGACTGATATGGTTGGACTTGGTGACCTCAAAGGTCTTTTCCAACCAAGCAATTCTATGATTCTATTGTATGACCCATCATTTAGCCAGCAACTGAGCTATGTTATAAATTATTAAATACATTTAATCAAAGTAAATCTGAATCTTCTGCTGATTAGTATTCAAATTCCAACACAGGAAGGGAAGACGTTGCTCTAATTTTTTACAAAGAGGCTGAGACAGTTCACTCTGAGTAACTGCAAGGGTCAATCTGATATTTTAAATGGTTTCTAATCTGCTCCTATTGTCAAATGAAGGGGAAAATATTTTTTTTGTTCAAACATCAATTATTTCAACAGACCTAAATGAATGAACATGATGAATATTACATCATTTATAAATACACACTTTGCATATTATACAGATGACAACATTTTTCCCTTATTGCAAACATGAATACTTTGTATCTATACAGAAAGAATTATAATGAGTAACATGGGTCATAGCAACACACCAGCTTAAAACCAACAAGTTTTAAAATACATTACTTTGTTTTACTTACTGTTAGAAGAAACATGGTAATGTTATGAAGTTCAAGTGCTGTCTCCCAGCACTGGGCCTGGCTGATGGCTGATGTGAAATCCTGAACCCACTGAAATCAACAAGAATTTTGTCCTTAACCTCAGTTCCATAAATTTATATGTGTTTATGTGTCAGAATGGTGATTGGAAGCCTAAAATCTCAGTCTCTCTTGGAGCCATCTCTGATAGCACAAACCTGAGAAATTACACAGCTAATAAAAAATTAAAATACTCCACCACAAAATATGTAAAGTGCAAGACCCAGTAATCTAAACACTGATGATTTTGCTTAGATTTTTCCAAAGCCTACAAGTTCGAGTAGCAGAAATACAAGTATAGACCTAGTGAGAGTATTAGCCTCTTATGGCTATGATTCCCATAGATGTTTGTCTACACTGATACTTTGTTAATATTTTATTTCCAGCATTCAAAATATAGTGTGATAATGTGAACAAAAGTCACAACTTTTCACAGCAGTCTTTGTAAGAAAAAATAGATATGTCCCTGAAGGCATACCTTTAATTTGCATATACATATGAAGGTTATGACTTATTTCTGTTATCTAGACACATCCAGTAGTACTGTCTCCCGAACTTTGTGGAAATGCATATTGAGTTAGGACTGTATATATTTAAAAATTAAACATCTAGGTTGTATTTTGCTGTGCTTAAAGGTTAGTCCTCATACTCCATGATGGAAAATAGTGTTTAAAAATTGAAAAGAAAAAAAAAAATCAGCTCCATGTGAAACACATTTTCTACAGGAGTAGACATACCATAAGTAATGGATTTATGTCTCATGCCTTGCCCTATGAAGCAATTCTTCACAGAGATAAATCAACTTCAGAAAACTGAAAATAAAACATGACTCAAAAGAAAAGGGAACAAAGAAAAGGTATTAACACCAGATAAGAACAAAAATAACTAAGTTAACTGAATAAACATTATGAAAACAAAATATGGCCAAGGGAATAGTAAGGAAGTAGCATAAACACTTCAAAGCTAGTCTTATTTTCACAAAAACAATGCTATGATTAGTCTCAGTTTTCTAGCCTAAAGGTATTTTTCTAAAATTCTTTTGTACATTATTCATATTCTTAGTATAAAGAGCCATGTTGGCTCTGTTACGATTGGTAGAAAGCTGTTTTCCTTTCTGCTTTGCATTTTTTCATTGAAGTGGGCTTGAATGGTAAAGTGGCAATGGAATTCAGCACTCAAGTGTCTACCTTTGGTCTCACAGCTAGAATTTGATTCCAGGCATTCATTGTACCTTTTCAAAATGATGAGTCAGACAGATTCTGGCAGACTTCCAGATCTTGGTTACATCTGTGAATGGACACTGCTTTTCTTTTAAAGACAGAAAATAAAGAAGAAGATCCTAGATGAGCAGTCATAGTTTTGTGTCCAGGGAGAAGTAGTTTGAGCTGAATTTGCATTAGAAACCCCTGCATCTAATTAGGGAGAGGAGGAATGTACAGTAGTCATAAGAGGACATCTCTTGTATTTCCAGTTCTCAACAGCAGAAGAGAAAATAAAGTTTATAAGGATAATTTTTGTTCTAAAGAGGTTTTGAAAGGTTGAAAACAATCCTTTATTATTTTAGAAACTTAATAAAAGAAATCTGTATCTTGAAAGATATAAGTTTATTTATTGTCTTTGACCAACTACCAATTAACATAACTATGTTGATCTCAGGGATATTTTTCTGCATTTAAACTTACATGAAGTAGAGGTATGATGTGAATTCTGTCAAAGGGAGAAACAAGTGCTGGTACCAGCAGCAGAACCACTTTGCCCAGTAAACAAAAGGATGAGGTGTGAAACCTAGTACAGTCTGAATTCTAAAACTCCCTCCTTTTCAGGAACGTTTGGATATGATATTTTTCATTTAAACCAAAGCCACTAATTCCTGGTGAACTAGTGAAAGGGTTCAGATTCATTTTATGCCTCACACAAGGGTGACCTCTCCTGGTCGAGGACAAAACTATTAAACATCCTCCCCTGAGTATTCGACTTTTTTTATTAATTCAGATTAAACTATGCCTCTTTGAAAAGAAGAACCCAAACCACTATTTTCTAACACTGGAGGTTTACCTATCAAAAAGAGGAAAACTCCACATATGGATGGTATTTAATCTGTCTATTGTATCAATCTCACATATGCCATGATTTATCAGTATTTGTCATACATTCTATGTTACCTCAGGAACAGATTATGTAGGTCTATGATTTCAGTCTTTAAGACTGAAAAAATTCATAATGAAAATCTCCAAGCAAATATGAGTGTTGAATTGTCAATTGTATTTCTGAAGAAGGTGGGTTTGTCAATAACTGTGGCTGAATGTGGCGGGAAGGAACTTCATGACCACCCCCAAATGGCATCAAATAGGCCAAAAAATGCTAAATATTGTCCAAAATTCTAAAACACAGAAAAGTGAAATGTTGACATCAGTGGGAGCTTTTCAATCAGGCTCAGCAACACCACAGGTCATCCCAAAGTCTTCAAACAACATACTCATATTTTAAACTATTCTGAAAGTACAGTATCGCATAAGCTGGGCAATTATTTCATCTAAAACATTAAAGCAATAGTATTTTTTAATAGTACTATTTTACTCTGATTTTCTCAGCAGAAGCGTTTTAAAAGTTTCTGCAAAGCAGAAACATGGATAAACATATAATCAGTTTCAAATCCCTTTGAAAATTAACTGTCTTCTTTTTCTAGCCAGATGAGAATACAGATATAAAGTCTTAGTTACAGTTTGGTTGTTACCATAAGACAAACACGAAATGTATAAAGAGCTGCTTGAATATTTTCAGTGCAATGTCTAAGGCTTCTTAAATAATTACAACAGATGAAGACAGATATGTGGTTGGTTACAACAGATACGTGGTTGGTAACAATGCAAGTTTAATTCAATGTCATCTTAATGTCATTCTCTGGTTGATGGAATTTCAATCCATCAGGCATTAAAAGGGGCCTTCTTTCAAAGCAAGTTTAGAAATTTTGTCCTGGTGATGACAAAACCTGTGAATATCATTGTTGAAGGACTTCTTAATAGCTCATACTTTATGGTATTAGTTCTCAAATTCAGAATTCCCAATACAAAGAAGCAGCACCTGGCTAAATCAATTTTTCATTCTCAACTGCTTTTAAAAATATTTTTTGTAAAATACACCTGTCCTTTTGTGTGAAGAGATAACCCAGCATCATTGCACTTCCTGGATAAACATCCTATCTGGTTGTAGAATTTTATTTGAAACCTTATTGTTTTAAACTTGAACTTGAACTTAATAGTTTAATAAGTCCTTCGGAGGTATCTATGGTGTGGTTTTAACTGATGGCCTGAAATTGTACTTGAAGCAAAACACTCTGTCTTCCCCTAGACTGAGGACTGATGTGAGAAGCCATCAGCAAATGAACATGTCTAAATTTCCAACAGGTACAAAGGTGACAGGTCTGAGTTTAGCTTTCACCTGGGAAAAGATTTGAACTTAACAGACCTAGACTATTTTGTACTGTGAACTCCAGCCCAGCTTGGACACAGATAACAGAGTTATTTAACTATAATTTTATTGGTTTAATTCATCTAGGATTTCTCTCTGTGGTTGAAAAGAAGCTTTGAATATAATATATAGGGAAGATTTGGTCACTGGGAGCCAAAATGCTTTACTTTATTGAGGAAACATCTGTGAAACTTAGATACTTTCACGTACGATGTCAGCAACGTCAAAGCAGCACTCCAATTGTATTCAGATATTATTGAGAAATTGTTGAAAATCATTCCATTATAACTTCTAAAGTTCCCCAGCTGCCAAGAAAAAGACTGCCACACTGCCATGGGCAACCACACAGAGACATGTTTGATGGCTTTGCCTCATACAACTCAAATGGCTTGGAATCTTGCTGTTACTGCAGGAAACAGGCACTTTGCAAGATTCCTCTATTCAGGAGGAGAGCCTTTGTTAAATACTTAACTTTTTGACTGAAAGTATGGAAAATATGGTGGATTAAAAGAAATCAGTTCAGTCCCCAAAATGAACTTTTGCAAATTTGAAGCTCATTGCCTGATTCCCTTGTTTGTCCAAGGGAAGGACAGATGAGGAGAATCATCACTGTTGAAAGCTTTCAGTTTAACTTTCTCATGTGAATTAATTCATCACATCGAACACTGAGAAATAATGAATAGGCGAGCTGAGTGTACATGTGTGGGTTTGAAAAGGAAATACCGGTCTTGAGATACTGCTTGATTTTTTGATACTTAACTACAGAAGTCCCAGGAACAGTTTGAGAAATGCCACTCCACATTGAAAGGCTAAATTTTTGTGTGTGCTACCATAAGTACTTATTAGTGCTATTATACAGTCTGTTGTCTGCTTTTGATGTGTTGGTGTAGAGTTCTTTCTTATGAGTGCTTCTATTTAGAGCTAGAATTTCAGCTGTACACTCAGCCATAGAAGAAAGAAAAGAATCGATAAATTGTATGAAGGAAATATGATATGAAATCTGAGACATCACGGAATTCACATAACTTCTGGCAATACTTTTTTTATTTTACTTTACATTACAGATTTTACTCTCCTACATCTGAATCAGTGTTGTATTTTGTAATGCAAGAAAAACTTCATATTTAATAAAATATTTTAATTTTGAAAGACCAAGTATATACGTAAAATGAAGCAGCATTCAATAACATTTTCAAAGCTTAATGTTTATACCACAGCATGGATACCTCAACAGTGAAAATTTAGAAAGAACTTTCACTGAGTATTTTACAAGAAAGTTGTTTTATAAGAAGAAAGGTCAGGCAATTCAGGTTTCATTTTTCATCAATACAGAGGGAAAAGTATATATCAAACATTGGGTAAAAGACAGTGTCAGCAAATAGTTTCTTTACTAAATTTTACTTATGCAATTTATGTGTTAATTTGCCTCACCTTCTGCTACTCTAATGCAAAGTTGCTCTGTTAGTCACAAAATTCAAAGCAAAACACTACACCCTTCTCCTTAGAATCAGGCAGCATTGCCCTTTATTCTCTTTAGGGGAGATGTTAAGCCTTCTCTTTTCAAACAAGTGCCTTTTAAACAAAATATTTCTAATCTTTTTCTTCCTTCCTTTAAGCTGGACTGTGCTAAGGCTAATGTCAAGTGCTCTTCCAGTATGCACAGGATCCAGACATGTTAAGGTGATGATGTGCCTCTGTTGTGTTCACTGGGTATAAGGTTAAAAATACACCTGAGAAAATACTGTGTAAAAACTTCAATTTCCTACTTGCAACTAGGTAGCTTTTTCCTGATCTCACACTAGATCTTCCTTGGCAAATAGAGACAAAGATGCCTAAGACTCTCAAACTTCTGTTGGAGTCCAACTGCTTGAGGAATGAGGTTTTTATGAAGGCTGACTTTGAAGTACTATCTCTGCTGTTACAGATGTATTTTATATAAAAGACAATAAACTTTTAAATCTTCTGGGATAGAAGATTTGCTAGAAGCTAGACATGTAGACTGCAGTAACTGAAAACTGAAAAAAATCAAGGAAAGATTTTACCTCTTACTCAATGAAAGAACCAGGGCACTTGATCTACATGTGTTAATTTTCCTTCCCTCTACAATAAAACCCAAATGTTATCTTAAAATATCCAATAGAGCACATAGCTGTTTTACCAGTGAGACTCACTAGCATGATGAAGTCTTGATTTTTTCCTATCTATTTTGAGTACTCCATTTTTACATTGGTAATTATCAGTGTATGCATAATTACAGCAAAATTTAGTTACATTAATTAGTCTTGCAATGGTCCTATGGTCATTGTAGAGAATATAGAAAATTTTTAAAAAAGTAGAAAATACCAAAACTGATGCAATTCATAAGAGGAAGAAGAGAAGTTCGTTCTCAGGACTTTACTTATATGAGGGAAACTTAGGCAGTACTACCTCAGCCAGTAATGGGATACCTGAAACTTTACTCCTGCATTTGGATTTCACTTATCAAGAGGGTGATATTCTGAGCACTTTTGTTGAAAGAATCACTAATAACATTTGTCTTCATCAAGCAAATCTTACACCATTTATTTCCTTTGTTGTCCATGCTTTAGGCTTTTTAAATGATTTCCGTAACGATAATGGTTTCATACAAAAATACTTATAGGTTTCTGTCCAGAAGTGTTGGAAAACAATCATCAAAACCTTTGCTTATCTACTGTCTTCCTAAAATTCAGAGCAAGGTAATCCCGAGAATTATTTAACAGTCTTCCAGACAGATAGGCCCCTGAAGATCTGAAAGCAACAGCAGTGGTACCACTTGGCTGAAACACAGCCTTTGAGCCTTCCTCAGGACTTGCTCCAACAGAACCATGCCCTTCCTTCACTGACGACTCCAGAACTGAATGTGGGACTCGAGATCAGGTCTCACAAGAGCGGAGTAGAGGGAAAGACTTACCTCCCTCCACCTGCTGGTCATACTACTTCTGATAGATCTGGCTTTCTGGGCTGTGAATTCACATTACTGGCTCATATTAAGCCACTTCAGAGCTAGTCTCAATCCATTCTCTGACCAGTCCATATTTATGCCTAAGATTGCCTCAACTCAGATGCATGACCTTGCCCTTGGCCTTGCTGAACTTCATGAGGTCACCACAGGCCCATCTATCAACCCTGTCAAGATCTCTCTGAATGGCTTTCTTTAACTCCATCATGTCAACCACACAACTTGGTGGTGTTGGTAAACTTGATGAGGGTGTCCTCAATACCACTGTCCATGTCACTGACAAAGATGTTAAGCAATACCGATCCCAACACTGACACCTGTGGACTGCCAATTGTCATGGGTCTCCACTTGGACATTGAGTTGTAGATCACAACTCTTCTGAGTGCAAACATACAGTCAATTCCACATCCACTGAGTGGTCCATCCATCAAACCATGTCTTTCCAATTTAGAGACAAAAATATCATGCTGTTACCTCACATTCTGTACAGCAGATTTAAAGTCAGAAGCCTGGTCAACACACACTCTTCTGATCTCCACTCTCACAGATGGTCAGATCATGCATACCATAAATCAGGTAAAAGAGCAAATTCTAGTACATCCAGGAAAACAAGAGATGCGTTTAAAAGTATTATATCATCCTATTGCATGGAGAAGAGGAGGTTGAGGGGAGACCTCATTGCTCTCTACAACTACCTCAAAGGAGGTCGTGGAGAGGAGGGTGCTGGCCTCTTCTCTCAAGTAACAGGGGACAGGACAGGAGGGAATGGCCTCAAGCTCCACCAGGGGAGGTTTAGGCTTGACATTAGGAAGAAAATTTCATGGAAAGGGTTATTGGGCACTGGAACAGACCACCTAGGGAGGTGGTTGATTCACCTTCCCTGGAGGTGTTTAAGGCATGGGTGGACTAGGTGCTGAGGGACATGGTTTAGTGTTTGATAGGAATGGTCGGACTCGATGATCCAGTGGGTCTCTTCCAACCTGATGATTCTATGTTTCTATGATTCTGTGATTCTATGATTCTATTCAGGATTTCCCTTACTGAAGAGAGGCTTAACCTCTCGTTTTAGATCTGGAGGCTACATGGGTGATGTAACACCTCCACCTCTGGCAATCTGTTCATACAGCAAGGTTAGCCTACACTCAGTCATTGACTCTTCAAGGTATGTAGGCGGATACATAGTCTTCCACCTTTCAAGATTATCTTCTAAAGTCCTTTTAGAAGTAAACCTTTAGAAGTAAACCTTCTAGTGTTATGTTGTTCCTTTGATTCCTTCAAAGTATTTTCATTTTTCTTGTCTGCCTATAGTTAAAAAGAGCAGGCACAGGCACAATTTGTCAATACAGCTACAGAAAGGACATCTTGAATGCCATACTTCAGACACTGCAGTCTGTTAAATATAAAAGACCAATGATAGTTGGTAACTACTACCAAAAGTTCAGATATTGCTACTGCATCATGGGAAAGTTAAACTGAAAATAGAAATAGAGTAAGGGCAAAGTTGGGAGGGAGTAATGAGATCTTCTGTAAATCAAGAAAGAACAATGGAAAAAGAACAATAAGGCTAAAGCAATACCAGTGTTTTGGAGAAGATGTAAAGCATAGTCTAGGAAGGAAAATAAGACAAACTGGGCATGAATAAGGGAAGAGGCATGAAGTACAACAGAAGAACAGAGACTAGAATTAATATAAACATGGGGAGTCTATAGTTACCTAAAGGTGGAAAGGATCTTCTGCTCATAAACAAGGAAAATAAAACCCCAGCTGTTGAATGAATGTCTTATATTCACTTGTTTTACAGCAAAAACTGGAAATATCTGCTTGTAAATGGGAACCAGCTTTAATAATTATTTAAAAACTAGGGTTTGAACATTGCAGACCAGGACAGCTGTTTCAAAACCATTGTGCAATTTTTTCTTAGTTCGATGCTTACTGGCTTAGTAGATTTCTCAGCAGTAATCCTTATGGTCCACTCTATTAATCTTGCTGTCAGCTTTGCACAAATTTCAAACTTAAAAAAAATCCCCATCCCCCTACACTTACAGCATGACAAGAATGCAGAGGGAGTCAGACCCACTCTTTCAAAAATAGGGGCTGTACATTGAAGATACAGTGCACTGCAGAAGTAACAGATGAAAGGAGGCACATTGTTGAGACTGGCTTCCTCTCATTTCCTTTCCCTTTATCTAAACAACCTTTTTTTTTCTGACTCTGTCTTGTTTTTCACAGAATCAGTGTTTTCACTTCTTCTAAAGTAAAACAGATCTGTCCCTCATTACATCCCAGAACACAAGGGAAACAGATTTCTACTCTTCAGTTATCTCTATCTGCCTTTTCTACTCAAAGTAATCATACAAGTAGAGCTGCTAGCCCAGAGTGACAGAAATTTTGGTGTTTGCTCAAAAGGATTACCTTGGACAGGAATATAATTTATCCCTCTATGGTTAAACCAGAGTACATTACCTTGTTTTAAAACCACACTGATGCACTCACACCGCTTTTGGAATGGTATTTCATAGGCAATATTTATCCACAAGGCTATGAGTAGAGATGGCTGAAATAGCTGGAGGAAAGGTTGCATTGAAACTATGTAAGATTTTTACAAAAACTGTCTTTGTTATCTAGTATATGCAAAATAGAACCTGAAACATCATTAGTGTCATGTTCTCCCTTCATTCCTGTGTGTGATAGATTGTCAGACAATATTTCTTACAAATTAGGTAAGCTTTAATTTATCTTTTATCTAGGCTTCAGGCTGGGATAAAATTTTCCTGGTTGAAGTGCAGCCCTTATAACAACTGCAGAGAGGTGTTGACATAACCTTATCTGCTGTAGTGCTGATGGTTTGTTTAGCATAGCTGTTTGCTTTGGACTTGAGAATTTAAAGAAAAACCTGTGTATATTGTGCTCCACAAAACGCCTCAAGATGTGTGACTTTATGCAATAGTCAAGGAAAAACAGTTATAACTAACTTTCATCTGAAACTTACTGGTTATCTTTATGTCATATATAGCAAAGATTGCAAGGTAGCTCATTCTGTTATGCAATAGAACTTTGGTACCACTGCAGAAACTTTTCCTGGATCCTGCCCTAAGGTTCATCCTCTTTCGAGATTACTCTATGAAGAACAGTTATGATTACATTAATTTCTTTTATCTCTTCCCTTAGAACAGGCCTTTGCTTACCAGAACCTTTCATGGTGCATTCAAGTTATGCATCTGAAAGATGAGACTGAATTTCCAATTTACAATATGTAGTAAATAGAATGAATAAAGCAACAGACTGCAGAATACCATGTAAATTCTTCACAGAATTTAGGTTGTTTGGTTATGTCTTGCATCAATCAGTGTAGTTTGAATTACACTTGCCACAAATGGAACACATTTTTTACTAAAGGATCAAGGAACCAAATTTGAAGATAACAGACTTTTCACGTGTTTTTTTTATGTTGTGTTATAACAGATCAAGCTATCATTCTCTGCATGATGTGTATTACTCTTTTAACAGTAATGGTAGTTTTCTTCAGGGCATTGTCATAACAAATAAATATGAAACATAAATGGGATGTCTTTATAGCCTTAGCATCTGAGGTGTGAGATTGCCTACATTAGCAACAGTCCTGAGCTAAACAAGCCTGAAAATTCTGATGCATAGAAGATTTCACTGTGTTCTTGTGGTTAAGAATTTATAGATAAACTCGTGCCAACTTTTACTATATATGTAGCTTGGGTTTTCTGGATTTTGTTCAACTTCTAAAAGACTGTTTTGACAGCACAGATTTGTCTATGAGTAAAATAGTTAAAAGGCAGGCAGAGTGCTGTTTCCCATCTATTATATTTGAAAAGAACCTATGACTTGAAACGCTCTCTAAAAGAATGATTTAAAAAGAGTATGGGGCAGACATGGAGTTATGTGGAGTAAATCAGCACAGCTCTTTCAGATTCAAAGAAGCCACAATGATTTATACCAGATGAGGATCCGCCCATAATAAAATCAGTTTAAAATTTAAATATTTGTACAATTGAGGTATTACAGAAATTTTAAAAGTAAAAGACTTTTCTTAATCTTTCCAGTCAAAGTCCCATGACATTTTGTGGTTAGTGGTATGTTTCCACCATGCTATACTTTTAAATGAGTTACTGGCTCTTAATTTGCTGCAGACCATCATGTATCTGTATCTGAGTGTCATTCTGAGCTGAACAAATTAAGCAGAATAAAACTAAAAGTTATTTCTTTTTCTGAAAGAGCTTTAAAATTAATGAAAGATAATTACTCTTGAACTACAAATACAAAATGATAAATAGAAAGACAAAACTTGTTAACGTCTAACATCTAGACACTGAAAATAATTCTCTACCAAAAAAAAAAAATCTAAGGAAATTTCAGCACACTTATGTCCAGCCAAAGGCTTGTCATGAATCTAATGTCATCACCCTTGGAGTTCTCCTTCTGGATGGTGCTTGGGCCCCAGGTTCTGTAGAGTACTTTCCCCAGACATTTTCTTGTATTTATTGGCAACTCTCCTGAAGTCAAAGTCTAATTTTGTGTTGCAGTCCTTGTGTGTAAACTGAAGTAATTTTAATAGAAAGTTCTAGATTAAAAGTGCTTTGTTGAGGATTTCTAACTATAGTCTCATTTAAGGAACATGTGATTCAGTAGTTCTAATGTTTTGTTTCTTTGTGCTGATCCATAGTCCAGATGTTCCAGCAGGAGTTATCTGGAAGCCAATACCCTGCCTGGGACCATTTTTTTAAATGTAAAATCACGATTCACGTCATCCACTTGGAATGATTAAAAGAATCCCCCTTGTCTATGAGAGCAGCTCAGCTTAGATCACTGATCCAGCAGAAAAAAATAGCATAAACCCACAGAACTTTCAGAGTGCCATATGATTTTTGAAGTGCTTTGTATGCACTGTCTATTCAGCCAGTTGTCCAAGTTGTCCCAAGCATTACTAGAAGTGGTTGTAATTTCTTTACACACATGAGGGTACTAGGACTGAATTTCAGTTAAGAAAGTTAAAAGCTAGTTAAGCATTGCTGGAATGTCAGCCATTTAGTCTTTGCTTTTGTTTACAGGAAGCATATATCCGAGGTTCTTCTTTGCAGACCCATTTTCAGGGCTTATTTATGAATGCAAGTTTTTCTGTACATAAGCTGCACATCTGGAGCAGCTGATATTTGATTTTTATAAGAGTTGAATGACTCGTCTAAATGAGCATGAATTTTTCAATGATCTTTTAGGTCACTGTGTTGGCTACCCACCTTAGTCATCCTAGTACTGAACCTCTCTGCATTTTAGTTAAAGTTTCCTTTTGTAATTCAGACTATGATTGTTGCTGTTCTGACTTTCCAGATGTTTTACTTGGCGTAGATTCATTTAAAAACTTTTTTTTCCAGTACAAATATCACTAATTTGAACCATCCAGATCCACTAATTACAGATATTTCTGGAATGAAAATGACCTCCCCACAGTAACATCAGTGTGGTATATGCTTGTTTAGATAGAAAAATATATAGATGAAAAATTTTTTAAAAAGTTTCATAAAGAGAAAAATTAAAATAGCTGTATAAATGCCCTTGTCCACTAAAAACCCCAGTATGCTTGTGACTTCCTTAACTAGCAGTTTCAGAGGTTTTATTCAGCGTAAGATGCATTAGGAAATATTGCATGTCTATTTGTTCATATTTTTATTATGTATAACATTCATTTAATACTCTTAGATGAAGTTCAAAATAGCTATTACATGTAGAATGAAAATATTTGAAGTGTGTACAGTAATGTTTTTGGTAACGAGTATCTTTTGATGGTATTAAGAGTTAATCACCTAGTTTTAACACCTCAGATATACGAGGCAAGTGTCTATTTTTAAATACGTATATTTACATCTGAATATACTATTGTGTCACATCACAATCTTTAATATATTTTTTCTCAGCAACAATCCTATCAAGATGTAATATTACTTTATAAATGTATTAATCTATTTCCATTCATAAAGGATAAACAATGGGCTAAGGAAATTCATAGATTATACTGACTGGGAGAAATTAATTTTAGATTAAATTAATAATGACATGTGATTGTTTAAAATTTCTTCTATTTTACTCACATATGCTCAGAAAAGTATATTCATTAATATTTATATTAAAATATGACTTATTACAGTACTATATAATTTCATAACCACTATTTTATAAGGTTAACCTTTCCTCTATTAGAG
This sequence comes from Piaya cayana, assembly GCA_013389865.1. Lineage (NCBI taxonomy): Eukaryota > Metazoa > Chordata > Aves > Cuculiformes > Coccyzidae > Piaya > Piaya cayana. The sequence goes on along the minus strand of WAAB01016237.1, from coordinate 25,243 downwards.
GAGCATGTCAAATTGCTGCAATAAAGATGAATGGTAAGTTCTAAGTTACCTTTATTGCTATTAGGAGTCCTTAATTGCAGCAACTACAGATGATCTAGAGGCAGACTTAGCAGGACTAGATTGATGGTTGGACTCAATGATCTTAAAGGTCTTTTCCAACCAAAATCTTTCTGTTATTCTGTGAAAAGCTCAATATACCTCAACTAAATGAAACTGTAGCAGCTACTAGCATAACAAACTCCCACATTCAGCCAGACTGTCAGTTAGGCAAACAGCAAAAATTATGAATGAAATGGAGTCTTGGGATTTGTCTTCAAAGTTACTGGAGCTGAACTTTGACATAAAATATTTGGGAAAGAATTTCTGTGATGCTTACGATGAGAGGAAAAGGCCTCACCAGCCAGTCTCCATTGCCTATATCCCAAGAGACTTAACCACTCCATTTTCTCTGACTCCAGCTGTTGTGATCAGAGATAGGGCAACAGGTGTCCCTTCCTAGTAGGAAGGGTCAGGGATCCTAGGATAAGGAGAAGAATGAGAAAAAGGAGATTTTATAAAGCACATGCCTGGAGTCCAGTCAACAGCTGATAAAGAGAAGACATTGCAGGTTGGAAGGACTTACTAGCAAGAAGGACGCTTTGAAAACAATGATATTAAATCTCTATGTGGCTAGAAAAGGGTATCTTCGTTTTTAAAGAAAGGCGTCTCATTAGGACTATTTGTGTGTTACTGAATGTGAATAAGAAACTTTTACACAATGGGAAATGAACCTGAGGGGAAAAAAATAGAAAAATGTGTATTTTAAAAATTCTACTTTAATCCAGGGTTCTGTAGACACTATACAAAGAAAGGTTAAGCCTTCCTCAAATTTACTTCAAAATATGTATACATCTACAGCTCAAAATGCCTTTCCTAGAACATTTGCAGAATCATTATGGCATAAGAGTTTTATTCAGTTAAAAGCCTCTTTTTAAGCTGAACTTTCCTGTTGGTTTGGGGTTTTTTCGTATCGTCTATAGAACTTATCTTCTGTAGTCAATATTTGTGGCCTTAAAATCTATCACAGCTTCAGGCAGAATTAATTCAGTCATGATACTTCTATGCTGAAGCCAGTCATCAGTGAAATTAACACTCATTAAATACAAAAATATTTAAAACCTAATATGTCATTGCAAAACTGTCCATTTAGTAAAACCCAATTAAAATGCAATTAGCTTTATAAGTGATGTACATAATATCTAAGAAGGTCAAGTGCTCTGCACTTCACAGCTCTAATTCATTTACAGATTAGCTAGTAAGAAAATTTAGAATGGCTTATAAATTTTTCACTTTTAGCAGGATTTGTTGCTACATTTTACCTTCATTTAAGAGTTGTTATTATTAAAAAGGAGAAGCTGAATAATTCATTGTGAATAATTCTGTGTTTACTTTCTGTTCTTAATGACAGCCCTGAATGGTAGAATTTCTAGTAAAAACATCACTATTTAAAAAAAAACCCACACCTTACTTTCAAAGGTGTCTAAGTAGACATTTTAATCCACATAAATCAATGTGTTCTGATTTTCTAAGATACTCAGTCAAATTCTAAATAGCTATCAATGGGAGGTTAGTCACTTGTTTGGTGCTATGATAAATTATGCCTCTCTAGGTAGCTATTTCTCTTTACTGACCTGTGAAAGATGTGGACAGTTAGCTGACATGGATTTCTAGATTCCACATTTTTCAGATGATTCGACAGAATGAATCTCTACTACCTGTATACAGTAACTTAATTTGGAGAAAATGGTTGTGCTATTATGTCCTTTGTACTAACTTGTAGTAGCAATATAAATTTCAAGCATTTGTTATATTATTAAAAAATTAAAGACATCTGTATCAAAACCCAGTGAAAACATTTTGCTTCTTGTATACATTATTTAACAAATTATGTATCCAACTCGAAGTGGAATCTAAATTCTCAGCCATCTCTTTTATGAGTCTTCAGTGTAAATTATTTAACATCCTTATTCATCCTTACTGTGCATGCTACCAGATTTTGTTTCTCCTCATTTACTGATGGGGAGGGTGGGTATCTTCAATATCTCATATATTCCATTCTCTTTTTGCATAAACATTAACACATTTCCATTGCTCATTTTTTTTTCTGATCAGCTGCCTTTTCTTCACGTTAGAGTCAGCAAAGATTTTAACCAAAGTCACTTTTGATTTTAAATTTGTTCTGAGTTTTAGTTGAGTAGTTTTCTTGTTGTTGTTAAATATTCCATTAATTTAAAGTACAAAGAGATTTAAAAATAAATTACGAAGAGTTATCTGTTGGTACTAAATTCTCTTGTTTCTTATGTAGTGATCTTAGATACAGTATTTAATTTACATCAATAAATTACATCAAAGAGTTTTTTCCTAGCAGGTAACTATGATTTTTATTTATTTAATAAAGAGAAAATTGCTGTGTTTTCTAGCTTTACTGCTCATTTGTATAAGGGAAACATCAGGGAAAAATTACCCTCTGGCCTTATGTCTGGTAAATTATGATTGCAGAGCAAGCCAGACATTATCAGGCTTGGAAGAATAAATTTAAATTCCTGTTAGTTTTAAACTTCCTTTTTTTTTCTCTAAAAACCTTGGACAAGCTATTTAATAGTTTCACAGATAAGTATCACTATTTATGTGAATTTGTTTTGTTATAAAGTGACTGTAGTTGCGTGAAACTGGTTTGGATGCTTGGGTCTTTAATGCTTACATACCCTCATGATGATAGTGACAGAAGTAGCTAAGGAAGTGGAGTTATGTGGCCATATATTTATTTCTATATATATGTACACAACTATATGTATAAATTACCTTTTAACCTAAGTCATATGCCTGAGCCTAGACTTCTCCTACATCTGGGTGCAAGCCCAGGGTCAGCTGTAGGTCCTGGATGTATTCTGGACCGTGATGAAAGGGACAGTATGTCACCTGCCACCTTCCACATGTATTTAGTCCTCCTACCCTGGGTAGCACAAATATGCATGAGAAGGTTGTACCAGTTGTTCAGCACACGTCCTCCATTCCCCGCACAGTGGTGTCAATCCCTTCTGCCTGCTTCCTGGCCTGCTCCATCACACAGTATGGAAGAGGAACCTGTAGCCTGCCTGAGAACTTTGCAAGGCAGTTTTGTGTTCAAGTGTGAGTTTGGGGCTGTGTACCCTCTTATCAATTCCAGCTTCTTCAAAGATGTAACACATTTGTAATGTATATATATTCCATGATATGGAAACATTGTTGAAATGTAGGACTTGTTCACGTGTTTCCCGTTAATGATCTTGGGTTTCTAATGGGATAGTTGGTTTGTTGTTTTGGGTTTTTTTCCCTGGCTTCTCATGACTTCCTCATCATGAAAAAAAGGGAGAAGGGAAGGGAGGAAAGAAGGGAGAAGGGAGGGAGGAAGGAAAGAAGGAAAGAAGGGAGGGAGGAAAGAAGGGAGGGAGGAAAGAAGGGAGGGAGGAAGGGAGGGAGGAAGGGAGGGAGGAAGGGA
>WAAB01016237.1:0-21676 GCA_013389865.1 Piaya cayana | reverse complement strand
GAAGGAAGGAAGGAAGGAAGGAAGGAAGGAAGGAAGGAAGGGCTAATTAATACCTTTGTGCTTAGTCTTTTAATGAGAAAAGTATTGGTTGTGAAGAAAACAGATCTTTATTTATTACTAAGGTAGGAAAAAAAACATAAGTGATTATTAATTTTGCATCTGCATAAATAACTATAATTACTCTTATGGAAGGTTACCTACAACAAAAAAGTCGAAGATTAATTCTTTAGTACTTAGTTTATTTTGTCATTAATCTTTTTGAACTCTGTGGACAAATGGTAGCAGATAGCAACACATTTTTTGTAACCTTTAACTAATATCAAAGTAAGCTCAGAGTGTGACGGTTTTTAAGAGAAATAACACATAATAAATAAGTCCAGCTCTATTAGTGCACTTGTGACTAGCCTTGAAGTTGACAACTTATGGCAGCAATGGTATGTGCGTAAACTTTCAAATCACAACTGCAGTGGAAGAGTGTAGGTTTCAACATATCATAAGTTCAACTTCTTTATTTCAGTTGACTAATACCCCTAATACCCTTGGAAAAAAGCTTCATGGTTGTTTTATTTGATGATAAATTTGTAAGAGTCTTTGCCCATAGGAATGTGGTAGACAAGAGGGATATGGACAGAATTAAAATCCAAGCAGAACAAAATATCCACAAAGGACCTCTGTGACAGTTAAACTCCCTTATTGATTGATGTAACTTTTAGTCTCCTCAGTCAGGAGATGCACACTTGGACACTCAGTTTTTACCTTTATGTTGATACATAAATAAAATAGAAACAGAGTTTGGATGGCCTTTAGATTTCAGATAAGTGGAAAGAGAGATCTAGTTATGATATTTCCACCATAATGGTATGTTTGGTAGAAAATACGCATGGAATAAAAAAGAACATCAGCTGAAAACATATTCATGTCGATGATCAGTGCTCATGAAGTGTAATTAAAAATGATAATAGGAACTGACTGAATGGAGAAGGACAGGGTACATGCATGAAAATTAAATGGAATGTTTAATGTTCAGTACTGTTAAAGTACTGACATATATTTTATTTTTCCATAATTTCTAATCTATTCTGTACAATTCTGTACTAGTAGCAAACTCATGTTATGGATTTTTTTTTTTTAGAACCGTGTTGGTTATGAATAGGTAGAATAAGTAGAATTTAAAGGCTGTTTCCATTTTTCCATTGCTTTTATTTAGTATTTCAGAACCATAGAATGATTGAGCGAAGGCCAACAGACAGTTCAGTCCAAGGTGTGATTACTGAGAGGATGGAGGGCAACTGAGACTTTAGACAACACAAAAATTCTGGAGGGGCTGGAGGAAAGTATTTAAAGCATCTCGAGTGTTTTCTTTTTCTTCAGTTTGGGAGCATTTTGCAGAAACAAAGACTATCAAGAAATGATGAGTGTCTGCTGCTGTGAAGAACACCACCATTGAGAAATGACAACAATTCTGGCAATGTGCCGGATGAAGACAGATGTTTGAAAGAAGCCAAGATTACTCAAATTCAATAGACTGTCATGTCTTTTGATACAAATTTGTATTATTCTAAGAACTCTGATTTTGTACACACTTTATGTGTATGCAGGATCAACAAGTAAAATGGAGATCCCATGAAGTTCAATGTCCAGAGTAAATGGCTGTTTCCAGGGCTAAAATCATGTGAAGACACCAAAAGTATACTGGTCTGAAGGAAGACAACTTATTCCTGCTTTTTCAGAATGCATCTTAAACAACAGGAGAGTTTTAAATGATGGTTCTTTTTTTGTGCATCAGCTAGGATGACCAGTGCATAAAGGCATGAATAAATACAGAGCGAATATTCACTTCACTGTTTTTGAAACATACTTAACCTAGGAAATCATATTGGTTGTTGAATGACAGCGAAATACATACGTTCTAAAATAGAATTTTGAATTCACTAGTAATGTCTCTCCTAATAACACAGAAGCTAAAAGCCCTGGAAATAAAAGCAACAATTTGGTCAAAATAAAAATTAAATTTACCCTTAATCCCTTTTGTGTCAGAAAAGATCTTGAATTCCTGCTCACCATGATGATAACCTCAAGGCAAGCAATGCCCTTTGTAAGTCCAAAGTCCCTTTTCCTTTGTAGCATATTTTGTGAAATATCAAAACTTCAATGCTTTCCTGATTCTTTTTTGTACATCACTGTCAAATTTCAACCACTCTGTCACAGATATTTCCTTACAGTTCCAGGGTTTTTAAGCCTCATCATGACCTTTCTGGTTGACCTTGACCCATTCTTCATGTTTCCGTGTTATGGTGTCATGATGTTGGCATGATGTGCAGTCCCTGAAGGGGTTAATGTTCCCCTGCCATTCAGCTGTTAGTTTCTCTTGAATTTCTCACTTGATTATCACAAAGGATAACAGAGATGAAATAAAATGTTGCTCTCACCAAACATGTTATGGAGTCCTACCAGTGAAGGATTGGGAGTGGGCATAGTTGAATGAACAATAAGGAGACAATAGGTGGAAAGATAAATTACAGACAGCAGGCAGGTTTGCACTAAGAGACTAAACAGGATTTACTGTATTCAGGGAGCCTGAAATATTACACTCATTAACCATATACCAAGGAAATCAATAATACCTTTATGTGTTACAATGAAAATTAGCTTTAACAGCTATTTCATACAGCTCAGCAGGGACTCATAGCTAATTAAATTTCTACTGCATTGTATTCCCACCAATATTGCTTCAAATTGGTATTAATTTTTGTTTAGCCCTTCATCTATTTCCTCACCTTATTCAGTAATTCTAAGTAAATAAAATTTAGCCATTCAGAGGTGCAGCTTGAATATAAGGTTCAATGTTACTACATCTTGTGTCAAAACACTGAAAATCAAACCTTTGTCTTGCATACGCTCCTACTGATGCCTTCAGTAGCTGATCAGCTTTCTGTTCTGCAATAGGTCAATGCCAGCTCCCAATGATTCCTTAAACCAGGTCATCCATGGGGACTGCTGCAGTGAAGATCCTTCTGCCTACCTCTCTCCCTGCCTTTCCCTTGCCAGGGCTTCCAGGATGGCTTTTATTCTCATGTGTAGCAGCTACATTCTTAATTGGGAGCCAGTAAATGAAAGCAAATTCATGTTCACACCTTTACCATGCTGCATAGTTTAATTTAGTAAATAAGGTCAGGAAGGAGGGAGAAATATAACAGGATGGTTTGTAAAAAAATTTCCAATAAATATGGCTGATGTGGATAGCAAATACATATACTATGAACAAAACAAAACAAAATGTAATTAGCGAATTGTGGCAAATAAATATAAGAATGACATCTAAGACGTTCAGTGTACGAGGACTTGTGACAGAAGCCACAGCGTTTATGAGAGAGAAACAAGGGCAAATATTCAATAGTGTGTAACCAAAAAAGTCTGTCATAATATGAGAGCAATCTTCCACAAGGTCATTTCCCTTGGTAAAGAGATCATAATGAGATTAATTTATCATTAAATTTTACTTCTTTTACTCCATGAAGATTTTTTTTCAGTAGAAAAGGAAAGGCATACAGAGTTTTTATGTGTCAGAAAACCAGTTCCCTGAGAGAAAATGAGGGAAGTGGAGAGAGGAAGGGAGGGAGGGAGGGAGGGAGGGAGGAAGGAGAATCATATATCATATTTGTAGCATCATGACTGTTGCTTTTCTAAGATTTTGTCCTATATCTGACTTTTTATTCCCCTAGACAGATATATAAGGCACTGAATATTGAGATATATGAGATTACTAAATTTTACAAGATAGTCATTGAGGTTCACATCTACAAGCCATTTCCAACATTCTAGTTTATGTTACAAATGAATCACACAAGCTATATTTGCAGCCCAGATATTAAATATTACTTCGTAATGTATTTAGCCAAGGATGAGGCTACTGTATGTTCTGAATTGCTGAGTTGCTTCTGTTTCTGAAATTTAGGGTTGCCTTTTCCTTGTGAGGATTCATCCAAAATGCAGTTTTATGTTACTCTAATCAAACAATTGAAAAAATAGTTATTCCTTATTAGACCACAGATGAAAGACTTAAAATAATCAAAACAATCAATATTTTTAATTGATCTTCCAAGGGGCATGTTTTAATGATTAATAGGAATGGTTGGACTTGATGGTCCTGCGGGTCTTTTCCAACCTAGTGATTCTATGATTCTATGATCAGAGTTTATTTACTAAAATTTTTTTGTGTCAAATAACAAAAAAGATTGTGGAAACTCCTCATACAGGAGAGTACAAATCCAGGACCATAACTACTGGCAATTATTTGCTCAGTACTGTGTATTTAAAAATTATTGTCTTTAGTAGGACTAACCAAATAATTATTTGCTATATGGCCTAGAGTGCACACAGTTTTTCTCTGGATCCTAGTTATCCTCTCATGTTTTTATCTATGCAGTGATTTGGGTGGTATCCCAATGAACACCTGGCTTCTAAACTTGCTTGTTGCAGATTCTTTATATATGGTTGTGCGTTTAAATTTTGACTGAGTACTAGGAGAACAGTTATTAGCTACTATTGGGTAGTTGAAATGGTCTGTGTTTTGATGAGGTTTTTTGTTTGGTTGATTGGTTGTGTTTTTGTTTGTTTTTTTTTTTTACCTGAGGGAATGCCTAATTGGATGTGGAGGCACTTGTGCTGCAAGCTTGAACTGGGGATTGTTTTCAACTGAAAACAAAGCTGTATATGGTCAGAACAGGTCACTTGTATGATACTGAGTGCTTCTAAATTGGTTGTTTTCTTGGTGGCTTATTAAGAGCTCGATCTAGTGTTTGGCAGAATTTTCCATGTGGAATATTTCTGTGACACAATATCAAAATGAGTAAGAAACTATCCTAACTAGGTAAGGCTTAGAGCTATAATTTTTAGTTTGTCTTCAAATGTTTCAGAACAACATTTTTAGTCACCATAAGACTGAGTAGATCAGCAAATACATTAATTACTTAAGAACTTATGATATCTGAGCAAGTTACATATCGGTTCAACTTAAAGCATTAATAAAATAAAATAAAACAAAACAAAAGAAAATACTTTTTTTAAAGTAGAAAGAAAATGCAAGAAAGTAATTTTGAGGGAAATCAGAAAGCATGAAACAAAACCATAGAAGCAGATGAACAGAAGGGAAGAATGAAGAAAACAGGATCAGAATTGTATATACATACTGTGAATAAACCCATTTGCTACCTTGCCTTTTTTATGGAAAGCTGCTGGTTTGAACCACATCCTCCCATATGCAGAGGTCATATTGTTATTTAATGAAGTCAAAACAACAAAAATCCACGAGATAGTAACACACAGACTTCTGTCTGCTTCCCTCTCTAGTTGCATTAATTCATTCATCTGCAGCTGCCTTCCCTCATCTTTGAGGCTATATCAGGGCTTCCTGCTGCCAGGCTGTGGCAAGACATCTTGGCTCAGCCGTCTTGAAGGCAGAATGAAGGCACCCATGAGTGATTGAAGGTAACAGATAGATGGACTAAGTGTTCAGTAAACAATATCTGTGCCTATGACAAATCTGGTGCCCCAGGCCAACTGTCCATTTGGCCCAACCCCAGCATTTAACAGTTGCTCAAAAATATTTGTATTCCATTATCGTTCATTTTTCCCACATATTTAGTCTAAAGGATTGCCATTAAAGTTCCAGCTTTTGAACTGGACTGACCTATCTTGTTAAAATTAGAGTCATGTAAGCCAAAGCTGGAGACTTGTGGAAACTACATGTGGAGCCTGCTGTATGTGATTTATTTCAATACCACTTATTTTCTTTCCTTGTGTAGCCCACTGTCTGATGAGCACAGGGAGCTCTGTGAGGAATGTGTGTGCAGTGAACAGCAACAGAACACGAGGATTGCATGCTGAGTTATAAAACTCCTTTTTATCTACTAGAATATGCCTTGCCTTACCCCCACCAGATACACACACAGTGCTGTACAGATGAGTGTTTGAAAGGTACTCATTGTTGACCTATTTATTTTTCTTATTGTTTGTTTTGGAGGAAGAAAAGTAGCTCAAAATTGAGCTGTGCCATTCTCCTGACTTTTCAGATGTTATATTCTGAGGAATAATTTACAGTAAAAAAAACACTAGAGACTGACTGGCCAACTAACAGAATAATTGCATGAAAAGTTATGACTAAGATTCTTAGACTGCTGTAGGTTCAGAAAATACAAGTTATGTTTAACTATGTGTGAATTTCCAAACTTTTTCTCAGAGCTTTGCACAAAATACATGAGTACAATTCTGTCAGACTTCTGCCTCTCCAGTCATCTTTATTTCTGTCTGACTCTGTGAATAGGTTTTGTCATGTGTAACCTCGAGAAACTCATTTTAAAGGCATGTCTTTCAGCCAACATTTGTCTTGTCCTACTGTTTATGCCCATGTATGTAGGGTCACTACATTCCCAAGCCATGTGTATTGATCTCTCTCATCCTCCCTGCAGAAGATGACAAGGTAGACCTATCAGTTTTGCAGTGTTTATTTATTTTCTATGATTATGTTGGGAAAAGCAGGCTGAACAAGGGAAGGTGGTGATGTTTGAGGTACTTCTTAATGTCTGTAGGTACTCAAAGACTCCAACAGCAGTTTTTGGTGATCTTTGCAGCCCTGTTTCTTACACAGTCATGCTTTCTGTTTTATGGAGCAGCTGGGAAGTGGCTTCTTGATGAGAAAACTCCTCCTGAAGCTGTGGGCAGGGTTTTTTTATTTACTTGTGCTCACTGTCCACAGACTGTAAGTCAATATTTACTGAAAAACTGTGAGGGGAACAGAGGTTGATGTTTTTGCAGTATTTCAAAGTCTTGTAATCAGCATGAGGGGGCTGATAATGCTCACTGATGAAATTTACCTTCAGGCATTGGTTTTTAATCTCTAATAAATTCTGCTTGGGTGTATTTCATGGTAGTTGATGTCAATACATCGAGAAATATTAGTAGACTTACATTACAGCTACTCTGATAAAAGTTTCTTCCTCAGGTTGCGGTCCCTTACTCCATGGACAAGTGAACTGAGTGGCTTATGTTCCTGTATTCCAGGCTGAGCCACTCTAAAACCAGCAGATACTTCCATGTGTCATAATTCTTCATTCAGGTTGACCCTGAACTGTGCATGATGCCCCTGTAGCATTAAAATCTAGGGAAGTTTGTTATTTGTGAAAACATTCTTCAGGTAGCTTAAAGACTGACGCGTTATATGTGACCTTAAAGTTGCATGGTATGTCTAGTAGTGCTACTAAATGGAATGTTGCGTATCTGCAGGTAGAAGACCTGGTTAAATAGCATCTTAGTGCTGGCAAGTTAACAGAACACAACCAGATGTAGTTTCATCCTTTCATCCATGCTGTCTTCAGGGTGGGGTCTCTGAAGAATATTGTCCCAGAACTATACTCAGGTATCACTTTAGGCAGTAATGTGGAAGGTCAGGAAGTGAGAGTTATATGGAATTGTCTTACAGCCTAAAACTGTCAAATGTCATCTGTATGTTACTTGACTGTTGAGCCATGTTTTAGAATCAGTTCACACAGGAGCTAATTGTGACACCCTTACTGATCATGCAAGAACAAACAATTCCTAATGCCTTTATTTCAGAAATAGCTATGTAGAGGCTGATATAAAATAGAGCTGGAGTTGCTTTTCATGGCTTGCTGTCATGTCTCTCTGGATAAGAATGTTTTACTATGATATTATGTTTCAACTGAAAAAGAAAATTTACTTGTGTTCAAAATTCAACTTGCTACAGCCGTGCAAATATCTGGTAAATTTTATGTGTCAGAAAGAATGTATACTTCAGTTTGTCTGACTAAATATTCCCATTGGAAAAGGTCTATTTCATTTGGGTTAGCTAATATTGCAGTAGTCAGTTGCATGCTTAACAAGGATCCCAGCAAATTTTGAAACCCATAGTGAAGCTTTGGCTTCTGTGGCCACACTCTTATCTATACCCAAGCTAAGTAACGTAAAATTTGCTTGGGTACGTCCCTATCAGCTACAATTATAATTTTGCATGCACATGTTTACCCTTGCAGATGCATAAATGTATGCCTGCATCCTTTTTTTTATGGAAATGGAAAAAAATGTTTTCAAAGGAAAAAGTTGATAAACAATTAGAAAGAATTTTGAAAGACATAATATTCCTGTTCCATATTTGTCAGGTATTTTTAGTCACAACAGAAACTAGGATGAAAAGAGAAGAATCATATAGGTGGATATAAAAAAAGACACAGGAAGGTAAATGTTCAGATTTATAGCATTGGCAGTTTTTTCAGGGGTGGTGTGCTAGTTCTACAACTTTTGCTGTTTGCATCTCTTCCTGTCCAGTATTATATGTAGGATGACAGCAGCTCACTATGAATAGAATGTATATAACGAAGTGCTCATTTCTTCAGATACTTTTGTCCAGTGTTTTCCTATTCAAGCCATGATTATCCATATTCTCCATTTGTCAACCTCACATATGTTTACAATATATGTTATAAGCAACTTTGAATTAAAGTTATAGAGCTAGGCAATGAAGTAATTTTGATCCCAGATTAGTACTTCCAGGGCCATATAGAATTGTAGGCAATAGCAAACATTAAAATACTGTCTTGTAAGGCTTTATCAACAAACTTATTTATTGTGTATGATCACCTGTTCTGAAGCTGATTTCTGCTTCTTCAAAATTATTGCGTTCTTGTCCTGCCTATCTTTCCATTTATTCTACTTTTATTTTTCTTATACATACTACAAATATTAGTATCAGATATTTAATAAAACAGCATATGACAATTATTTAAATGGAAAATCTGTGTGTAACATTCAAGCAATAAATACTACAGCAGAAGATAACAAACTGTGATTTGATGTTTCTTTCATTATTATAAAATAAATAACATCACCTGAAATACATAGGTTATTTCATACCAGGTCAACCAGGTAGAAGAGCTCACCTGGGTCTCACCTTGCAGACACTGACAATAGATGTAGGGGGGGTAGGGAAGGTACTGAATGCAGAGCAGCTCCCAGAGTGCTGGGGCCACTTCCAGCATCCCATCTTCACACATCCTGAACACCATCTCTGCCACCCACCTCCCAACCCATGTCATTTATTGCTGGCTCAGCATCCAACTCTTGTTACAGCTGAGGTCAAACAGTAGGCTGGAATGGACAGAAGCAACTGCCATTACAGAAATGATATGAATTTGCAGCAGATGAATGATATGAAAATTTCTCCACACAGGGTGACAAGCACACTAACAGCTTCTACTTCTGTGGTAAAAATGTAGGTATTTTTTCAAGAAATGAATTTTTATGTAAATATGTGCCTCTCCTTACTGTGGCAAATAGTCAGTTGCTATGGGAATGTGGTTTGCAAGTTTTTGGATTTTATCTCGGATATGACTCCAGATATCCAGCTATCACAGGCCTTGGGCATCTAGAAGAAACTGAAAAGAAATTAAAGTAAATAATCAGAAGAATGTATGTGTTTAATGATATTAATTTCCAATTAAAATACAGTTTGTAGATATTTCTTCTAGGGCTCTCGAGAGTAGAACCTCATGTTGGGGATTTTCTACAGCACTGATAGATTTCTAATGACAGATAGAGACTGGTATTGCTTTCCAAATGGTTGGTGTAGTTTCCTTTCATCTTTGAGTTTCTGTGAAGCAACTCCTAATTTAAAGTCTAATGTCTCTTCTTCTGTTCCTATGTGCAGCAGATGGCACATGTGTCTACATCCTACTTTTGAATTCCTATGTGACATTTATTATTCATCAGAAAGGAAGTAAAAAAATATCATCTTTCCAGCTTCTGGTTTGGCTAATCATTTAAATTTAAAAAATATTGCTTCAAAGAAATTATATTTGAAGACATTAAAACTATTAAAAATATAGCATAGGGGCCACCCAGTGGGGCAGCTGTGTATTGTTCAGTCAAAATGTAGTCCAAGAAAAAACTGTTTCAGATTCTTGTTTGTCACCATTTCACGCTGTATTTCTGTGTTCATTTGGTGATATTTCTCCGTTAGGTACTAAGGGAATTGAAGTAATGCTCAAGTACTGGTGATCATATATTCAAATATATCCACATTTTCTTCTATTTGTGATTACAAGTTCATTTTATGAGGCTCTAGAGAAGTACCTATTGATACCTCTTTCCAAACTGCAGGCAAGGTTGTCATTTATTCTTGTAGGTAATTATCTTTGCATGTATCTTCAGTTAAAGGGAAATATACTTGCCTAATTAACTGAAAATCCATATTTTCAAGTACCATAGCACAGCTGACTTAAAAAGTGGAAGAGTCTTGGACAGCAAGGCATATCTGACTGAGAACTATAAAAAATTGCTTGCTGGTAGTTTAATTATCTTTAGACTGAAGTAGTTCTAGAGTTGGGTTTTCAAACAGACTTGACTGTTTTAGAAACAAAAAATCTTGATATTAAAAAAGTCTTTATTTCTAGTAAATGACATAAGTTTTCTTTCTTTTTTTATTTTTTTTAAAATTACATTGTGAATATAAATAGATCTTGCCCAGCTCACAGGGTATGAATTCCAAGTTTACCTAAAAACAACATCCCTGTAAAAGTTCTGACCTTGACCTGGAGTTTGCACATTTTCTAAATTGTTTCCTCTCCTAATGACTTAAAAAAAACCCACAGGGGATGCAACTACAGCTTCTGTCTGTAGAAATAATACAGAATTTGGGGTTGTTTTATATTCCAAAAGTAGTAAGACACTTTGGGTTATGTCTTTCTGCTATGCCTGTTTAGTGTCTTGTGTATAGACTAGTTCCAGGTTAACAGGTTTTTAAACTGTCATCACAAATAGACATCCGTAAATACTAAACCAAGTTACTATTTATAATACCCTATGAATTCTGTGGCTTAAAGAAAGACAAAAAGGGTTTTTTTGTCAATTCATACTATTGTTACTAGATTGTAGTCATAATAACATTTTAATCTGAATTACCTTGCAAAGAGTCATCCTGATAGCAGTAAAGGAAGAACAGAAGTAATGCTAAGAGATGCTTTCCTAGTCATACAACACCTACTTTCATGGATTTTTTTTTTTGAACTCTGGAAGGATGGAGCTGCTTTTGTTCTTATAGTTCCTACTTACTTAATAGCTTCATTGATGCTCCTCACTGGTCAACTTTTAAAGTAATCCCAATGCAAATCAATTTAGGATCTTCAGTTCTTGGAGTCGTACACTCCTCCTTGTTACACCTTATAGTTTCTCAAAAATAATCAGAATAAGGGAGACAGTATAAATATGATCTTTTATGAACTTGAATGTTTTAATAGAAATCTATGGAAATCCAGGACAGCTTTTCCAAAGAGGGAAACCTTAGGAGTTACCTTAAGAGTTGCTTAGTTTTCTTAAGGTAAGGAACAGAAATCAGGATGATCGCATATGGCTAAATGGTACTGTTGTTACTCAGGTCTTCGCTCATACTTTCTTCTCAGTAACTGAAATGGCTTACCTGTTTTATTTATGCTTATGAGATTTTAACCCTCTGGTTCACAAAGTTGAATTAAATCTTATGAGGCTTGTGAAAGATTTTTTTAAAACCCACCAAAATTAGAAAATTTTGAAATGGAGTGCTTTCTTTACCAGTAGAGGATAGCCTTTTTTCATTTTCAAAGTAATAATAGCCACTAGGAACCAATGTAACAAACAGTAAGAATAAAGCCCTTGTATATAGTCTTTTCAAAGTTTATGTGGTGGTAACACTTCCTATTAATATTTTTTTCTCAAAGGCAGTGCATGTTTTCAGTTTGAATAAATTGTTCGCTTTGCCTGTCTCCTTCCAATTCTTACCTAGTTATTAAAATAACTGAGATTTACTTTCTTTAATATCAAAAAAGCAACTGAGACATGGATTAATCAGATCATACTCTTTAAATCTCCTAAAAGTTATTTGTCTTTGAGAGAAAGGAATAAATCAATAATTACTATTCCAAGTATTCTGTGGGTTAATCTAATTAAGAATCCAGTCTTGTTATGCCTTGGTTGGAGTCCTAGTACCGAAGGAATTTATAGCTCATTTTACTAGAAATTTGTTTTTACCATCTGCCCACAATAAAAATAAATGCTACAGTACCTAGAGTTTGCATTGCACTTCCACAATGCATCGTATTTTTGCTACTACATCCAGATGGACTGCTCAGTTCCTATGTAGTTAGTAATAGTGTTCAGACCTGATCTTAAGGTGGGGGGGGAAATATTTGTAGTATATTCTGTAATTTTTAAATGTATTTTCTAGGTATATAAAGAGTGACTTTCTCCTCCTCACACTTTTTCCTTTTCCCAATCTTTCCCTCTAACTCTTTCTAACACTCTACCTCAGACATCACTATCACTCATGATGATAGAGGGATCCTGATAGATATGTGTTAAGACAATCTTCCATGTCTTTAATTCCAGAATATTGAGTGTCTTGGATTTATTGATATATATGTATATAAATTTCTCACTAAATTTTATTGCTATAGAATTGCAAGGTTATTTATGTGTCTTGTGGTCAATCGTGGCTTTGGAAAACCACAGGACTTCTATAAGTTTTTCCTCTGTTTGGTGATAACTGTCTGTATTTATTACTTTATTGTACTGAAAATTTAAGATAAAAATGCGTGTGCGGTCTCTTTCTATAGAACCTAAACAATGAATGGTCTTCAGAGACAGGTAAAATGACCCATTATTAATTTTGGTTTGTGTCATAGCTTTCATTAAAAAAGACTCGTTAAATCTTTGGATGAAGGAACTATTTCCCATGCATGTAATTTTTTTTCCCTCAGCTTTTCCTTATAATTTCTATGCATCAAACTTAATTCAACTGTCAGGTAGGGAGGAGTCTAAATATTATATTTTTTTTCCACTGATGTTGGGCTGAGAATTAGGAATCCAAGATAAAAATTCCTTCAGGAATTTCTGAGGACTTAATAAGCTTCAATTAAACTGAGCTGAATAAAACATAGGCAAAATATCTGCATTTGATTATGTGAAATTAGTCTTTTCATCTCCCTTTAATATGATCCCATTCTTTATTTTCAGTCCTATCTAAGGGAAAGAAAAAGGGTTTTTTTTAATGTCTTCCAACGTAACTAGTACCACCAAGTAATATATGAAATTTATGTTTGAAATGTAGCCATAACCTAAACGCTTGGCATTTCACAGCTCCTTCAGAACACGGCTTTGCTTGATCAAAGACTAGCCTAGACAATGGACCCAGATTTTCCATCTGAGACCTTTATATATAGCAGTCTACAAATACAAGCATTCAGTCATTGGTGGCAAAGGCTTACCATACACATTTCCTTTTACCCTTTGTTTTTCCCATCTAAATTAAATAATAAATTCTTTGAGCCACAAGGTCACTTAAAGACTCCTTTAATCCCTACATTCACTGGCAGGTAGGCACAACAACAACAAAACCAAGGCAAAATTGACATTATCATTCAAAGATATATGATGTTCAATTAACAGCTAGGTTTTAAACTTTCCTTCCCAGCAAGTTTTTAATTTAGGAAATGGGTGTCTGAAATCGGTTTTAGATTGTTTCTTTCCCTCCACATTCCTAGAAACACAGCTCTTTAGGCTCTCCTTAGCACAATGTGCACTGAACGTCCTTTTAAGCCTGATGGGGATGAAATTGTTCACAGCAATGCCCTTTTTATGCTGATGGATTACTCTGCATCCAGAACTGCACTCATGTAGATGAAGCTCTAAAACCAAGACTGACTTCCAAGTCCCTATAATATTCTCAGAAAGGAAAATCTAATGAAATGAAATGAAGTGATTTCATAGGATTTTGTCTTTTTATCCCAATAATCATGTGGCCTTTCTGCTAAAGTTTCATTATTCTCAAACATAATTTTATGTTTCCCATCATATGAAACACTAACACAGCCGATAACTTAAAACTCTCCTTATTATTCCTTATAAGATCTTTGATAAATCATTATTTAATTATCATTATTCAGACTTGTTTTGACAAGGCTACAACCTTCATGTTTCAAAATGAGTTAGGACTGAATTTGTCTAAACCCAGGGTACTCTATATGTTCTGAAAATATCATGAAATTTTTCACTGCTCTATATCTTCATGGTGCTAATTTACCACCAGAACCATATGTTTCTAATCTTAGATTACAGCTGTATAATACCCTTAAAATTGCGTTCATTAAAAGTATGCCTGTGGTTAGGTCAGCCTATCTATATTTATTTTAAGTATGAGGTAGGTTTCATATTCTGTTGCTAGTCATTTTGTAGAGACTGTAGCACACAGGAACAGCACAGAGGAAGTGTGAAGAAAAGCAGTTGTGAGTACAAGCCATCTTTTTGTCTATGAAAGGAAATTTCATATTGTTATTCAAAGGAATGTGTATACATTAAACATTTGCTACACTCCTAAAGTATAATTTAAGTGCTGACACAGAAATAAAAAGGTGATATTTCAAAGCATGCATTTCTTTTCATAAATATTCCAGGTTATAGATTAGGTTCTTTTCACAAGTTGGAAAAATAATGCTGCCAAGCACACTGAAGCAAAAAAGTATCCAAACGAAAAATATCTAGCAAAACCAATATTTTTCAATATGTCAGCCAATGGTTGACAGTCCCATTCTCCTGCTCTCATGAAGTAGAGAGATGTTTCATATACATTGTTGTATGTAAAGGTGTTCTTTGAAGGCAATTCCAGTGTATTGTGTGTTACAAGAAATGCCACACAGTAATGTTAATTTCTTTTTGGTGGTGTTGTTTAAGGAAGTTAAATAGATACATAAAATTTACATGAGTTGTTGGCATGCAAGTTATTGCTTCCTGGGGACTGCATCAAAGTACTGAAACCTATTTCAAATGATGTTAGGATTTTTTGTAATTGAATATTTTACATATTGGAGGCTGAAACACACATTATTTTTGGCTGGCTTTTTCAACTGATGCATGTGCTGAGTCTCTATACTAGGAGGTCTTACAGCATGCATAAGTCAATATATGTGCATAATTTATAAAACTTAGTGGTGGAACATGGCTTTTCCATCAAATTTATACAGCCATATTTCCATTATTCTGTTTCTTGATAAAGGAAAAAGGATGCACAGGCTCCAAAGACATCAATATGAATATGTTTGTAAGTGGATGGATGGATGGATGGATGGATGGATGGATGGATGGATGGATGGATGGATAAAATGCAGGATGAGAAACTAAACATTACTATATAATTATAGTAGAAACTGACTTTTTTTTTGAAGAAAAGTACTAATGGAAAACAGAAACAAAGGAGAGTATTCAAAATTTGTAATTAGTCTTTCAATCCATACTCTCAAGTCCCTGAATGTTTCTCTGTAATTAGTTTGTCTCTCAATTTCTTTTGGTTTTTGATGAAAGAGAAAACAGGCAGGGTTGTAAACAGTAGAAACCATTTTCAAAACATGTCTATAGTGTTCATAAATATTAGTTAGAGTTGTTGTGTACCTTCCAGTTCTTTATATTGCCATCATGCATTCCAACTTTGAGAAATGGAAGACACACAATAAACAGGCCAGTGGGGAAAATGGATTGCTGTGTCATAAGCATGATACTATAATGACTGAAGGTCACTGAATTCAACTCACTAATTTCTGGTACTGTTGGTAATTAGAAAAATATATCATCAGCCATATTCTATAAAGAGCAAATGTGTAGATATAAAGATAAGGATTGTTTGACTTTTTTGACTTGCTACCAAATTATCAATAATAAAAATACACTGTACTAGAGTCATCTAGAGTTTCAGATAATGCCTTACCTTGGTTCTGTTTATATTACCACAAATCATGATGAGTTGCTTTGCAATGAGAATATTTTTATTACTGCTGTTATTTAATAAGTGTCTAAATATCAAACCACCTGGAAGTCACTAAAAATCATAAAACTAGAGCGAACCTAAGATTCTCTCATCGAGACTTGAGTGGACATACAGATTTTTAAAAATGAACATTAAATTAATTGTTTAACTAAAAATTGAGAAAAGAAATCAGCAGTTTAGTCTTAGATTTGCTTTCAGTATGGAGATTTATTTGTATAGATCTAGTTTTTACTTTAACCTTTGTTTTATACACTGCATAGGAAAAAAATGGTAACAAAGATTTATTACTCCACAGATAAGAAATGAACAACAATTCTGACAGATTCATAAGAACTTCATGCTGTTGCATGATAATGAACAAGGGCACTTGAGGTGACAAGCAATGGCTGCCAATTTTATTAACAGTTTTCAGTCACAAAGGTTCGCTTTGGACATGAACTCTCTAAGGTATATATAATAATCATGTATAAGCATTTAAGTTTAGGCTACATTTTCACAGTAAAAGCATTTCAATGGGAGAAAGTAAAGTATATAAAAAATAGACTAGACATTGCTGTGTTGTGCACATTTTACTTATGAGTGAGTTGATGTAGATAATGACTAGATTGCACTGCAAAATCTTTGAGTGTCAGAATATAAACTAGCTCTTGTCACTAATTACAGCCACCAGGCTACACTTCCATTAGTCTTGAAAGATTTTTATTTCAAGAAAGGTGTCTGGTGATTGGTGCTAACCAAACATTATTTTCTGAAAATCCTGTCTTGACATAGCTAAAAGAATCACTGGAAGAACAGATCAAGACTTGACTACACCTTTCATGTTCTTGGCAACTTTTGTTTGCATTTTACTGCAGATGCATCTTACTGTCATAAATTTCAAATAAAATTATGTCAAAGACGTGATGTTAGATCTGTCATCAAGAACATACTTTACGTATATAGCAATAAACTTCCTATATAATAGAGAGAACTAGCTAAGAATTCAGCTTTGTCAAGCATATCTTAATGCTAACAACCAGAATAATGAGTCAAAGGACAATTTCTCAGTATGCAGATGTGATTAAATTGGGTGGAACGTCAAGTAATGAAGACTAATAAAGAAGGACTTGAATCGCTGAAGAAATAAGCCTGAGCTAATTTATAGTAAATAGGCTCTGACAAAGACAGATGTATCATTATGTTCTAAAAGGAAAGAAAACTCATCTTTGTGAATGGAAAGATTCAGAAGTCTTCTAATTTCAGACAGCTAATCCACGTCTTTGCCAATACCCTGTACAATATACTTATATATAAGCAGTTCTTTTTATATAAATATTGTTCCACAGTAACTGTAACATGAAATGAAAAGACTGTGAAGTATCAAAAAGGAGCAAATGGAAAGAGATGATTAAAAAACCCAACACAGAACCAGAGTGTGAAAGACTAGAGGTGCAAGGCATTTCAAGTTGTTCTTAAACTTTCAAAGCTAGATCAAACAAAGATTGAGAAGAATCTTGCTTTAGTAGGAAAATTCAGTATATCAAATACTCATCTCTTTTCTATGTTTAAATCCTTATTACTCTTTTTAAGATTACCTGGTTTATTTTTCAAGCAGAAAAATGTTGCAAAATGTTACCTTTGAAAATGCAGCAGCTTTCTTCTGCTTCCCTCTTTTTTTCTGCACTTCCTTCCGTACAGTGAAAATTTAAGTCTTAACAGAAATAGTTTGGAATATTTCAAATATTTCAAACTTTGGCTGCTTATCTAAAACTTGAACCAAAATAGTCTAGAAAACACACTGAAATAAACATCCTGTACACGTGTACCACAATATGTTGGCATTCTGATGAAGATATGCATTTGGTGACTGCTAGCCTATATGGCTAGACTTCAGTAGTCCTTTTTAATTCACTAAGGGTCCTTCAGTGACTCTAGAAGACCATTTTGTCCCTTTTTAATTACCCAGATTGTCCCTAAGTGCAGTCTTATTCTCCCTCTTAATTTACTGAAGTCACCACTTCTGGACTGGATCCAACTGCAATTTAACAATTTATTCTAACTTCACAGTTTTAATCAGCTTCTCTCTCTCACCACTTTAGCCTGATATCTGAACAATAAACACAAATGATACCCAGGGCTAAATCTGTACCAATAACAACTTCTCCTGTATTGTACACGGAGAGTCAGCTGGATTCAGAAAAGCAGAACTCACATTTTGTTGCATCCAGTGATTTCATCTGGCCTCTAAAAGATAAATTTGAAATACTAAAATGAAATTAAATAACGAAGGACTATCTATGTCCTTAATTTTGTCAATGTGAGTAACTCCTAACATTATTGAAACATAATGTAAAGCAGAAGATTGACATTTGTTTTCCAGCTCTAATCTCCTGATATTTTAATACATCCATTGCTTGTTGCAGCTACAATATATTTGTGCACTAAGAAAACAAAAAAGATTAGCATTAGTGCTGTATTTTTTATGACTATAGCAGCTGATCTTTAGTGAAGTGGACTGAAAACTGGGTGCTTTTGAGATTACTCACCTGTATCAATTCCAGAAATAAGTCTGATGACATATTAAGATGAAATACAACAATAAGAACCAGAAAAAGATATATTTTTCATGCCATCTATTGACCATAAAACAAGTGAGAATTTTAACATAATAGAATTTATTCTATACTACTGCTTTTTCTTTCAAGATAGTTCTCTATGTTTGAGGCTTTCATTGTTAGAATATGGCTGCTTTACATAAAGTAATACAGTGTGCACACACCCTGCCTTTCTCATTTTGTCTCCCTATTCCAAAATAACTTCATATCCAAGGAAATTAGTTTGTACTTTGTCTCTGACTCTGAAGCATACCAGTTCCTGAGGGAAGGATCAGTATTTTACTATCAAGAATAGCAACACACTGAAATAAGTTTTAGGCGTCATTAAGATCTTACATCTTTTAGGCGTCATAAGATCTTACTTACATATAAATCTTATATACTTATTTGTATATAACAGTTGAAATTGAAGTTTACTTTGAATAAGGAAATGATAATGCAGACATATGCAATGAGCAAATTTCCATAGTGGTGGAATACTCTGAAAACCATGAAAATAATTAAATAAAGTCAGGACAATAGTTGTGCTTCCAGGAGTAAAATTCATTTGAACTGACTGTTATAAAATAATCAGATATCTCACTACTGTCCTGATACCAAGACAATATTTCTTTAGGATTTCCAGCACGCCTCGGGAGACCAAATGCACTTCCAAAAACATAGCATGAAGCAAATCTGACCAATCCCATTCTACTGTGATTATATATTTGTTTTCCATCAGAAAATATTATAATTATTGGGCTTTAGCAGAGATATTTCACTATCAAGGGAACTTCAGTAGCAGAATCAATATAACCTTGAACAAATATTTCTTATGAGAGACATAATAAAGAAAACTAAAACTTACCACAACAAGGTTATGACTGTGCTAATACCAGTACCACTTTTACAAAGTCTCCTTCCCTTTTTTCTTTACACACCCTCTCTGTGCACCTTGGCTAATCCGAGGATGCTAAGACTGTCAAGACTGTCTTTCTGCTGCTTTTCATATGTCTATTCTGTTTTTTTGATATATAGACACATATTTGTAACAGTAATTACTATTAGAAGCAGTGCTGTTTAACCATGTTGTGGTACTTCTCAGTTTTCTCAGTGTTTTCTAATAAGCGAATGTATACAGACAGAACAGAAGACTACAAGAATTTTGAATCATATGATTTCTGTCAAAGAGAGTGCCAATGATTCACTCTGTCTTGAGTAAATGTACTGATTGGTTTATGTTTGAGGTTCAAATAAATTAGTAATGAGAGCAGAAGCCAAAAGAGGCCATAAGATTGCTTCATTATGAGGGTGGGTTTTTTTCCCCATGAATAAACAACATTTATCATTTTTTAAGATCAAAGAAATTAGATTAGAAGACTTCTATTACAAGCCATTGAATAACTGAAGTCAATAAAGAACACTGATTTCTGTTAGCCAAGGATACACAACCAAGGGGTGTTCAATAGCTGCATAAAAGTAAGGAAGTGATACAGCTGGTCACATGTGGTTTAGTGCCATTATCTGTACAGTGCTGGTCATATCACATCCATGGTCACCAAAGCTAATACTAATAAATTATTCATAAACATGAAGATAATCATAACATTGAGTTAGAAAATTAAATGTATTCTTTTCCCGTCCATGCTTTCAATTTCTCTCTCAAGCATCAGTTTTAAACCACCTGACAGAAATGTAAACATGCCTTCAAGCACCAACAGCAGGGGTTGCTGTGATCCTACTCTGAAATTCATAATTAAACACCTGCTTTAACCATCTGACTAAATGAACACAACATTGACTGCTAGCTCTAAAGCTTTACTTTATAATTAATGAAAAAATCATCAATGTTGGTACTGCAGAGAGATTCTCTTCTCCTTAAAATGGTACTAGTGTAAATTATAGACCAAAGATGTTAAAAGTGTTTTTCCAATGGAGATCTCCCAGCTTGTTTTTTCTTTAAAGTTATTATTAAAAATATTAAGAATTTTTATCATCATAATCATTTCTATGCTAATTTCACCAAAAAAAGAGATCATTTTCAATGCACTCAAACAAATTCTGTTTTCAGATGCATATGTCTCTGGAAAGTTTATGCTTTTGAGGGAAATCCTTAAACAAGTCTACTTTGCTTTGCATACAGAAAAGATTCCAGCCCAAATGACATCCAATGTTCTTTTTCCTCTTATTCCAGCATGTTGTTACTTCACAACACTGCAAAGGCTGGTTTAGCTCACGTAGGAGTAAGCAAAGAAGTTAGTTCCTTTTTGAACACACATCACATTTATTTTCATCTTCAGACACTTCATACAACAACAAATACTGTTACAAATATTGGGGGGGGTTATTATTTTACTGATTGATTATTTCCTTGCTTATTTGTAATTTTATTTTATTGATTTGTCTATTTATTTTGTCATAAACATTGGTTTACTTTTATAACAGCTGGAGCTTCTCTCAGTTTTTAACATGATCTTGGGAATAAAAGAAGTATCTACTCTCTTGTAAAATAGAAAATAAAATTCTTCAGTTTCTGAGGATCCCTAAGGTTCTGGGGTTGAATATTCAAATAAATTTAGAAAGCACTAGACTAAGAGTTTTAAGTTGCTATAAAGCATGCTTGCTCCTAAATCCTGAGTTTATTTGTTGTGGCAAAAATATTTGTCATGTTGCTCATCATGTTGCTCCCTTAGACTCCAGGGAAATGAAAAAAAGAAACCAACCAACTAAAACCAAAACCCAAAGGTACATAGAAACTCATTATAGTATCCTAGTCTATGAATGTAAAACCACTTCTGCTATTTGATGATGCCGACATGAGCGATCAGCATGTTTTGCAATGGAAGACTATAAAAGATTCTGATAATTTTACTGTCAAGGTGATTAGTATTTGTAATCAGAAGTGTGTTTTATGGGGATCCTTGATAAGAAATAACATTTTTGTTATTTCTGATTGACATGGATACACAAAATTCAATCAGACTTATTACTATCTTCTTTTTATTTACACTTTTTTTTCCTGCACACTGATTTCCAGGAACATGGAAAGCTTTTGTTAATACTGACAATAGTAAGGAATTTCACAAAATAGAAGCGTAGAAGATTTACTTTCTTTTTTATTGCCTATTCAATACCAAAAATACATTTACTTTGAAATCTCCAGTGCAAAGGTTCACAATATTAATAATATCAAATTATTTTGGATCTTAGTCAGTCCTTATGGAGACAGAGTTTGGGCAAATTTTCT
>WAAB01016235.1:0-13465 GCA_013389865.1 Piaya cayana | reverse complement strand
AAGCAAATTATTGTTGGGAAAATATATAGGGCGAGAATGCCTTCAATTCGTTACCTCCTGAAGTGTCTCTTGTGATTCAAATGAAATGCAAAGTGGCGGGTTTGGGCTAGCATTAGTCTGAGAGGGGAGGGGGGGTTATACGTTAGAGAGCTTTCCTTTTGTGAAAGGGGTGTGGAGGATTAATAAATGCTTATAAACCCAGTCGTTCTTACTCAATTGTGTCCCCAGATCCCTCTCTAGCTTGTATCAGTGTGTGACATCGGTTATATCATTATTGGTTGTATTCTGCTGTAGTAACCGATGAGGTTACTCAAATGCATTCTTCTCATTCATGTGGCATGTGTATAACGCGGGTTGATGCAGATGCAAATGTACCCAAAACAAGCTTTGCTGTCCCCTCACTATTCCTCATAAATGTCACCAGTTTCTGTACCTTTCCTGTCGTGTTTATGTGGGTCCAAGACTTCAGGTTTACCGCTGAATCCCATGGCCTTTCAAGATCATAGAATCATAGAGTGCTTTGGGTTGGAAGGAACCTTAAAGATCATCCAGTTCTATCCCCCTTGCCACGGCCAGGGACACGTCCCATTGGACCAGGCTGCTAAGGCCCCATCCAGCCTGGCCTTGTTTGTATTCATGTGCTCGTCCTACAGCTGTAAATATTTTATGCACTTAGAAAATATCAAAGCCTTTTGGTAATTCACAAGCAGAGAAGGTGGTTGAAATCATTGTCTGAACTGGATAAATCGCTCTGCGTGAGTTGTTTGCCCAGCCCTGGTCCTGGCTGCTGTGTCGGTCAAGAGGAGTGACTGGGGTTTGGGGACTTCGCGCTGTCTGGGGATGAATAAAAGACCCTTGTCCTTCATCAGCACTGCTGGAATCAGGCGAATCAAAGAAATGAGGGAGAGGTGGCGCTTAGCATGCGTGAGGCTGATTTCTGATTAAATGTGAGCTTTTAGAAGACTATGCAGATGAGATCTACCATTAAATTAATACACTGAACTCTAAATAATTACATGAAGGAGAAAGAGCTTGAAATGATGGATTACTTGCCAGCGTGCCGAGTCTTTCCTGAATGGAGGGCAGGTTGCTGCTGCTGCCCTCCTGGAGGGAAAGATACTTCAAAGAACCTGTGCCTGAGTCTGCTTGTGCAAATTCAGCTTCCTTTTCCTTTCCGTTTGCATTTTAAAATGTTTCTGTTTGTTTTATACAACTATTCTATTGGCTTTGAGAAGGAACATGGTGTTATTTACTGTGCTTTAGCCTTGTACTTTAATCTGTTTTTTAGTAGCAGAACAAATTAACTTCTTTCTCCATCTCTAGTAAGAGAGCTCTGGTTCAGAGCCAGCTTAGCCTCAAAACAAAGGATGCTTTTAGTCACCACATCTTCCCAAGCTCCCGTCTTTAGTGGATTATTTTATTATTCCTTCTCTGATTTGAGATCAAAAGTGGATATGTTTAAAGCTATATATTTACAATATACTAGGCATGAGCCCCTGAGAGCTAATGCAGTCTGGCTTTATGCAATTTAGGGCACCACTGCAGATCAAATGCTTTGCCAGACTAAGTGAGTTCTGATACATCTGAAATCCTTTTAAGTGGCAAAAGCTGCACAGGCAACCAGATGCAGCGAGTGATTATTAATACTGGGAATTAGCATACTGGGAAATTAGAAAGCTGAAGAGAACTCCTGAAAGGGGATGATAATTTGGAGGTGGCGTTGTGGTGAGAGTGTACGATCCTGCAGGATTGAGAGTGAAAAAGGGGATCTTTCCCCTGATAGGGAAGAGTGTACAACTACTGCTGACACAACTGGGTAGGAGAACACTAAAGAGTAAAATTAATGATAATAATAGTTGCGTGAGTACTAAAGAGGGATGTTTTTTGAAAACAGTGGTTCAAGAGGCACTGAAGTCCTCTTCTCCAGGCTCCATCAGGCTGGTGTTACAGAGGTGCTTACAGTCTGACAAATCAGGGGGAGCCTCATCATTGGTAACTAAATCATCTGCGTCCTTGAACGTTTTATATCAGGAACTTGGAGTAAAACTGGTAGAGAACTTCAGGGTGTTGCAGGTAGCTGGCTTTGGATGGAGCTTTCTAAGCTGATCCTGCTAAAAGGAATTTTGTTTCCTCATAGCAATGATGTGCCCCCAACAGCCATTTCCTTCTGCTGCTGGCCACCGTTATCACAAGAAATATTCTTTCCACACTGGAAAGCTGCTTATCGAAACTTTGCCCAGACCTGATTAGTTCCTGTTTCTTTGGAAAGGATTTAAAGAAAGATCATGCTTATAAATTCACTTGCAGTTTTTCCCCTGCCACCTTCGCAGTGCAAACCTAAAACCTCACATAAAATATCTGTTTTTTCCCAGTTTCCAGTTACAAATCACGAGATTTCATGTACTTTCCCACTTGTCTTGTTCAAACATAGATTGTCCATAAAAAGGCATAATTATTTAAGGCTTGGCAAAAAAAGAGAATCCAGAGCTCTTAGTTTCTCTAGGTATTTGTCTTTGGGCTGAATTCAGGAGAAAACTGCTGGAAGCAGAAGTTGGAACCCCCGGCCCAAATGGATAATCTGGACCTTGATGTAGCTTTTCACAAGTGAGAATAAACATACTGTAAATTTTTTATTCCCATTTCAGTTCACATCCCTTGTCTCAATTATACAACTGCTTGGCAAAGCCAGACATAAAATTCCTGAAGTAAAACCAGATGCTGCAGGAATTAGGTGAAATAGTTTCACTGAGGAGAGAGAGCACTTGGAATATTATTCTCCTGACTCTGAAATGGAAACCATTTTTACAAAACAAAATGGTTTTCCTGCTTACAAAGAAAAAGGGTATGATCTGTGCTTGCTGAAAGGAAGGGCTGTTTCTGTCTGTGTTTCACTTTATTGGCTGCAAAGTTACTTGGAAGAAAACATGGAGTCTTTCTCCATATGGAAACATTTTCATTGGTTTCACACAGCTTCTTGGGTGATGGAAAACTGGTCTGATATTAGATTTCTTTCCTCAGAAGAAAATGTAGTAGAGGATTTTATAGGGCCTTAAACTCTGTTTTGTTTGAATGTTACACACTAGTTCCAGAGCTCCAGGGGACACTGGGATTCTTTACTGGTCATTTACACCACCAGTGGAGGTGAGAGTTGGTTCCATCTGCCTCTGCAGCCTATGCCCCTTCCCTTCCAGCTGTTAAATAGTTTCCAGCAGTATGTTTAATGAAATATCCTCTTCCTGTGTTACAGCCCCAAAACACCCGTGTGGATATCCTAGAATAGTTTGGTTTGGAAGGGACCTTTAAAGCCCACTGAGTCCAACCCTCAGAGTGAGAAGGGACATCAGCAACCAGCCTGGGTTGCTCACTGCCCCATCTAACCTGACGTTGAATATTTCTACGGATGGGACCTCCACGACCTCTCTGGGTCTTACCACCCTCAGCATAAAAGATTTCTTCCTTCTGTCTAGCGGAATCTCTCCTCTTTTAGCTTACAACTATTCCCCCTTGTTCTATCACAACAAGCCCTGCTGAACAGTTTGACCCCATCTTTCTNTGTAGAGGATTTTATAGGGCCTTAAACTCTGTTTTGTTTGAATGTTGCACGCTAGTTCCATAGCTCCAGGGGACACTGGGATTCTTTACTGGTCATTTACACCACCAGTGGAGGTGAGAGTTGGTTCCATCTGCCTCTGCAGCCTATGCCCCTTCCCTTCCAGCTGTTAAATAGTTTCCAGCAGTAAGTTTAATGAAATATCCTCTTCCTGTGTTACAGCCCCAAAACACCCGTGTGGATNAGGCTGAAGAACCTCAACTCTCTCGTCTTTCCTCTTAAGGGAGCTGCTCCATCCCTCTGACCATTTTCGCTTTTCCAGGCCATGTCTTGCAGAATATCCATTCAAGAAGCTTGGGGAGAGAGGTTGCTAAGAGAGGCTGAGGTAAATAAAGCTGTTGAACACCTCAGCCTTCTCCTTGTCCATTGTTAGCAGTTTGCCAGCCTTGCTCATTGAGGGGCTACGTTTTCTTTGACTTCTNGTTTGGAAGGGACCTTTAAAGCCCCCTGAGTCCAACCCTCTGATTGAGAAGGGACATCAGCAACCAGACTGGGTTGCTCAGTACCCCATCTAACCTGACCTTGAATGTTTCTATAGATGGAACCTCCACGACCTCTCTGGGAAACCTGTGCCAGTGTCTTACTACTCTCAGCGTAAAAGATTTCTTCCTTCTGTCTAGCGGAATCTCTCCTCTTTTAGCTTACAACTATTCCCCCTTGTTCTATCACAACAAGCCCTGCTGAACAGTTTGACCCCATCTTTCTGATCAGCCTCCTTTAAGTACTAACAGGCCACAATAAGATCTCCCCAGAGTTTTCTCTTCTCCAGGCTGAAGAACCTCAACTCTCTCGTCTTTCCTCTTAAGGGAGCTGCTCCATCCCTCTGACCATTTTCGCTTTTCCAGGCCATGTCTTGCAGAATATCCATTCAAGAAGCTTGGGGAGAGAGGTTGCTAAGAGAGACTGAGGTAAATAAAGCTGTTGAACACCTCAGCCTTCTCCTTGTCCATTGTTAGCAGTTTGCCAGCCTTGCTCATTGAGGGGCTATGTTTTCTTTGACTTCTCTTTTCTGGCTGACAGACCTGTAGAAGCCCTTCCTACTATTCTTTGTGTCCCTTGCCACGTTCAGCTCTGTCCATGTCTTGGCCTTCCTGACCCCATCCCTACACAACCAGGCAGCATCTCTGTACTCATCCCAGGATACTTGTCCCTGTTTCCACTGCCTGTGCATTTCCCTCTTGCCCTTTAGTTTGACCAGCAGGTCTCAACTCAGCCGTGCTGACCTCTTGCCTCCCTTGAAGATTGTTCAGTAGCGTAGAATCATAGAATGGTTTGAGTTGGAAGGGACCTTAAAGATCATCTAATTCCAACCTCCCTGCTGTATTTGGATTATTTGGATGCAGATGGCTAACAAGCTTCCATTGTGGACCAAGGTCTTCAGCACCAAAGGTGTCAACCACCTTCTGTAGGCACCAAGACAAGTGGGAGATTGAGCTGGGATTTGCGGGAGCAAAGTCTCTTGAGTACTTATTGCAGGTAACTCCTAAGTGTGAAAGTGCATGGACACCGAATGTTCTCTCTTCCTCTGGAGGAGGCACAATTACAATACTGGGAGACCCCCTTACACAGTTTTCCCTTCAGCTCCTTCACCTGGCTTCTCGATCAGCCAACCTAGATGATTCCTGCCATCCCCAGATTCCAAATAAAGCCAGGGACTTGGAATAATACTTCCCTGTAAAAGCATTCTTGCAGAAATAGCTTTCATGATATTCTGTGTGTATGTAAGTATATATATGTGCGTATATATATATAAACAAGTGCCAACTAGGCACCATGCTAGTAGCTATAGGCAGTTATTAGAATTAATTAAAATAGAATACATGGTCTGGGAAATTAAACTCAATTTCGTATTCAGTCTTTAGCCTAGTTATTCCATTATGAACGCCGTAATAACTGTTGAAAATGCAGGTGCATATCATGCAAATTAAAGGCAGGATGAAGTCTTTTCTATTTTTATCTGGAAGAACACATTTTGGGTGCCAGCGGGTCAGCTGGTGTTGTATTAATCACTTCCCAACCCCTGCGGTTGGACGTTTGGGTCGCTTGAACGGCTGCCTACTTGATCAAGGGAAACAGAGGGAGTTTTAGGCATTCTAGGCACTGTGCCCGGCAAAAACAAAAGGTGTCATTAACTGTCTTGTTTTTCCAAGGTAGTTTTCCTTTAAAACTTTTCTTGAGGCAATTTCCACCTCCCTGCCCCTCATATAAAATAATCCATGCAAAGAGCTGAAATGTTTGTGCAATGTGATTACTCCTTGTTATCTTTACGAAGTCCAAACTAGCACAGGAAAATATGGACATTTTGCACTGGACTAGCTACCAGTGTTTAGTTCTTAGTACACAACATCCAAGAAGTGGGCGGCCTGGCTCTTTCTATTGATTTTTTTTTTTTTCCATCATTTTATTATTATGGTTCTGAGCTCCCCTTGACTTTTAGGTGTATTGGGGTTTTTTTTTGGTAGCAATGCAGGCACATCCTATTGAGTATCTGAGCTTGTATAGAAAGTGGTTGGTCAAAATAAAGAAGTTGTGGGCTCTTGGATGGGTGCAAGCTCTACAGAAGAGAAGGTGCAGCCAGCTCATTCCTTTTCTAGCTGATGTAAATAGTTGGATTTGGCATGGAATAAATATCCTATGACCTAGCATGGTCCTAGTCAGCTACGAGCCATCTGGAAGGGCTCAGGGTAGTGTGGTGGTTGGGCTGCTCATGGGAGCACTGGATGAGGGATAAGAGATATGGGCCTCCCATTCACAACCAACCTGACTTTTCTCATCCTCCGAAGCTTTTGTCATTTCTAAAGTACCAGGAGAGTACAGGTGCGCTTGAAGTGTGACCAAGGGCGGTGCTTCAGATCACCCAACTCAGATGTAGAAGATTCAAGTCCCAGTTGCCTAATGCCCTTAAGGCCACGTCTGTTCCTGAGCTTCTCCCTCCAGGTGGGACTGCAGGAATGGGGTTGGATTTACTGCTTCACTACTGTGCGATGTCTCTGCATGGGTATGTGCTCAGATTTTGTTCCTTAGAAAGAGTAAGAAAAACTAGATGAGTACTTTGGCCTCAGACCGACCTTGTCTTCCTCTAGCCAACATGTCTTAAGGGTTTTATCATGCTGGATGAAGTCATGTCTGAAAGGAATACCTCTTGTTATGGCTGGTTCCAGGATGATGTGGAGGGGATGGGTTGCGGGTATATTTTGTTTTATGGTTTCTTCATGAATGTAATGTTAGCGTGGCACCTTTACAAACCTAGACTTTAAGGACTTTTCTGTGCTTTTGCCATCTATAGCATTCGACATGGCCTTCTAAGGGTGCCCTGAACATGGCTTATCTCTTCATATCTCTTACAGGCTGCCCAGGGCAGTGGTGGAGTCACCTTCCCTGGCGATGTTCAGAAAGCCTGTAGATATGACACTTCTGGACATGGTTTCATAGGCACAGTGATGTTGGACTGGATGAGCTTAGAGATCTTTTCCAACATTAATGATTCTATGACCAGCAGACAAGACTAAATTATTCCTTGGTACATTAAAATCTGTGTGAAGCACAACAAGAGAGGGGAGGCTGTGCAAATACATACTTTGTCTTACGTGTCATACAAATTATACCAGATATCTGAGACGTTAGGGTCTACCAAGGACTTGGCAGTGGTTGCTGTGGCAGTAGGGTGAGGCCAAGGGTTGTTGTCTGAGCTGGTGTTTGCTGGAAATACTTATTTCAAGATCAGTATTTTCATGCAGTTTCATAAATTTCAATGAAATCCATGCGGTAACAGATTTTATGTGTTTAAAGTTTGAGCTTGAAAAACTGCAGGTGCTTTAGAATTTAATTTCAAGTTGAAATGTATTAGGTTTAACGGGTTTTTATTTATGACTTGTGCATGATCATGAAAGTCATAGCAGCCGACTTTTGAAGCCAACATAGCAGTATTGCCTCACAGTTAAATTGCACTGTGGCCTTGTAATTCTACTTTCTGTTTCTCTCTTTTGTTCAGAGATATGGGAGCGTTCCTGTGCATAATCCTGAGCGAGATATCTTTGTGTCCAGAGCAGAGCATCTTTTGTCTGTTTTTCAATAAACCACTTCAGTGCAGAAATTATTGGTGAGGATAATCTTCTTCTCAGGTTAAAATCCCATTGGGGAAATCAATTTTTGAATAGCCAGTTTTCCGAAATCTTTCATGAGCATGTTTGTTGTTGCTTTCAAACGGTTTAAAATGCTGGTTTTGTTTGTATTGCCAGAAGCTGCACATACTGTGCAGTGTCACACCCCGGCGATGGAGTTCATTTCTAGGGTATTCAGGACAGTCAGTTATCAGCAAATATTGAAATAAGGAAGGATGGGCTCACCAAACTTTAAGACTTTTTGGAAGCACTGAATAAAACTGGATTTATGGCCCAAGTTAAATCTTTAATCAACATTCCACATTTAAAAAAACCACTGCACATCTAAAAGGACATTTTGATTTGCATTCTTGGCTCTTTGACGTCTCTGAAGTGAAGCAACAAGAAGAATAAATGAGCCCTGTCTCTTGCTATACCTTTTCTCTTAATATCCCAGTTGATAAGTTTTAAGTGCTGGCAGTTAAAATGGGAGAGGGAAAGAAAGAGAAGGGTTTGTCACAGCAGCAGCAATGGAGCAGCGAGGGCCACACTCCTCTCACTTTTGTCAGTAAAATGTTTCATAAGTCTGACTTGAAGTAAAAATGATTTGAGGGCTACTTGAAAGATAGAACAGTAAAAAGAATTTAAATAGTTGAAGAGAATTTGTTTTTTACGAAAAGAAGGAAACAAATTCAGGATGTAGCCCGTCACAACAAAGAGTATTTGTCTGCAAGGTTGTTTAGATAATCCCATTCTTTCTCAGCAGTTGTGTAACCTCCTGTCATTCTGCTTCTCCGCAGTCTTTTTACTTCTCTCTCTTGTCACTTTGAAGCTCTCCCTGGTTTGAATACCGGCTTCAGCATTTCCTCGTCTGGACTCTCCCTCAGTCTGGTTTGGACAAAGGTGATAGATTGACAGTGGCCTTTATCTGAAAGCCAAGTATGAATTTTAGTCAATAGAGAATGAAGGTTGCTTTCAGATTTCGTTTTGTTGTCTTCAACCTAGTTAATTGTGGGCAGAAATTTATGTGCCTGTCTGGGCAGAACGGTACGAGAGGCTGCCTTTCAGCTCGTTAATTGAATTCCTATATGCAAGGGACCTTTCAGGCTGCTGTGAATGCAAAACCTCATTGTATCATGCACGAAGGACAGAGCATCCGCCGGCCAGTTGCACTTCAGGTCTGCTCACAACATCCCCAGACCCACCCAGCAGCCACCACTGAAGTTGTAGCTGTAATATGTGATTGTGTATTGGAGCTAAACATTATTGCAAAGGTCAGGGCTGCTTTGTCTGGGGGAGAGGTAGGTTGGGGTGGCATTACTAATTGATATAAGGGATAAATAAATACCTTACATTTCTTTGAAGGTGGTTGATTCCATGAACCAAGCTTTGTACCAGCTGAAAATGTTGAAATTTGGGAGTTTGAAGCCAGAAGTGCTGAAGCATCGTGGCTTATTATTGCTCTGTTGTCTTTCTGTTCACTATAATAAGTTCGGGGGTAAATTGAAACTGCAGGCTTTTCCCCTTCCTGATGATGTTTGATACAATTCAACATCCCAGCCAGGTCCAGGCTTGTATTTCATTCCAGGGGCACTATGAATTTCACCACGCTTGCTGCAAAGCAGGGCTCAAAGCTGTAGAACAACCTTTCTACAACTGAATGTTGTCAGTTTGAGCCTCCAGACCAGGAAAAAAGATCCATGTTATTTGCAAGCCCTTTGTAGGGGGTTTGCCTGCCTGGCTGCAGTTCTTTGCAGCCTCAGAGGTGGGAGCAGACACACGTTCTCTTGTAATACCGAGAGGGGTTACAAGTTAGCAATGAGCAGGATTTTTTTTCTCCCTCCCCCTTGCCTTAATTCCTCCCATCCTTGCTTATTCTCTGCATAAATGTAAGATTTCACCTATTTCCAGTGCATTGGAAGGGTCAGCGTTTGGGTTTTGGCTCATTTTTCAGCTCTTTTGGGCTCCTTCTGTATCTGAATAATGTAATTGTTTCATACTTGGGTTCCTCATCTTTCAAATGGGAATTAAAAACTTTTTATTGTGCCTTTCTGTGCGAGATGGGAGCAGCAGAGAATATATTTGGACACAGCGCTCAGCAAACCCAACCTCCGATTAATTGCCACTAANGTGGGCACCTGCAGCAGCAATGGGGACATCGTGAACGTGTTGGTGGGGCCTTGGGGCTGTGCAGGGTGATGGGTGCCACGCACGTATCCTGCCTAAGCTGTTACTGCCTGGGCTGTTCACCTCCAAGGGGCTGAGGGAAGAAAAAAAAGCTGGGAAGGGACTGTTCACAAAGGCTGGTAGTGATAGGATGAGGGGCAATGGGTATAAACTGGAGAGGGGCAGATTTAGACTTGACGTAAGGAGGAATTTCTCACTATGAGAGTGGGGAGGCTCTGGCCCAGTTGTCCAGGGAAGTTGTGGCTGCCCCAACCCTGGAGGTTCAAGGCCAGGTTGGATGGGACCTTGGGCAGCCTGATCCAGTGGGAGGTGGCCCTGCCCATGGCAGGGGGTGGAACTGGATGATCTTTAAGGCCCCTTCCAACCCAAACTATTTTATGATTCTATGCGGGTGTGTTTATAAGGTGAATGAGCAGCACATATTTCAGGAGGCTCAGCTTCCAGGTGGGCTGAGAAGGCGGGTTTTTGGAAGTGCACAGCTCCAGCCAGGACTCCTCTAAAAGCCATCATAGGCCCTGGCAGCGATGGTTTTGCAGTGGCGGCAGCTCACCGGTGCTGTGGTGTGTGCAGCCTGCAGGGCTTTTTGGCTTGTTTGTGAATTATTTTGAATATTCGTACCCTTATCAGGCTGGTACTGAAGGAATCAAGACAGAGTATGCTTGAGCAGCTGTTCAGACTGCCCTCGCCAAGAGGCTGTCAGGGACAGGGAAGCCTTTACACGGCGAGAGGCAAAATAAAAAAACAAACCTAGGAAGACTGGATTTTCTCATTGACTTTAATTTGCAGAGTCCACGTGCTCAAGTTGATGTGCACAGCAGCTCTGGGAGCCCGTTTGCTGAGCTAGGCAGCAGCACAGTGCTTATTCGCGGGCTTCCTATTAATATAGGCAATAACTCATCGTGGACTAATTAAGCATCTCAATTTGTAAAAGAGGCATAAGGGAATTGGGTACAGGGCATTTGTTTAAAGAGCACAATGTGTTGTTTTGTTTTGGGCAGCCGACCGTTGTGAATCCTGCTGTCCCCTTGACAATGGCAGCAAATCTACTGCATGTGCAGCGTGGGGGTTCTCAGTGTTAGGCTGCCACTGCTTTTCGGGTGACAAATACTTTTTAACTAATCTGGAGTAGCTTTCAGAGCAAGTGGAAATGCTTATTTTCAAGGTGACACGGTACCTTCTGGTCTGGAGGCTGCCAGCTCTGAGCACCAAAATTCCCAATGCCAATCACGCTACCGGCCTCCATAAACAACACAGCGATCTCCAATGTGAGCAGCTCGTCTCTTAAGCAGCTTTCTTAAACATGCAACATTCTCAAACTGTACTGTGCTTGGGTTGCCTGGCTTCAGATGGATCTTAAAGGCACAAAGATGTGTTCAATGTGTTTTTTCATATAAAATCTGTCACGGAGATGGAATTGGTCACAAGTGGCGCTCCAAGGAAGCACTATTGGCACCAACCTGACAATATTCCAGAAGAATTTGGCCAACACCCTCAGACACACGGTGTGAATGTTGGGGGTGTCGTGTGCAGGGATAGGAGTTGGGCTTAATGATCCTTGTGGGTCCCTTCCAACTCAGGACATTCTGTGATTCTAAGTCTTACTCAAAGTCCTTGTCTTAAAGGTAGAAGAAGCCCTTGGAGAATGTGTAATTGCCACTAATTTACAAGAGTTTAGCTGGTTATCAAAAGAACGCTTCCAGATGTTTTAGCCTGTGAAATGACAGGGGAGAGCCCCATGTGGGACCAACCACAAAGAACAGAAACTGAGCAGAGACTGCAGTGCCTATAGCTGGGATAGAGGAAAAAAACAGCAGCACCACAGCCACTGCTTACAGAAGAGGCTCTCGGTAATTGCTAAAGCTGCTTACAGCAGATTCTGGGGGCTTGAAGGGATGCTAGCAAATATTTTAAAGCTCTCCTAATACCCAAGACTGTGTTGAGAAGCCTTAGCCCTAATGGTGTGTTGATTTATCCAAATTATTCTGGTTTCTTCTGTCAAAGCAGCGGCCCTGGTTGATGTGTCTGCTGTGCAGTCTCTCACATGCATTATGTGGGTGTCCTACTGCAAATCACATCTTGTTTACTCGCCTTTAATAGACAATTAGGCTGAAGTGTTTCCACAAAATGGATAAAAAAGTTAGCATCTAAGAAAGTAATATTCCCCTTACCAGGGATGACATCTAAAATGACTGGCAGTCGTAAGCGTGTACCTGCACTGCATATGGAAATATTTTGACAGTTCAAACTCAAAGCAGGCTTTGGAGTTTGGACTTTTTTTTTAGTACACTGATTTTTTTTTTTTAAAGAACCCACACTGTGGAGCACAGCTTTGATGCTTTAATGGAATCTATAGAGCTCAATAATATATTGCAGGTTTGGATAGAAGAGAGGAAAATTGCTTCTAGCGCTTTTATGCTCAAGAAAAACAAAGCCAAAATCATCTCTCTCTGATGTGTTATCTATAATATTTTATCAGTGTGGTATCTAAGTGTAGCTTTGGTAGAGCTCGCTCAGACTTCTCAGTTGAGAGAGGAGATCCAAGGAGGCTGGAACACACTCCGAGTTACTTTATATTGACCCTTCCTTTAAAAAAAAAAACAAAAATTGAGGAGGCATCTAGGTGGATGGGTTCTTTCTGGCTAGGGAGATCTGCGCTTGGGGCCTGACCGTAGATAAGTATTGGTGGCTTCAGCCAGAATCCACTGCTCTTCTCTGGTTCTGAGTCGGAATTGCCTGTGGAGGGTTCACAGAAGCTTGGTGGCATAAAGACGTTGTTCTTTGTTACTGACTGAGAAGGAGGGAACTGAGTTAAGGATGAAGTTCTCTCACGCTTTATGGGTGGGCAGTAGCTTCCATCCTCTCGATCAGATTCATCTCCATCCTCTGGACTCGATTCATCCGCTGATCTCT
Source organism: Piaya cayana (assembly GCA_013389865.1). Taxonomy (NCBI): domain Eukaryota; kingdom Metazoa; phylum Chordata; class Aves; order Cuculiformes; family Coccyzidae; genus Piaya; species Piaya cayana. The sequence continues at coordinate 658 of WAAB01016235.1, read as the reverse complement.
TCGTTTGCCAGGTCCGCCATTTTACTTCCTCAACCCAGCCCACAATGCACCACAGCATTTCACCATGCAAGAAGTCAAGCAAAGGTGATGGGAGGCCTCTGTGGATGAGCAAGGAGCTCCTGACAAAACCAAATATAAAAAAGAAATGTGCCATGGGTGAAAGCCGAGTCAGGTCACTGGCAGGGAATCAGTGGTGGAGTGTCTATCCCTGGAGATGTTCAAAAACCATAGATGTGGCACTTTGGACACAGTTTAGTAGTCTCACTGGTGTTGGGCTGATACTTGGGCTGGATGACTCTTGGAGGTCTTTTTCAACTTTAATGATTCCATGATTCTAACTAGTTCTGCAAGTAATTTCCAAGTACCTCAAGTACAAAAAGGTAACTAGGAGTAGTCCACATGGATTTACAAAGGGGAAATCATATATGACCAACCCGACACCCTTCTGTGATGAGGTCGCTGACTCAGTGGGTGACAGGATAGCATTAAATGCTTATCTTGACATTAGCCAGGCTTTGGACCCTGTCTCCCATAACATCCTCATTGTTGAATTGCTGAGGTACCACCTGGAGAGGCGAGCAGTGAGATGCTGGGCTCAGACGGCTGCGATCCCGCCAGACTAACAGGATTCTGTACTGTTGTGGGACATGTATTTTTT